>JAESUZ010000760.1:0-511825 GCA_017311185.1 Proteles cristata cristata | reverse complement strand
ATATGATATTTGTCCTTCTCTGCCTGACTTATTTCGCTCAGCATAACGCCCTCAAGGTCCATCCATGTTGCTACACATGGCCAGATTTCATTGTTTCTCATTGCCATGTAGTATTCCATGGTATAGATAAACTACATCTTCTTGATCCATTCATCTGTTGATGGACACTTAGGCTCTTTCCAGGTTTTAGCTATTGTGGAGAGTGCTGCTATGAACATTAGGGTACATGTGCTCCTATGTCTCAGCATTTCTGTATCCCTTGGGTAAATGCCTAGCAGTGCTATTGCTGGGTCGTAGGGGAGTTCTATTGTTAGTTTCCTGAGGAACCTCCGCACTGTTTTCCAGAGGGGCTGTACCAGGTTACATTCCCACCAACAGTGTAGGAGGGTGCCCGTTTCTCTACATCCTCGCCAGCATCTAGAGTTCTCTGATTGGCTCATTTTATCCACTCTGACTGGCGTGAGGTGGTATCTCAGTGTGGTTTTGATTAGTATTTCCCTGATGAGGAGCGATGCTGAGCATCATTTCATGTGCCTGTTGGCCATCTGGATGTCCTCTTTGGAGAAGTGTCTGTTCATATCTTCTGCCCATTTCTTCACTGGGTTGTTTGTTTTTTGGTTGTGGAGTTTGGTGAGTTCCTTATAGATTCTCGATATTAACCCTTTATCTGATATGTCATTTGCAACTATCTTTTCCCATTCCGTTGGTTGCCTGTTAATTTTCTGGGTTGTTTCCTTGGCTGTGCAGAAGCTTTTAATCTTGAGGAGGTCCCAACAGTTTATTTTTGCTCTTGATTCCCTTGCTTTTGGGGATATGTCAAGTAAGAAGTTGCTGCGGTGGAGGTCAAGGAGGTTGTTTCCTGCTTTCTCCTCTAGGGTGTTGATAGTTTCCTGTCTCACGTTCAGGTCATTTATCCATTTTGAGTTTATTTTTGTGCATGGTGTGAGAAAATGATCTAGTTTCATTCTTCTGCATGTTGCTGTCCATTTCTCCCAACACCATCTGTTAAAAAGGCTGTCTTTTTTCCATCGGATATTCTTTCCTGCTTTGTCAAAGATTAGTTGGCTGTATACTTTTGGGTCCACTTCTGAGTTCTCAATTCTGTTCCATTGGTCTATGTGTCTGTTTTTGTGCCAATACCATACTGTCCTGATGATGACAGCTTTGTAGTAGAGGCTAAAGTCTGGGATGGTGATCCCTCCCGTTTTGGTTTTATTTTCAGTATTACTTTGGCTATTCGGGGTCTTTTGTGGTTCCACACAAATTTTTGGATAGTTTGTTCTAGTTTTGAGAAGTATGCTGGTGCAATTTTGATTGGAATTGCATTGAATGTGTAGAGTGCCTTAGGTAGTAATGACATCTTAACTATGTTTATTCTTCCAATCCAGGAGCATGGAATGTTTTTCCATTTCTTTGTGTCTTCTTGAGTTTCCTTCATAAGTTTTCTATAGTTTTCATCATACAGATCTCTTGTATCCTTGGTTAGGTTTATTCCGAGGTATTTTATGGTTTTTTGTGCAATTGTGAATGGGATCAGTTTCTTGATTTCTCTTTCTGTTGCTTCATTGTTGGTGTATAAAAATGCAACTGATTTCTGTACGTTGATTTTGTACCCTGCAACTTGGCTGAATTCTTGGATCAGTTCTAGTAGGCTTCCGGTGGAGTCTGTCGGGTTTTCTATGTAGAGTATCATGTCATCTGCGAAGAGGGAAAGTTTGACTTCCTCTTTGCCAATTCTGATGCCTTTGATTTCCTTTTGGTGTCTGATGGCTGATGCTAGGACTTCCAGCACTATGTTAAACAACAGTGGTGAGAGTGGGCATCCCTGTCGTGTTCCTGATCTTAGGGGGAAAGCTCTCAGTTTTTCCCCGTTGAGGATGATGTTAGCTGAAGACTTCTCATAGATGGCTTTGATGATGTTTAAGTAGGTTCCTTCTATCCCAACTTTCTCGAGAGTCTTTATTAAGAAGGGATGCTGTATTTTGTCAAATGCTTTTTCTGCATCTATTGACAGGATCATATGGTTTTTATCTTTTCTTTATTGATATGATGTATCACATTGATTGATTTGCGAATGTTGAACCAGCCCTGTAACCCAGGAATGAATCCCACTTGATCTTGGTGGATGATTCTTTTTATATGCTGCTGGATTCGATTCGCAAGGATCTTGTTGAGAATTTTTGCATCCGTATTCATCAAGGATATTGGCCTGTAGTTCTCTTTTTTTGCTGGATCTCTGTCTGGCTTGGGAATCAGACTGATGCTGGCTTCATAAAATGAGTCTGGGAGTTTTCCTTCGATTTCTATTTTTTGGAATAGCTTGAGAAGAATTGGGATTAATTCTGTCTTAAATGTCTGGTGGAATTCCCCAGGGAAGCCATCAGGTCCAGGGCTCTTATTTGTTGGGAGATTTTTGATCACTGATTCAATTTCTTCACTCGTTATGGGTCTGTTCAGGTTTTCTATTTCTTCCCGTGTGAATTTTGGTAGTGAGTGTGTGTTTAGGAATTTGTCCATTTCTTCTAAGTTGTCCCATTTGTTGGCATATAATTTTTCATAGTATTCCCTGATGATGGCTTGTATTTCTGAGGGGTTGGTTGTAATAAGTCCATTTTCATTCATAATTTTGTCTATTTGGGTGCTCTCTCTTTTCTTTTGGATAAGTCTGGGTAGAGGTTTGTCAATTTTGTTTACTTTTTCAAAAAACCAACTCTTGGTTTCATTGATCTGTTCAATTGTTTCTTTGGTCTCTATGTTGTTTATTTCTGCTCTAATTTTTACTATTTCTCTTCTTCTATTGGGTTTAGGGCATTGTTGTTGCTCTGCCTCTAGTTCCTTTAGGTGAGCTGTTAGATTTTGGACTTGCGCTTTTTTTAGTCTCTTGAAATAGGCCTGGAGAGCAGTGTACTTTCCTCTTAGGACTGCCTTTGCCGCATCCCATAGATTTTGAATTGTTGTGTTTTCATTTTCATTTGTTTCCATATATTTTTTAATTTCACCTCTAATTGCCTGATTGGCCCATTCATTCTTTAGAAGGGTGTTCTTTAACCTCCATGTTTTTGGAGATTTTCCAGACTTCTTCCTGTAATTGATTTCAAGTTTCAAAGCATTGTGATCTGACAGTGTGCATGGTATGATCTCTATTCTTTTATATTTATTGAGGGCTGCTTTATGTCCCAGTATGTGATGTATCTTGGAGAATGTTCCATGCACACTTGAGAAGAAAGTAAATTCCCTGGCCTCAGGATGTAAAGTTCTAAATATATCCATCAGATCCATCTGGTCCAATGTGTCTTTCAAGTCCATTATTTCTTTAGTGATTTTCTGTCTGGTTGACCTATCCATTGCTCTATGTGGACTATTAAAATCCCCTGCTATTAGCGCATTCTTATCTATAAGCTTATTTCTGTTTGTGATTGTTTTAGATATTTAGGTGCTCCCATATTCGGTGCGTAGACATTTATGATTGTTAGTTCTTCCTAATGGATGGACCCTGTAATTATTACGTAGTGCCCTTCTTCATCTCTTGTGATTGTCTTTAATTTAAAGTCCAGTTTGTCTGATATAAGTATCACTACTCCGGCTTTCTTTTGATTTCCTGTAGCGTTATATATATTTCTCCATCCCCTTACTTTTAATCTGAAGGTATCTTCCCGTCTCAAATGAGTTTCTTGTAGACAGCAGATAGATGGATTTTGTTTTTTCATCCATTCTGCTACCCTATGTCTTTTGATTGGAGCATTCAGCCCATTTACATTCAGTGTTATTATTGAAATATGTGGGTTTAGAGTTTTTGTATCTTTTGTAGGGTTCATGTTTGTGGTGGTGTCTCTGGAATCTTTGTTCCTTGCAACCTTTCCTTCAGAGCATCCCCCTCAGGATTTCTTGTAGGGCTGGCTTCGTGGTGACAAATTCTTTCAATTTCTGTTTGTTTGGAAAGGTTTTTATCTCTCCTTCTATTTTGAATGACAGGCTTGCTGGATAGAGGATTCTTGGCTGCATATTTTTACTGTTCATCACATTGAAGATCTCCTGCCATTCCTTTCTAGCCTGCCACGTTTCAGTAGATAGGTCTGTCACCACTCTGATGGGTTTCCCTTTGTATGTGAGGGCCCTTTTCTCCCTAGCTCCTTTCAAAATTCTCTCCTTGTCCTTGTATTTTGCCATTTTTATGATGATATGTCGTGCAGAAGATCGATTCAAGTTATGTCTGAGGGGAGTCCTCTGAGCCTCTTGTATTTCCACATTGACTTCCTTCCCCAGGTCGGGGAAGTTCTCTGCTATAATTTGTTCCAGGACTCCTTCAGCACCTTTCCCTCTCTCTTCCTCTTCTGGGATTCCTATGATACGGATATTGTTGCGTTTGACTGTGTCGCTGAGCTCTCGAATTCTTCTTTCCTGTTCCTGGATCAGTTTGTCTCTTTTTTTGTCAGCTTCTTGTTTTTCTATAATGGTGTCTTCTAAATCACTTATTCTCCTTTCTGCCTCTTCAATCCGTGCATTGGAGGCCTCTAATTTATTATGTATCTCATTTATCACATTTTTTAATTCTTCATGCCTATTTTTATTTTCCATTCTGTCTGTAGCCATAGTTTCTTTGATGTCCCCTATGTTTTTTTCAAGCCCTGCTATTAATTTTACCATTATTATTCTAAAATCTTGTTCACTTATGCTGCTGATATCTGTTTTGAGCAGTTCATTGTTGGTTTTAAAGACCTGTTATGCTCTCTGTTTCTATGAGCGCTGCTATATCCAAGAAGACTCTTTGATTTTCCAGGGCCTATCCTTTCAGAGATTGTTTTTTGAATGGTATCCCTCGGTCTCTCTTGTTGGGACCTTGGTTATTTTATTTTCCTATTCGTAGTGATATTTGGGACTCTCCACCTTGTGTACTCTTGCTTGTTTCTTGAGGTAGCCCTGGAAAAGAAAACAGACAGACAAACACACAGGGAGCAGGAGCACACCAACGCACAGGCTAATTCAACTAACATGCAAAGCGAGAGGGAAAACGAAAAGGTTAAGAGAAAAGACGGAGGAGGGGGGATGAATAATAGGGAGTATAAAATACATAAAAGGGTCAAAAAGGGGAAAAGAAAAGGAAAAAAGAAGAAAACCGATGGACAAAGAACGGTTTAAAGCATATACCTGGAATTCCCATCTACAGTTAAATAGCCGTGTGTATGCAGTGCTGGTTGAAGAGCCTAGAGAAAAAGAGAGAAGGCAGGGCGAGACAAGGCAGAATTGGAAATAGAATGAACAGGCAGAAGGGATAAGAAGCTTTTTTCAAAGAGGTAAAGGGTAGAATATGGTTGGATAGGTGAGAGAAGGATGCTGGAATTATCCAGAGAAACTATATAGTCTAATTACTCCTGAGAGAAATAGCTGAAAATGTCGGTAGGTGTAGAATTTACATTTACAGAATGTACTCATTGTGATTGTTTAAGCAAGCTGGCGACCAGAGTTAATCAGGTCAGTGTTTTGGGGAAAAAAGCGAGAAAAGAGAAAGAAGAAAGAAAGGAGAAAAGAAAAGGGAAAAGAAAGGAAGAAAAAAAAGAAAGAAAAAAAGGGGAAAAAAAAAGGAAAAAAGAAAGAAAAAAAAAAGGGAGGAGGGCACCTCTCAGGCAGGGATGGGCGTGGCGTGATCCAGTGCCTCAGGTGGGGGTTCTGCCTTGGTGGTTGTGGGGAGGAGAGTGAGGGTGCTCCAGTCCCTTCTTGAACCCCGTGCTGCAACTCGCTTTTTCGGGCGTGTCAACTCCCCGTTCCGGAGACGCAGCCGAAGTTGGTTGCACTCTTCATCCCAGGCCAGTTCCAATCTCCAAATCCCAGTCCGCGCGCCCCGCTGAAATTGCCTTAGACACAGCTTCCCAGGCAACCCCCTCGGGCAATTCCAGGCCCCCTGCCGAGCTCTGGGGGCGGAGTCAGAATCGCTGCTTCCTTCTCTGGGTCGGGCTGGCACGCAGGGGCGGGGGCTTGCCTGCCGGGTGCTCTGAGCCCGAGCCCGCTGGAGTGAGGAAAACCGGGTCCCTCTATGGCTCGTCACCCGAAACACGAACTCACAGGCAAATTTCCCAGTTTTTAGCTCTTTGCCTTCCCTCTCGAGTTCCAGCCAGCCAGGAGCGCGGATGCCTGGTGTCAGCGCGGCTCTTTCAGGGGTCCCAGCCGCCCTGGAGCTACAATGGCGGCAGGCGCGCCACTGCTCTGAAATTCAACCTCCAGGAGCAGCACAAAGAAGCAGTTTGTGTGCTCAGCCCTCCCACCCCAGGACCAGTTGGCGCGAGGGGACCTGGTGTGCAGGTATTTGGCAAGTACGGTCTTTCTATGCACCGAGCGGAGGTTCCCTCCCCCCCCCGCCCCGAGCGGAGGTTTTTCTGTTTCGGACTCTCTCCTTTTCCCCTCTCACTCCCCGTAGAGGGTAGAGGGGGATCGCCTCCCACCCTGGAGTCTGCGATCCCGGCCTGATTTTATCTTCCCCGGTTCGGACTCACGTTAGAAGGCTTTCTCAGTGGATTCTGCGTCCTTTTTTTCCCAGTCTCTCAGGTTTTGTAAGATTTCCAATGGCTTCAGATCTTTTCTGTGTGATGTATGGGCGCGCGTGCAAGTACGGAGCTCCTTACTTCTCCGCCATCTTCCTCTTCCAGCACGTTTCTTAAGTGCTGTTACCAAACTAATTTTATAGATGAGGACACTTTGCCTAGAGCTGTGAACCCTTGGGAGGGGCCAAGCCAGGGCACACAGCCAAGCTGAACTTCCAAGTCTGTGCCCTCACTCAAAGGTGATACCACCTGCTAGAATTCAAAAGACGCTTGTCTGGGAATGAGTTCATTGCTGGCAAGGCAAGAAGGCATAGGAGGATTGGTGTCATTATTTTAAGCTTCTTCATAATTTTAGAGGATCCTGTTCCACTGTCTCCTGGTAACTCAAGGGTGCCTGTGTCTGGTATATCAGAGATGCATGTGCATGGCCGAGGTCTGAAATTTTGCTGGAAATTGTGTTGTAATATGTATCTGTTATATGCTTCACATTTGTTTTTACAGTATGTATGGTTTATATGGTTACAGTTAAGCTTGTGCATTTCTCCCAACTTTTGTCAGAGATCGTGCAGTGTTGGGCCAGCCTTCCAGGCCACCACCCTCCTTTTCACTGCCCTTTGGTGATGTTCCCATTCTAGGCTGGATCTCTTCTTTATATCCTCCCATTGTCCCCAGGATGAAAATCTAAGAGCAATTTTATTCCCTTTTGTTACTTTTTTATTCCTGACACTTGTAATCATTCTTAGCATATAGGAAGGACTCAGTATTTGTTGAACACATAAATGATGAGTGATTATAGAGGATCACTGATTTTCTTTTTTTTTATTTTATTATTATTTTTTTAAATGTTTTATTTATTTCTAGGAGAGAGAGAGAGAGAGACAGCGTGAGCAGGGGAGGGTCAGAGAGAGAGGGAGTCACAGACTCTGAAACAGGCTCCAGACTCTTAGCTGGCAGTCAGCACAGAGCCGATGCGGGGCTTGAACCCACGAACCGCGAGATCATGACCTAAGCAAAAGTCGGACGCTTAACCGACTAAGCCACCCAGGCGCCCTGAGGATCACTGATTTTCAGTGCTACCTTTGACCTTCACCATTGGGGTCACAGCGTATATAAATACAGACAGTAACCTCAACAACACATCGGTGAGTTATCACTTTGTCTTCACCCAGTGAAGTGGGTCATAAACCTTGGATGTTAATATGTCCTTAGATTTCTGTGACCAGGTGTTGGACTGAACACGTGCCTATAAAGCCTCAGACAAGTGTTAGTGAAGCACAGTCAAAGGTGATAAAATCTTTAACAGTAAAACATCAACAGTCGAAAGAGATGTCAACAGAATTTCTGGAAGGTAAGAAGCTTACAAAGTCATGTTGGTGGAGGAAACAGAGCTGGAAACATGCTGATGGGAGCTGCACAAGAGTCCATTCCCCAGGGAACCAGTGGTGGTGGAGCCAGGTCCTACCACTCTGCGATTGTGCTCGTATCTTCCCGTCTTCTTCAGAGATGTCGTGCTGGCAGCTTGAAACTGGCCATGTGGGGGCAGAGATCAGGGCCTCCCTCCCTTCTCATTAGCTGGTTGTTAAACATTTACCAGCACATCATTGAAAGGAACCCCATAGAAAATCCAAACTTTGGGTGTTCTAGTAAGAATGAAGGGTGAGCCCCCAAAAGAAAGACTAGAGATAATTAAAGGTCTAGGCCAGGAGTGCCAACTGGCCCTACTGCTTTTACCCTCTTTCAGCCTGCTACTTGGCGTTCACCTCAATGCAAAACCCTAGGGTGTTGTCCTCTAAAGCAGTGTTTTTTGAGTCTTAGCTTGCTTCATGATCACGCAGAGGCTTGTTCACACACAAATTGCTGGTCTCAATCCCGGAGTTTCTGATGCAGTTGTTCTTGAGTGGATAACCAGAATTTTCAGTTCATAAATTTCAGACAGTGCTGCTGCTGCTGGTCTGGGACCACACACTGAAGACCATATTCCAAAGGAATTAGAGGAGAACCTTAGTCTGGGCATTGGCCCTGCACATTCACATGCTTCTCATTTAGACACCTAGGTGTCCATCAGCTGGCTTCCTGCTCGGCGTCCTGAAGTCAGCATCCCATGCCGCACACTCTTCTATTGCAGATATCCCATTGGCTTTGCCATTCAGCTATGAGGCCTGTGGAGGAAACAAAGCCAATCAGACTGTAGCTTCCTAGAATCAGACTCATCTTTTCTGTAAGTTTTAATCATCCAAACAGGTCAATATAACCTCTTCATTAGTTTTCAACTTTACCATCAGCCTTTGGTCAAAACACAGATGATGTGATCATGTTTACCAAAAAAACTCTATGTGCTATTAATGTAAGAATAAAGAAAACGGCAGAATTGGAAATCAAAATTTGGAAGACAGGTAGAAAAAGGACACAAATATAAACATTTTACACAGTGAACATCTACAGGAATGTTTAAAGTTAATAGCAAAATATATAGAATTTTAGATATATTATTCAACTTTACCCAGTCAGTAAAATGACTGGGAAATTTTGCATATCTCAAAAATTGAAACGATGAAGAAAGAAGTATCATGAAGAAATAAGCCCTAATTTTTTATAGTATGGAGTAGATTTAGTGAAGGAAAATAAAGAAATGGAGACATAAGCATATTATTTAGTGTAATGGAAGTAACAGCCAAAAGTAAAGATAGACATGGTGAAAAGCACTGACCTCTGAGGAGCAGATAGCCGGTGTGGAAATTGGGAAGAACTCTGGTACTTCTCATTTTAAAACCCGTGCTGTCTTATAATTCCAATGGACAGCTGAATGTATTGTTCTTTTTTTAAAATGTCATTTCCATTGAGATGACTTCTTGTTAATAAGGACAGTCTCAAGCATTTTATAGTTTACAGCTTTCTTTGAAAATGGACAGTGAATACACAAGCATTTTTAATATAGGAATTCTGGCGGAAAATATGCTATTCTTTGTAAATAAAACCCTGGCCTGGCACAGAATGCTCACCTGAACTAAAATTACTACCAGCTGGCTGATAATTGACTGAATGATTTCATTTGCCAACTAGCTCTTTGAGTTTTTGGAGACTGCCTGTAATAATACAAGCAAATCAAGAGGGTTTTAGCTTCTATATCAGTGGCTTCTAATAGACCCCAAAACAGATTGCAAATAGTCCTAACACCCAGACACCTTAAGGCTGTTTAAAATCAGAATCCACACATTACCAGCTTTAGCACATTTCGACAATGTGCTGCCCTATAAACTGCCTTATGATTTGAAGAAAATGGTATTTTTAGTCTGTCAATTTCCAGCTATAAATAGGTGAATTTGTTCAATGTCTTATAAAGACTATAATGTTTTCTGGCTTTATGTTTGTCTTGTGTTTGGGCAGATCATATTTTTGATTAGAATTTGAGGAGAGAGATTAAGAGCTAGTACTATGAAATCCTACACACAGGGAGCAGGAGCACACCAACGCACAGGCTAATTCAACTAACATGCAAAGCGAGAGGGAAAACGAAAAAGTTAAGAGAAAAGACGGAGGAGGGAGGGCGAATAATAGGGAGTATAAAATACATAAAAGGGTCAAAAAGGGGAAAAGAAAAGGAAAAAAGAAGAAAACCGATGGACAAAGAACGGTTTAAAGCATATACCTGGAATTCCCAGCTACAGTTAAATAGCCGTGTGTATGCAGTGCTGGTTGAAGAGCATAGAGAAAAAGAGAGAAGGCAGGGCGAGACAAGGCAGATTTGGAAATAGAATGAACAGGCAGAAGGGATAAGAAGCTTTTTTCAAAGAGGTAAAGGGTAGAATATGGTTGGATAGGTGAGAGAAGGATGCTGGAATTATCCAGAGAAACTATATAGTCTAATTACTCCTGAGAGAAATAGCTGAAAAAGTCGGTAGGTGTAGAATTTACATTTACAGAATGGACTTGTTGTGATTGTTTAAGCAAGCTGGCGACCAGAGTTAATCAGGTCAGTGTTTTGGGGAAAAAAGCGAGAAAAGAGAAAGAAGAAGAAAAAAAGAGAAAAGAAAGGGAAAAAAAAAGAAAGAAAAAAAAAAAAAAAAAACAAAAAAAGGAAAGAAAAAAAAAAAAAAAAGGGAGGAGGGCACCTCTCAGGCAGGGATGGGCGTGGCGTGATCCGATGCCTCAGGTGGGGGTTCTGCCTTGGCGATTGTGGGGAGGAGAGTGACGGTGCTCCAGTCCCTTCTTGAACCCCGCGCTGCAGCTCGCTTTTTTTTGGCGTGTCAACTCCCCGTTCCGGAGACGCAGCCGAAGTTGGTTGCACTCTTCAACCCAGGCCAGTTCCAATCTCCAAATCCCAGTCCGCGCGCCCCGCTGAAATTGCCTTAGACACAGCTTCCCAGACAACCCCCTTGGGCTATTCCAGGCTCCCTGTTGAGCTCTGGGGGCGGAGTCAGGATCTCTGCTTCCTTCGCTGGGTCAGGCTGGCGTGCATGCGCGGGGGCTTGCCTGCCGGGTCTGCGTAGCCCGAGCCCGCTGGAGTGAGGAAAACCGGGTCTCTCTATGGCTCGTCACCCGAAACACGAACTCACAGGCAAATTTCCCAGTTTTTAGCTCTTTGCCTTCCCTCTCGAGTTCCAGCCAGCCAGGAGCGCGGACGCCCGGTGTCTGCGCGTCTCCTTCAGGGGTCCCAGCAGCCCTGGAGCTACAATGGCGGCAGGCGCGCCGCCGCTGGAGTGAGGAAAACCGGGTCTCTCTATGGCTCGTCACCCGAAACACGAACTCACAGGCAAATTTCCCAGTTTTTAGCTTTTTGCCTTCCCTCTCGAGTTCCAGCCAGCCAGGAGCGCGGACGCCTGGTGTCTGCGCGTCTCCTTCAGGGGTCCCAGCCGCCCTGGAGCTACAATGGCGGCAAGCGCGCCGCCGCTGGAGTGAGGAAAACCGGGTCTCTCTATGGCTCGTCACCCGAAACACGAACTCAGGCAAATTTCCCAGTTTTTAGCTCTTTGCCTTCCCTCTCGAGTTCTAGCCAGACAGGAGCGTGGACGCCTGGTGTCTGCGCGGCTCTTTCAGGGGTCCCAGCCGCCCTGGAGCTACAATGGCGGCAGGCGCCCCGCCGCTCTGAAATGCAACCTCCAGGAGTGGCACAAAGAAGCAGTTTGTGTGCTCAGCCTCCCCCAGGACCAGTTGTCGCGAGGGGACCTGGTGTGCAGGTATTTGGCAAGTACGGTCTTTCTATGCACCGAGTGGAGATTTTTCTGTCTCGGACGGACTCTCTCCTTTTCCCCTCTCACTCCCCGTAGAGGGTAGAGGGGGATCGCCTCCCACCCTGGAGGCTCCGATCCCGGCCCAATTTTACCTTCCCTGGTTCGCACTCACGTTAGAAGCTTTCTCAGTGGATTCTGCGTCCTTTTTCTCCCAGTCTCTCAGGTTTGGTAAGGTTTCCAATGGCTTCAGATCTTTTCTGTGTGATGTATGGGCACGAGTGCAAGTACGGAGCTCCTTACTTCTCCGCCATCTTGCCCCCAGGAGGTTTTTATTTTTATAGTTGAAGACAATGACTTCAGTTCTTTGCTCTAGTTTGGAATATTTTTTCCTTCTAATTTTGGAGTCATTGGAGGTCTGTGTATAGGTATTGTTGATCCCAGTGCATTGGGCTTCATTGAAGTGATGCTGTGCATCAGCTTTTGGAAAGTACTGTGAGTTTACGTTTCTTATTGAATAAAAAATAACATTTTCCTTCTTGTCTCCAGAAATGCATCCTTGAAACAATATCCCCAATGGATCTAGGAAAGCCGAGGGTATAGAATATTTTTGGTATAGATTGGTTTGGTAAGATAGAAACAGAAAATAAGCATTAATTACTTTTTGGACTAGATAGGTATGTGCTGTTATACCATTTAACTTCTCTCACCTTCTAATGTTTACACCTGTAAAATATTAACTAGATGATTTCCCAAGGACTTTTTTGATTCTAAAATTTAGAGTTTATCAAGAAATTGGATAGTTGTGCTGGTGAGGATGTTTCCAAAAATGCACAGGTGTTGGTTATTAGTAGAGGGTATGGAAAAGAGCTTGGCTTCCCCCTGTCTGGTCTGTGGGCTCACAGAGGGCAGGTGTGGCTACTTTCTTTGGAAGCACTTTCCAGCTTTCTGCAGTCACTGCCTTGGTCAATGCTGATGCTTAGTTCGTGTGAATTCAGACCCTGGGTGGGAGCGGCTGCAGTAGCTTTTGGGGTCACTGTGTTGTGTATTTTCTCTCACACTAAGGGGACCACAAGGTCATCAGGAAGAAGGAACATATTCTGTAGTCCCTTCTATATTTTTAAGGACATGATCATAAGGACAAGCACTGATGGAGTTGCAGAATGAAATGACAGTGTTGGCCTTTGTAGTTGCAGGGAGGGTGTCTGGGGTAGGGTCATAAGCTTTCAGACCCAGGGTCATTTAAATGATGGTGCTGACAAAGAACAGGATTGAGGCTGCTGAGAAAAGGCTGTGAGGGGTTGGGAGGCTGCTGGGAATCAAAAGTATGCAGGTGAGGCTCTTGTTTCTCTGAATTCCTACTCCTTTGATCTTCACCCATTTCTTTTTCCTTCCAGAGCAAAGCTTCAATTCTACTCTGTTTCCTCTGCTCTTTATTTGCAATTCCTCCTGTTTATGCCACCCTCAGAAATAAGTGGGCATACCTGTCCTTCACAATATGTTACCAAAATTCAACCCTCCTTTTGTTCTTTTAGCCTTTATTTTAAAAATAAATAATTGGAGATGAATGCAAACCACCCATCACAATTTACTTTAAAAAAGTCATGTTATGATTATTTGGAGGGGAAGATTCATATTAGCTAACACGAGTTATGAATCATTAAGGCAGAAGGAAACTTCCGGGGAGAGCAGAGCAGAAACTGGATTTGCTCTGACACAGTGAGAATGCCATCAAAATGTGCAGTGACATTTGTACATGTCATAAGGTGATTATTCTGCATCTAAGCTCTGACAAGGTCAGACCTCAGGTGCTGTCTTTAAGATTAAGAAAATCAGGGTTGACAACAGTAGGCTGAGTTTAAAGAAATTCAGATGTTTAAGCATTGAGGAGATTGTTTTGAGAGCAGAATATGGGACAAAGAATAGAGTCATGATGCAGAGATTGCCTGTGGATGAAAACGAGAAGAGATATACACACAGGACAGTAGTTCAATTGCGGAACAGTGATGCTGGCCATAATACAGAAAGCACTTGCACGTAGGCTACTGAAAGACTCAGGATGTTTTATTTTTATTTTTTAATGTTTATTTTTGAAAGAGAGAGAGAGCGAGTGAGAGCAAGTGAACATGAGTGGGGGAAGGGCAGAGGCAGAGGGAGACACAGAATCCAAAGTAGGCTCAAGACACCAGGCTCGAACTCATGAACCATGAGATCATGACCTGAGCTGAAGTTGGATCCCTAATGGACTGAGCCACCCATGTGCCCCTGAAAGATTCACTATGTTTAAGAAAGTAAATTTAAAAGAATAATTATGCAGGACTGAAAGAGGGTGTTATATTTCTGCCTATGCATATCCATTGATCTAATCCTATAAAAAAACATCAAATTAATACTAAATGCATAGAGTTAAAATGAAGATTATACCAAGATAATTTTGTGAAAGCAGAACAAAGTTGGAGACCTTGCATTGCCTGATTTCAGGACTCACTATGAAATTTGCAGCAACCAAGATAGTGTTGTGTTGGCGTGTGAATAGACATACAGATCAAGGGAACTGAACAGAAACACCAGTAAATGGTTCACACATATTTGTCAATTGATTTTCATCAACGGTGACAAGGCAATTAAATGGGAAAAGGAGAGCCTTATAAAAAATAGTGTTAGGACAGTTGACTATCCAAATGGAAAATAAATAAATATCAGCTCTCTCCTCATGCAGTACACAAATAATAAACCACGATAGTTCATAGACATAAGTGTAAAAGCAAAAATTAAAAGTCTTCTAGAGGAAACTATCTCTCTGACCTATGGCAAGCAAAGGTAGCATGCAAACCAACTCTAGGAATATGTAGAAAAACAGGGTGGCATCTAAATTAAAAACTTCTGCTCTTCCAATGAAAACAGCAAGAAAATAAAGAAGGCAAGCCACAGATTGGGAGAAAACCTTTGTAATATGTATACTCTTGTCAAACGTTTTGTATTCAGAACACGTAAAGAACACTTACAACTCAATGATAGGAACTAACTCAACACAATTTGAAAGGCTTCAGATTTGAAGAAACACTTCACAAGAGAAGATGGACAAATGCTGGTCAATACATAAAAATATACTCAACATCATTAGTTATCAGGAAAATGCAAATTAAAACCACAGTGAGATGCTTTTAGACACCACTAAAATGAGAAATCCCGAAAGTACCAAGAATTTGGCAAGAATACAGAACAGCTAGAACTTTCCTAGATTACTTTTGGTAACTTAAAATATAAGCCCATGGTGAGAAAAAACTTGACAGTTTTTACATTGTGAAATACAAACTTATCATATGACCCAGCAATCCCCACTCATATACATTTACCACAGATAAATGAAACATTTGTTCTTGCAAATACTTACATATATGTGCTCTGAGCAGCTTCACTCCTCATAGTCACAAATCCAAAGTATCCAGGTCTCCATCCACAGGAGAAGAGGTAAGCAAACTGGTATACTCACAGATTAGAACATTATTCAATATTTAAATGGACTGATCTTTTCATTTGTGTAAAACATAGATGAATAGGAGGAACATAATTGTGATGGTTAATTTTATGTGCCAACTAGGCTGGGCCATAGTGTCCAGGTATGTGGTCAAAAATTATTCTGGATGTTTCTGTGATGGTGTTGTTTGGATTATATTAACGTTTCATTGATAACATTTATTTAAAAATTTTGTTTTAAATGTTTTATTTATTTGAAAGAGAGAGAGAGAGAGAGAGACAGTGTGAGCAGGGGAGGGTTCAGAGAGAGAGGGAGACATAGAGTCCAAAGACAGACTCCAGGCTCTGAGCTGTCAGCACAGAGCCCAATGCAGGGCTCGAACCCATGAACCGTGAGATCATGACCTGAGCTGAAGTCAGACGCCCAACCAGCTGAGCTACCCAGGCACCCCTCATTGATGAACATTTAAATCAGTGCACTTTGAGAAAAGCAGATCACTCTCCGTAATGTGAGTGGGCCTTGTCTAGTAAGTTGAAGACTTTATAGTACAAAGCAGAGCTCCTCTGAGGGAGAGGACAGTCTGTCAGCAGAAGGCCTGGGACTTGCGGTGCAATATCGTTCTTTCCTGGGGTTCCAGCTTGTTGGCCTACTCCATATATTTTGCACTTGCCAGCCTCTAAAATTGTACGACCCAGTTGTATAACCCTATACAAACACACACACACACACACACACATACACACACATGTATCCTACTGATCCTGCTTCTCTGGAGAACACTGACTAATACATTTATGCTTAAATAGACCAGCTCTACACAAAAGTATGCATACAGCTGACCCTTCAACAATGTGAGTATGAACTGCACAGGTCCACTTATATGCAGATATTTTTCTGATAAAAACAGCACAGCTCTGTAAATGTATTTTCTCTTCCTTATGATTTTAATGACATTTCCTTTTCCCTGTCTTTATTGTAACAACATAGCATGTAATATGTACAACATATAAAATACTTGTTAACCAACTGTTTATATTGTGTGTAAGGCTTCTTTCTGATCAACAGTAGGCTATTGGTAAAGTTTTCAAGGGAGTAGAAAGGTACACGTAGATTTTCATTATATCCTTAATCCTAGGTTGTCCAATGGTCTCTTGTACTGTATGTTTCTATTTATATGACCCTCTGGAAAAGCCACATTTAATCTGTGGTGAGAGAAAACAAGTCAGGTGTTTCCTGTGGCTGGAATTTGGGGAGAATGGGACACAGGTTACATTTGGAAGATGTTCTTTATTTTGATTGTAGAAGTGATTACACTTGTACATGAATTTGTCAAAATTCACCAAGAGGTGCACTTATAATGGGTGTATTTATCATATGCAAATTATGCCTATGTAAACCTGATTTTTAAAATACAAAGTTTTGGGAAACCTCGGTAGGTTGTGTCTGACTCTTGGTCTCAGCTCAGGTGTTGATTTCAGCATCATGAGTTCAGGCTCTGCGTAGGACTCCATGTGTCCTTAAAAAAACAAAAAACAAAAAAAAACCCCAAAGATTAAAAGAAAGGGGAAGTTTTGTACAGGCTTAGCGCTGTTTCACGAGGAAATAAATGAAGGCATTTCTACATGGTGAAGTGTGGAGGACACAATTTGTTTGGCACTGTGGAGAAGGAAGATTCTGAGGTTATCTCAGGGCTTGAACACTAGTGATGGAGAAAACATCCCAAAGTTGAGCCCAAATTGGGGGTAGAAAAAGCAATGGAGAAACTTAAATACAATACGACAAAGTAGAAAGAGAGATTTTATAGCAGGCATTTTTTGATATGGAACTTCCAGAACAACTGTAAAGACCGCTTGTAGAGAATATGAGATGTCAAAAAAATAAAGAGTTGGCTCTCAAGGAACTGACATTAAATCTGGACACATCAGCCAAGGGCTTTGTTTTATCACTTCCCTTCAGGGACCTTTTTAGAAAATACAGATTTCAAAGCTGTACACACAATGATTCTCAATCTTAGGTGAAGCTTAGACATCTTTTTTTTCCCCCTAGTGTTCTGATGAGGCTTGGGAAACATTTCCATGATACTTTGTAAGGCATAGGGAAAGTTTCTAATGGCACATGACAGGTGGTGAGGAAGTGAGAATGTGGCCACACAGGTGCAGACTTTGCAGAGAGACTGACCTTCACCTTCCTTGGTATAGGTTTCCATAAGGGAGACTTATAAATTGCAATACAGAAAAACAAATTCTCCCTAGTCGGATTGTATTTTTGCCTGGCTTGTTAGGAAGGGCATAATTTGTCTAGATTAAACCAAACAGGATTTGAGAAGTGTTAACTATATTAAAGAACCAATTCCAAGATTCTCATTATGAATTGATTACATTAAAACACAAAAGATTAGTCTGTCAAATACTCTTTCACTGAGAAAAAATGAGATTAAAAAAACCCACCATTCACAGACATTCATGCATTTGAGAACCTTTATATAATTAAAATTTAGAACAAATAATTGTATGTCATTAAACATATTGATAAGCTAAATGCAACCCTGAGAACTTGTCACATTCAGGCCAAAAAATGATTAGATTGGCACACCTTTTGACCTCAATTCCCGTGAAAAATGATTCAAGTAAGACAAATTAGACTAAGAGGAGTATAGGAACAGTTTTCTTATTGAAGAACAAAGCCATGTTAAAAATCCCAATGTCAAAAAGGTAGTTTTAAAAATCTCGAATATAATTAACTTTGTATCTTTGTGGAATGAAGGCTAAAATATCCTTAACAGCAGGAAATGGACTTTTAAGAATGCTAAACTACTTTAGCTATAATTCAGGGCTTTCTCTTTTTGTACTTTTAGCTTGAAATCTCAACCTCTGAAGTCAGAGATGCTCTTTAGACAAAAAAATTTGGTTTATAACTGTATTTTCAAGGAATCAACGAGGCCTAGGAACAATTTGTTAAAGGCCTGCGTCAGAGTTAATTTTGAATTTTGCTGCAGATAATACTGCTCAGTATCTGTGAAGCATATACCATTCTGATTCTGAAGTGCAGAAGAAATAGAAAATCCTACACTAGGAAGAGGTATTATTGGTTATCTTTTCTACTATTCAAACCATTTTCTTTTATGTGCTTTTCACGGGCAAACTTAAGCCTCTACTTTAAGACTTCTTTTTTTTAAAAAATATTTTTATTTATTTCTAGGAGAGAGGTTGAGAGACAGCGTGAGCTGAGGAGGGTCAGCAAGAGAGGGAGATACAGACTCTGAAACAGGTTCCAGGGTCTGAGCTGGCAGTCAGCACAGAGCCCGATGCGGGGCTCGAACCCACGAACCGCGAGATCATGACCTAAGCGAAAGTCGGACGCTTAACCGACTAAGCCACCCAGCCGCCCCCTTCAGCCTCTACTTTAATACCTCTTGTGATAGGAAGCTCACTCCCTCAAGATACCATTCCATTCATAGAAAGCCTTCCTGAAATGCAAGGCATTCTTATGCACAGCATTTCTTTAAATTCTACAGATTGATTCTAGTTTTATGAAATAACCACAGGAAACTTACATTTTTTCATTTTATCCCATTGATATCTGGAAAAGCATAATGTTCCCCATGAATTCTCTATTTCCTTGGTTGAAAATGTCCTGTTCCTGTAGCTCCTTATGGAATATTTCTTCTCATAGAATAATGCTAAACATTTTATCATGACAAGCATCCAGTCATCTAAATTCTGCTTAATTTTTTTAAAAGTTTCACCTCCTGTCACTGTCTGATCCCTCTCCTATGTGCTAGCCATGCTAAAATACCTGTGGTTTGTCACTCTTTCTAGGTGAGGTATTTGGAGGCATTCTTTCTCCTGTGAAGAGCTTTCCTACCCAGCAAATGGCTATCATTTTTTAGGACTTGGTCTCATGACTCCTGCTCTTGAAGTCCTCCCAGATCCCTCCAGGGTGGGACAGCTTCCCCTCACTCCTCCCCCTCACTGGCTACTGAAGGAAGGCAGCAGCTTTCGTGTTGCTGCGCATATTCCCGAGATGCATGAAAAGGATATTTGGCCAATGTCCTGGGAATGCGTAGACTCAGCCTTGACTCTAGATACTAGACCAGCCCTGACTTCCAGGCCCCTTGTGTTAATTGCAATGCACCGGGCTTACAGGCATGAAAATAAGTGAAGAAATATGCTATCATCAAGTGTCAGGCTCACTTTTGTGTCCCCAGGAAGTCACAGGTGCCAGAGCTGAGCTATTCAGGATAGTGAGCTTTCAGCCTCACTTGCTCTGATCCACAAGGTCATATGTATTCTTTGTAAGTTATTTCCCTCAGGCTGCCCTTCATTCCACTTTCTCTTTGTTCTCTCCTTGACCTCTGGCTTTCAGCCTCTGACATGCTTCTGACCTCTTCCATTTCTCTTCTCCTTACTGATGCCAGATGCTGGAACCCCTCTCTCCTGTTTTCACTCTGGCCTTGTCAGTTCTGTCCCTGGACCCTGTCTACAGCACAGCATGATGTTTTCTTTTCATCCTGTGTTGCTATCACTGCGTCACGGTCAGTGCTGAGCATAAGTGGTAACACATGATGCGAATTGAAGCCACGGGTGGAGATAGAGATGTCTGGGACTTGGTAACCAAGGGAGAAGAGTGGATCTGGAAGCAAGTAATCCTTCTGAAGGGTAAGGAAAGGTGCACTGGACAAATCTAGACAGGTCAAGGTCAGGAGAGACACAGATTGTGAGAAAAGAGCCTCCATCAGGTGAAAACCCAGGTGAGAGTATGTGACCAGGGACAGAACAAAGCCTGGAGGCTACTCGGCAGTTGATCAAAGTCCAAGCAGGTAGCAACTATTTTCTGGCCCCTGAGCGGATATGAGGAGGGTTGTGCCCCCTGTTTTTCTGAGAGAGCAGCAAGGAGGGTCACAACCCTGCCCTCAGTCTGTTTACACTTGAGCTAGGGACACTTGCAAAATAGCAGTTCTATCTCTTTGTGACAAAGCCGTGACTATGGCAGTGTACATGCTCCGGGACACTTAGCAGGGACCCCAGTCCTGCTCCCACCTGTCTGAATTCTGGTAGTCTTCTGTCCAGTTCCCTGCCCACTACCAGTCTCGGGCTTGGCCTCCTTCTGCCGTAACCTCCCCTCCGTCCTCCCCAGTCTGGGGCTTGCTCTCCCTCTGCTGTGACCTCCCCTCTGCCCCTCCCCCTCCCCCCCAAGTCTGGGACTTGCCATCCCTCTCCCATGACCTCCTTTCTGTCCAATCTGCCGTCCGCCCTCCGTTCAGGCTGCATGGCTGGACCAGGTAACAACACTGTTCTCTCTGCTGCTTAGCAATCCTTTTATTTACATCACGTTCACCTTCTAATTCATCATCTGAGTGGCTGTTCCAGTCTTGTCCCTTCCAGTCAAACTCAGATCCTTGATCCTCACCACATGACCTCGTCTCCCATTTTCCTGAGCAGATTGAGGTCACCTAGTGAGAACTCCTTCATCTCTTCAACTCCTGCAGCCTTCTAAAATGCCACCCTGCTGCATCTAATTATTTCTGTGCTTTTGCTCACCCTTTTCTTTCCTTCTGACTTAGGAAAATAGGTAACCTTCTTCCATGATGCTGACACCCCACCCCTGTGCTTCGCCCCCTGCCCCTTCCTTCTGTGGTTCTCCTCTGCTTTCCTGCCTCTCCTTGGAACCTCAGTTTCTTCCTCTGCCTCTGCTGCATTTTTGGTACCAGAATGCATGCATATGTGCTGCATTCAATCTGAAAATATCTTTTCCAGATCCTGCGTGCCCCCTTACCCTTTAACTTACCATTTCCTTCCTGTCCTCACCAAACCCATAGACACGTGGAAATATCCCATGTTTATTTGACAATGTGTTGGTAACTTAAGAAAGGAGCATTTGACTTGTGTATCTCTGTTGTTCTGATTTCTTTCCATATAACACCTGCCTATCTGGGCTGCTTTAATTACTAAATAAACAATAAATGACCCTCTGAAAGTGATAGCAGAATGCCTGGTGAAGGAGAGTAACACACACCTGCAAAATATGTCTCTTTGGCATACTGAGTATTCTGAGCTTGCTATATATAGGAAACAGTGGACAACTGAGTAGAAGTTACCCTTTTGTAAGAGGTATTTACATGTACATGGCGAGTCTCCATCTGTAGGAGAGTCTCCCTCCCTGTACCAGGAAGAGGTTGGCTGCCTCTCCAGAAAGGCTTATGAATGGATGAGGCAGGGACTAGACATAGAACCTTACACTGTTTACTGTCTTTGTTACCTGTCAACCCTCGTTACTGGCCACTGTTTTCCTGGTAACCTTCCATAACTGCCTCCTTTGTCCCCACATCTTGTCTGTACCTAGAGATGGCATTCAAGGTGGTGGCCTGGGCCATTTCAGGGACTTGCTCTTTTCCTACATTTCTCCATGTACATAGGAAGCACACAAGTTATGAAACATGTTTGCTTTTCTCCTGTTAATCTGTTTTTTATTATGGAGGGGGGATGTCAGCCAAGAACCTGGAAGAATAGAGGAAAAATTATTTTTCTTCCCCTACACCAGCAAAAAGTAATCACTCAAATATTAATTATCCTTATTAAGCCATCTTCCTGACTCAGTAGTCCTGTCCTAGTATCCATAATTTCTAGTTAAATCAAGTTGCTAATATTGGGCTTTGCACATTGATGAGCTGCCAGGTATGAACGTGGTCACGAGAATAACGAGCCAAACGGAAGGTCAGAGTTGAGCCCTTATTCACTTATTACAACTGTGCAGGCGAGAAACCAAAAAGAGGCACCCATTCCCTGGTATTCCAGTTTCCCCCCAATAAACAGCACCTGGAGAGGTTCATGTGAAGGTAGCACAGATGGTGGGAGATTTTCTCCCAACCTCTGAATGAAGGACTCATGCATGTTTATGAACCCTAGGTCTGGGGAGAGACCACAGGGACAGGGCTGGAAGTGGGGAGGTGCTGAGTCAGAGGGGAGTCCTTAGCCAACGTCCCCTTGGGGATGAGAGTGCCTGCTTTAGGAGTGTAGATACGCAGGTGAGCATATCTAGCCTAGGCTGGGGGGCACCCCACCTTCCCAGTCTTTGACTGCTTCTCCCTCCAGAAAACTGCAGTGAGGGAACAACTAAGGTTTCAAAATAAGCAAGAGTATTCAAAAAGTTAGGAATAATCAACAATTTAAGAAGAATTTTCTAAGAAAGCTGCTTGTTTAGATACTAATTTGGTTAATATCCAATAGACGTTTCCTGTTCCACCAGAGAGAAATAATTTGCATCTGTACTAGGCAAATATCTTTGCATTAACCTTTGCCTCTCAGACTTGTAAATTGCTCAGACAATAAAACTCATGTCTAGGATTGCACTGAAAAGAAAAAACAGTGCTGTCTTACCTGTTTCCAAGTTTGAGATAATTTTTTCTGACACCATGAAACATGGTTATTCTGACTACCTTACACAGTTGTTGTAGTAAATAAGGAATTGTATGTTAAGCCCATACAAATTATATAGTGATCACTCATATGCCAGGTGCTGTTACTATTAGTAGATGGCCACGGATTCTCCTCCAATATCTTTACAGCTTGATTCTCCCTGCACTATTCAACTGAAATGTTCTGTTGGAAGGGACATCTTGATCGCTAAGTTAATTGGCCTGTTTTCAGATATCACCATTACCATATTTCCCGCTAACATTGGGCCCAATTATCTCCCATTTCTTGAAAATTTTTCCTTCTTCCTGTCCCTTTTTATGAAATCATGTTTTCTGACCCACTCTCCTCCATCAGCATTTGCATGTGAGCATCCCTGCAGTGATTCAATATCCTCTATATCCTTCTTTCCATGCTTTTGTATCTCAGAGAACCATATTTCTAGCCATCCCCCCTATATCAATTATGGACATATTTTCATTTGCTTCTGGGAAATTTTATCAGCATTTTACATTTACATTTATGTTTACCTGTACATTTTATCAGCATTTTACAATGAGCCCATCTTATCTTATTATAACAACTCCTGTTTTAGGATTATTGTTTGTCTCATTTCTGAGAAGCAACCAATATTCTAAGACATTAACTATATTCTAAGACACTCTTCACTATAACTTTTGACTCTCCCTCTCCTTTATTATCCACAGCTAATCAATTGCCCAAAGTCTTTGGCTTTTGCCTTAAAACATTTGCTCTCCCATGTGAAACCCCAAACTCGCACATTGTGGTAGACTGCATCTTGGATGGTCCCAAGATGAACTCTGCCAGTATTTATGCATTTTCCCAGTAGTGTACCAAAGGGAATGGGGGCAATTAGCCTTGGAATGCAGGCATTTCTCATAGAGAATTTTAAAATAGTGATAAAATCAACTGACTGTCTGCTTTTTGTTATTACCATGTACTTCAATTTGAAACCGTGTCAGCGATAGCATACTTCTCCCGCGGGGATGATGCCCTCCCGATACATCCCCACTGGGCTGAACACTCTTGTAGTTACTGTGGGACAGAGCATTAGCAATCATGATTTGTTCAAAGGCTGATAACATGTACACACTAGAGCTCATCCTCTCGCAATGTTTGTTTTTGTGGGGCTCCCTTTCAATGCTTGGCCAGCATGCTGTAAGAAGCCCTTGCCACTCAGTAATGCCTGAGGAGCTCTGCTCAATAGCTCTACCTGAGTTCTTAGCTTTTTGTAAACCTAACAACAAAGTCTCTTACTTCATCCAGTTATGCTGCAGATCTACAAATGATCTTAAATTATGCATCGTCCAAAATAGTTTTTATGTATTATGATAGTACAAAAACAGAAATGACATAAAAATAGCTGATATAGTCATGTTCTGAGAAATATAACTGCAATAAGAATTGGATTTCTTTAGGTCAACATCAATCAACTTTGTGACGAATCTAAAAGGTTACTGGTAATTGGCAGGAAGAATTGAGGGTTTTCCAAACTTAATCTGAATTAATGTTTATAGAATACCAACATTCTTATTTTCTGATGTAAAACTCAGCAACATTTAGCATATGGGCAGATCTACAAAGAAGTCAGTAAACCTGAATGACTTTCATAGTTCTTAAGATTTAAAAAAATTTTTAGAAATTCTTTTTTGGAGAATAAAAATACCCAACACTGAAATATCAGAATGTATGAATATAAAGCAACATGCAGCCCCTATCCTCAAGAAACTTTCAGTCATTTGGGAAATTGGACATATACATTAAAAATTTTTAGTGTAAGAGTTAAACAGTAATGTTTGGTAAAAGAGTAAGAGGTAATTCTAGGAATTCTGTGATTAAGTGAAGTAAACACTACACTTTTTTTTTACACTTCTGTAAAATATACAAAAGAAAGGTAAGTGCCAGCAACTCAGAAAAATGCATTTTCCTTTGAGTCCATATAGAGAAATATTGAGATAAAATATTGGAATGTGGGTAAGTATCAGACTGTGAAATACTATGTACCTTCCATGTTCACCTAACACATCAAAAATTCTAATTTTAGTTGTATGCAGCTATGCAAGACTAAAACGTTTTTCATATTTAAACATTTTTTCCCTTTTAATCAAAGTTTGAGCAATCCAAAAAGTTGGCAAAAATAGTATGGATCATTCGTTCTGTAGGGGTAGAAAAAGTTTTCCTTCCTACCCTCTAGGCTTTCTGCATGTCCTAATGATTAAATTGAAATTCAGGAGAAAAACAAATTTCATAGGTGCAGGAGCCCCACAAAGGCGTGTGAGGCTCTCAGAAAGGCAGTTGAGACTTCTGTGCTATCCTGAGCTAAGGAGAAGGGGGTGTGGGTCTGGGACGTCAAAGGGGAGGAAGACAATCCATAGAACAGTGGAGAGCAAATGTTTGGTAAACAGATGTTTGGCCTGCCATGCAGATAAGTCTTTCCCAAGTAAAGAAGTTATCTCTGGCTTTGAGAGGAAGAATTACCTGTCCTCAAGTTTCGTCTAGCTACACTGACATGAGAGATTAATTTCATATGTATGGGAATCCACACAGACATGGAAATTCCAGACAGTCAGGCAAGATGAGGTACACATGTCATCCGGAACTGAGACGAAAGGGGTAGGATCTGGGACTTCAGAGGGAAGGAGCGCAGTTCATGGGGCACTAAGAGTAGATATTTGGTAACTAGTCATTTGCCCGGCTGAATAGATGGGTCACTCAGGTAAAATCTATCTGCTAATACCCTTATTATTTTGGGAAAGACCACTAATTTAGATTCTTCTCTCTAGTTAAAGGAGGGGCATTTTTTTTCCCTCTGAGCCTTCAGCTCAAATTGCCTTCAGCTCAAATTAGTCCACAAACCAAGTGGCCCATCTTGAGGGGCCTTTGCTTGCCCTCTACACTGGGAATAACCCTTCCTGGATTGCGCCCCCATCTATATTTTTTTAGATGGACAAGGGAGAAGTAAAAAGCTCTTCTTGAGTCTGTTGGTTTTGATTGTCTTGATTGTTAGGCCTTGATGAAATAACCCACATGCCAAAGTGGCACATTCTGGGGTGGCTCTTCCTGAACTCCATCAGTTCACTTTACAAATGATTATTAATGGGCTCTTACTCTGTGATAGGACTGGAGACTTACTCTGGGAGGTGCTGAGGATCTAAGAGTGAGGAAGATAAACATACTGTTCTTCACTGAGCCAAGAATCTGGAGCATAAGGCAACTAAACTAGTACTTACAGTACAGTGGGCTATAGTAGGGCAATTTGAGGTATTATATAAACAGATAGGTGAAGCCAAGTTTGGTAAAGGAGGGTCAGAGAAGGTTTATTGGAAATGAGATGACAGAGAACTGAAGGCAAGTGGGGGCTGGCCAGAGAAGAGGAGGCAAAGGAACTTGACATACAAGAGCCTAGACACTAGAAAGAGCAAGAAGGTTTTGAAGAACTGAGGTATTTCTTAGAATAGTCTTACAGAAAAGATTAATATGTCTATATATATGTATATTATCTATATCAGTGTGTAACTTTATCAATCTATATCTGTCTATTATCTATCTATCTACCAAGGGATATAAAATTTATGTAAAACTATAGCTTGTTTAATTGAAAGTTGATGGTTGAAAGAAAACTAGAGGGAGTTTTCATTCTCGGGTGAATTGATATCATGCTCCATGTCTCTGTACTTGTCCTGGTTTGTCCAGTTCAACAGTTCAACTAACATATTCAGGAAGTACGATGATTGGGATGTTGAGATTTTGAGATAAAAAGTCAGGGACTCAGGATGCAGTCATGGAGAAAACGCATCATGGGGATTCAGTGTTGTGTCTAGTGCTGTGTGCTCCGAGCTTGTATACTGGATTCTCAACACACTGGGCTGCAGCAGCTCAGAGAGGGCACTACCCCTGGGCTAAGACAATAGGGATGACTGATAATCAAGCTGTGCTGAACCATGAATCTGCTCTACTCAGTTTTTTATTTTTTTATATTTTGATGTTTTATTTATTTTTGAGAGAGAGAGAGACAGCGTGAGCAGGGGAAGGTCAGAGAGAGAGGGAGACACAGAATCTGAAGCAGGATCCAGCCTCTGAGCTGGCTGTCAGCACATAGCCCAACACGGGTCTCGAACCCGCAACCACAAGATCATGACCTGAGCCAAAGTCAGACGCCCGACTGACTGAGCCACTCAGGTGCCCCCCAACTCAGTATTTTTTAATACCTACTTGTTTCAAGACCGAGAAATCCATAAAAAGTAAGCTTTGTGACAGCAAGGGATGAATTAACCTATATGATTAGCAGTGCCTAAATAAAACACACACACACACACACACACACACAAAACCTAAATAAATAGTCTTGGATCCTTGAAAAAAAAAAAGACATTTTAATTCTACTTGTGAATGAAAGCAAAAATATGTTAATTAATGAAATTAAAACATAAAAACTTCATGGGCTGAAACAACTGTCCTTACTGGAAAATTTAGTAGTGAAAAATATAATGAGTTGTAATGGTTATACCTAAATGGCAACACTTTCTTAAAATGAGTCCCCATTATGATGTTGTCAAAGAAAGTAATGACCTTGGCTTGGATTAAAGTAGAATGGTCAGCGGTGCCTGGGTGGCTCAATCAGTTGAGCGTCCAACCTTGGCTCAGGTCATGATCTCACAGTTCGTGGGTTGGAGCCCTGCATCCGGCTCTGTGCTGACAGCTAGCTCAGAACCTGGAGCCAGCTTCGGATTCTGGGTCTCCCTCTGTTTCTGACCTTCCCCTGCTCACGCTGTCCCTCTCTCTCTCAAAAATAAAAACATTTAAAACTGGTACAGCCCCTCTGGAAAACAGTGTGGAGGTTCCTCAGGAAACTAACAATAGAACTCCCCTATGACCCAGCAATAGCACTGCTAGGAATTTACCCAAGGGATACAGAAATGCTGAGGCATAGGAGCACATGTACCCCAATGTTCATAGCAGCACTCTCCACAATAGCTAAAACCTGGAAAGAGCCTAAGTGTCCATCAACAGATGAATGGATCAAGAAGATGTGGTTTATCTATACCATGGAATACTACATGGCAATGAGAAACAATGAAATCTGGCCATGTGTAGCAACATGGATGGACCTTGAGGGTGTTATGCTGAGCGAAATAAGTCAGGCAGAGAAGGACAAATATCATACGTTTGCACATATAGGGGGATTAGGAGGAACTTGACAGAGGACCAAGGGGGAGAAGAAGGGCAGAAATGGTGGGGGAAAGGGAGAGAGGCAAACCATGAGAGACTCTTGAATGCTGACAAAAACTGAGGACTGATGGATGTAGGGGGGAGGAGGAACGGGCATGGAGGAGGACACTTATGGGTATGAGCACTGAGTGTTATGTGGAAACTAATTTGACAATAAACTATTTGTAAAAAAAAAATTTTAAAAAAATTTAAAATAGTAGAATGTTTAGTGCAAAGGCATTGATAATTCCACGAGCTTCGTTGCATTTGTCAGAACCTTTGCATAATTGTTTAAAGTTCTTAGGGTAGTATTTAAAGAGTGACTGTGACAAAGTTGAACAGATTTGCAGAAGGCAGTCAGAGCAATACAAATTTAAAACTATTTAACATGAAGAATGCAGTGACTTGTTCTCACACTCAAATATATGACTTTTTGGTTTTGTTTTTTAAGCTAATTTATTTATTTTGAGAGAGAGAGAGAGGTAGAGAGTGCATGAGTGAAGGAGAGAGGTGGGAAACAGAGAGAGAGAGAAAGAGAGAGAGAGAGAGAGAGAGAGAATCCTAAGCTGCCTCCACACTCAGCACAGAGCCCGATGCAGGGCTGAAACTCACAAACTGTGAGATCATGACTTGGGCTGAAACCGAGTCAGATGCTTAACCGACTGAACCACCAAGTCACCCCACAAATATATGATTTTTTAGAATTAGGGAATTGATTTTCATTGTAGGGGATAATTTTCCTCAAGAAGAATACTAATACTTTGCCAGTGAGACCATAGGTCTTGGCCTTGCTTTTGGTTCATTATATTTCTGTAGTTTATGACTTTGGAAGAATAATAAGAAAATGATTTATGAAGAAAGTGTGAATGGTACTAAGATTTCACTTTGTAAAATAATTTATTTTTTCTTTGGTTTAAGTCCTGATTTATTATAAAATTCTTATATATTCATGCATTGATAGTATTTTATAAGTTTACAGGGAGTAGTTTATAAATTTTAAAGTTAAGAGCAAACTAGGAGCACAGATATACTTCCTTGACTTGAAGTCTCTCCTTCTTCCCCCAGAATGACAGAATACTTTTTTTTTTTAATGTTTTATTTATTTCTAGGAGAGAGAGAGAGACAGCGTGAGCAGGGGAGGGTCAGAGAGAGAGGGAGTCACAGACTGAAACAGGCTCCAGGCTCTGAGCTGCCAGTCAGCACAGAGCCCGACGCGGGGCTCGAACCCACGAACCACGAGATCATGACCTAAGCGAAAGTCGGATGCTTAACCGACTAAACCACCCAGGCGCCCCGACAGAATACTTTTAGATTGAGAAATAAGCTATATAAATCCCTTGCTTCTTAAAATACCTCAAGTGAAAGAGAAGCAGCCTTGAGACTGCTGTGTAACAATCACTTTTAAGAAACAGATGAGATAATACCCAAAGAATGTGTAATGTAATAATGGATTGGTGTAGCTGTGTCCCTTGATATTGTCACAATGATTATATTGAAAATTTCTGCTATATATAACCAGTAAAAGTAATAGACGGTAATAACAAAACAATCTGTGTGTATTTAATGATAAATGTATTCTACCATGGATTAAAAATCCTATTCTGAAAATGCAATACCCTAACTTTAAAATGAACATCATGTGTTCTATGTGATTTGTTGAAATTACCAGAGTAGTGTCAGAAGCAAAAGTATTTATTTTTTCTTGAGTTTTTAATTCCACTTAGACACAAATGGGCCAAATTGAAAAGGTAAAAAATATGAGAATTATGCAGTTAAATTATTTAAAATATCCAGCTCAAAGGGTGAAATTTAGGCATGCTTCAGAACCCAGTCCTTGAGCATACAAAAGACACAAGAGAAACAAATTATGGTATACATTACCTTGGAGATAGATAGATACATAGATGATAGATAGATAGATAAAGAGAGAAAGAGAGAGAGATCTATATCATCAATCTAGGTCTATCTATCTATCTATCTATCTATCTATCTATCTATCTATCTAATCTATTTATTTATTATAGGGACCATGAATATATATGGCAAGGGAATGAACACATAAGTTAACAAATTAGTAAATAAAACAGAAAGCCATATAATTCTGGGTCACCAAAATGAAACTTTTTAACTAACTAAATTAAAATCTTTGCCCCTGTGGGTCTGCAGCTGAACTATTTGAAAATAAGTGATTGAAAATACACATTTAAAATTCAGCAGTACTATTTCTTTGCCATTGGCCATCGCAATATTTTTCTATACAAGTTTCTTCAGGCAAGGGAAATGAAAGCAAAATTAAACTCTTGAGACTACATCAGAATAAAAAGCTTTTGTCCATGAAGGAAATCATCATCAAAATGAAAAGGCAGTTTACTGTATGGGAGAAGATATTTGTAAATGATATTCTTTTGAAGGGTTAACATGCAAAATATATAAAGGACTTATACAACTCAATGCCAAAAAAAAAAAACAAAACCAGACAAACAAAAAAGAACCCCAAATAATCCAATTAAAAAAGGGGCAGAGCAGAGCACCCGAATAAACAGTTTTCCAATGGAGACGTATAAATGACCAATGAAAAGGTGTTCAACATCACTAATCATCAGGAAGATGCAAATCAAAACCACAATGAGATATCACCTCACAGTCAGAATGGTTAGAATCAAAAAGGCAAAAAATGACAAGTTTTGATGAGGATGTGGAGGAAAAGGAAAATTTGTGCACTGTTGATGGGAATGCAAATTGGTGCAGCTACTAAAGCAGTATGGAAAACAGTATCTTTTCCTCAAAAAAATAAACATAGAATGATGATCCAGTAATTCCACTATTGGTTATTTACCAACATAAATCAAAAACACTAATTCAAAAAAATATATACATTCCCATGTTTATTGCAGCATTATTTACAATAGAAACAATATGTAAGCAATCCAAGTGTCCATCCATAGATGAATGGATAAAGAAAATGTAGTGTATATATATTACTCAGTCATAAAAATTAACAAGATCCTGCCATTTGCAACAACACAGATGAACCTATAGGGTATACTGCTAAGTGAAATGAGTCCAACAGAGAATGACAACATATGATTTCACTCATATATGGAATTTAAGAAATAAAACAAATGAACAAAAGGAAAAAGAGACAAAAACTATGCTCTTAAACATGGAGAACAAATGGGTGGTTCACAGAGAAGATGGGGAAGGGAATGGATGAAATAGGTAAAGGGGATTATGAGTACACTTATTGTGATGAGCACTGAGTAATGTATAGAATCATTGAATCATTATATTGTACACTTGAAATTAACATAACACTGTATTATACTTCATTAAAATTCAGAACTACTAACTTAAGTTTCATCTAATGTTGCCTAGAAACCTTGCTTCATCTTGCTAGTTCATTCAACCTCCTACTTTGCTAGAGAACCATTTTATATTTTCTTCCTAACCTCTAATATTTCCTCTTCTATAATCAGACATGCAGCATCCATGATTTTATCAATATACCACTGCAATTCTACAAATAATACATCATTTTGCTTCTGCCCACATAAATAACTGGTTCAACTAATTCTGTCTTAGTTTCATCAAATTTTATCTGCTTATTTTTCCCTACTAGCATTAATATTCCACTAGAATCTTATATTTCCAACTGTTAATAAAAAAAGAAATCCAACTTATGCTTTTAGCCATAAGAGAGTAAGAGGATTTGAAATTAGCCTCCCATCACAAACAATATAAAACTACAAAAAAACTATAGAAAATAAATATTTTCAGACATCAGAAAATAAGCAGCATGAGACTATGATCACTGTGAAGGAAGAAAACAAGTTTATCCCTACATAAGCCAGACTTTGTACCTAGAGGTAAGTTGCAGACTGTGATGGAGAAAGAGAAAACTTAAAAAACAGATACAGAGAATGGAGTTCTGGGAGGAGTTTTGAGGGCATAGTACCCAGTAGGAGAGAGCTTCCCAGGGAAAGAGTTGCCTAGGGAAAGTGTGCCAGAAACCTGCATAGGGGTCCCTTTGAGGTTTTAGTTGAATGCCAATCTGAGAACGCATTGGCACCCTATGAAGACAGGAAAGGACAAGTTCTGTGGAAAGAATTATCAAGAATCTGAAAGCTAAACAATTCCTGGATTTCACAGAGGACTGAGAATCATTTGAGTTCCTACCAAAGTTGAGAGATCTTATTTAATATATGGGGCATTCAGTAGAGACTGGAGGAGTCATGACATAGAAGTGGAATTAAATTAATCCAGGAGTAGTCTTTACTTGACCTTCCCTAAAATAGTTTTTAATAAGGTGTGAAAGGGGGCACTTGTGTGCCTCAGTTAGTTAAGCATCTGACTTCTGCTCAAGTCATGATGTCATGGTTTATGGGTTTGAGCTCCTCTGTCAGTGCAGTGCCTGGAGCCTGCTTCGGATTCTGTGCCTCTCTCTCTTTGCCATTCTCCTGCTTGTGCTATCTCTCTCTCTCTCAAAAGTAAATAAACATTTAAAAACAAAGTTTTTTAAAAAATTAAAAAAATAAAAAGTGTGGTAAGGTCTAACTGATCTTCGGTAACTTAACTTCCTGTCCCCACTCCCCAAAAATCTCGCATGAAATAATATAAATGTCCATCATTGAAATAAAAACTTCTAGATATATAAAAACCCATATGGTTTTTAAATATGGCCATAACCATAAAAATTAATACAAGCAGACACAAGCTATTATCAGAGAAAGAAAACTAACACAGCTATTGTAAGCATGCTCCATAGTCTCAAATATGTAAACTGAACATAAACATAATGAAGAGAGAGATGGAAAATAGAAACAACCAAATGGAACTTCTCAAGATGAAAAGTAAAATTGATATCTGAAATGAAATCTCTTTGGATAAAATTAACAGCAGACTTGATACTGCAGAAGAAAAACAGTTGATTTGAATGCGTAAGAATAGAAATAATCCAAAATGAAAGCCAGAAAACAATGTGATTGGGATGAAAAAACCCACAGAGTCTTGATGAGTTATAAGAAATTATCAAGCAACCTAACATTTATGTATGAAGTCCCAGAATGAGTGGGGAGAGGGAAAAAATTATCCTGACAAATAGTGGCTGATTATTTTCTAGATCTACAAAGCTTAATGAACCTAAGTAGGATAAACACAAAGAATACTACATCGAAGCACACCACCATCAAACTGCTGCAATCCAATGATAAAGAAAACAATCTTAAAAGCAGCTGGAGAAAAAAAAAGACAACATGTGCAGAGAGAGGGGGAAAAACAAATAAAAATTACTACAGGGGCACCTGGGTGGCTCAGTTGGTTGAGCATCCAACTCTTGATTTTGGCCCAGGTCCTGATTCCAGGATTGTGGTATTGAGCCCCACATTGGGCTCCTTGTGCAGCTGCTTGAGATTCTCTCTCTCTCTCTGCCCCTCTCTCCTGCTCATCCCTCTTGCTCAGTCTCTAAAGAAGGAGAAGATGAAGGAGAAGGGGTAGGAGAGGAGGAGGAGGAGGAGGAGAGAGAGAGAGAAGGAAGAAGAAGAAGAAGAAGAAGAAGAAGAAGAAAGAAGAAGAAGAGGGAGGAGAGGAGGAGAGGAGGAGGAGGAGGAGGAGAGGAGAGGAGGGAGAAGAAGAGGAGGAGGAGGAGGAACAGGAGGAGGAGGAGGAAGAGGATGTAGAAGAGGAAGAGGAAGAAGAGGCAGAAGAAGGAGATGAAGAGGAAGGAGAGGAAGAGAAAGGAAAGGAAGAAGGGGAAGAAGAAGAGGAAGAAGAGGAATAAGAGGAAGAGAAAGAGGAAGAAGAAGAAAAAGAAGAGAAAGGAAGAAGAGTTAGAAGGAGAAGGAAGAGAAGAAAGATTGCTACAGATTCCTTTTCAGAAATTATGGAAAGCATTGCACAATTGGACAATGGAATGACACATTTTAAAGTGCTGAGGGGAAAAAAAAAACACATCAAACTCTGAAAGTACTCATTAGCTCAGCAGGTTGATAGGAGGTTGTGGTGCCATAAAATAGCAGCATAAAATGCTTAATAGTAATTTTCCTGGCTCTGATTCTCCATCTCTTTTCAAAGCCTAAAACCACGTTGAGGTGGGGGATAGCTGGAGTTCAAGTTAGCCAGAGAGGTGGGTTCCTCAGACAAAAAAATGCCTATCCATGTACTCACTGTCATGAATGTTCTTTCCTTTCTTTTCCATGGTTTGTTTTATAGACGTCAGCTTTTGCTCATCCCATTGTAGGTTTATTTTGCTGACAAAGATGCATTATCTCTTTGATAATATTTTGTGTTTGAATGTTTTGATAATAAAATACATAAAAGTGAAATTAATAATATAAAAAACAGAATATGAGATTTGAGCTCTATTTATTCACATCACTAAGAAAGATGGTTGGCATATTATGTTTTGGATGAATGAAGAAAAATAAGTAATACAGTTCTACCACCCAGAATAGCATGAATATGTCATTAGTTTTGTTACTATCATTTCCTAAAGAAAATTAAAATGTTACAAATAAGTTAAAGTTCCCTTTATCAACCACTGTTAGTTTCACATTCACTTATGTCTATTCCTAGAGGCAGTTCCTATTGTAAACTTGGTGTGTTTTCTTATGGTCATCATTATTCTTTTGTGAATAAATAGACATAGAGATAAATATAGGTGTATAAATAGTACTATACATAGATACAGATTCAGGCACATGCAAACAGATTCTATTGATTTATCTATCTATTGATCAACCTACCATTTATCTGTTATTAATGTCTATATGAAAAATCTCGGTAAATCCTAGTAAAGGCCCCACATAGTTCTAGGAGAAGCCATTCACATCATGTGCAGGTAAACAGGACCACTATTACACTAGATATGTTATTTTACATTGGCTTCTTTTCTGTAACATATTTTTTATATAGTTCATGCCTTTTAATTGGCATTTAGTATTTCATTATATGAATAGGCCATATTTAATTTATCTGTTCCTGAATGCTGAATTTCTAAGTTGTTCCTAGTTCTTGAATATTACCAAAAAATGCTGCAAAATATGTTTATGTATGCATCTTGCACAAGGTTCTGTAAATTTCTCTAAGGTTATGTTATCAGAAATGAAAATGCTAAGTCGTAAGATTATTCCTTTTTAATTTTATTAGATTTTAACAAATTGCTTCCTCAACTCACAACAGGTTGAACCATTTTAGAGTACCACTAACGATATATAGCACAGCCGATTTCCATATATCCTTGCCAATGCTTACTAGGGCCAAATGTTAACTTTTGCCAAATGAAAAATACAAACTGTTAACTCATTTTTGCTTGATCCAATATTTTAATAATAATGAGGTTGAATGTGTTTTCCAGGATTTGTTAAGAATTTCTCCTCTTGGGGAATTACCTGTTCTTGTCCTTTGACTTTTGTGACATGTCTTTAATTTCTCTTTAGAATAAGACAAAGTTCTAGTTATATAGTGGTAATGAATAAAAATTTGTTCAATTTAATTTATAGAGTTAGGAAAATATGTCCTGTTGATCTTTGACAAAATGTCTTTTTCTTCCTCTGTTTCTATGTGCTGGTTTTTTTAAAGACTTTGTTGTTTAGATCAGTTTTAGGTTCACAGCAAAATTGAGAGGAAGGTAAAGAGGTTTTCCACTTAACTCCTGCCCCCACATATGCATAGCTTCCCACAATAACAACATCCCCAGTGGGTGGTGCATTGGTGACAACTGATGATCTCCGTGCTCTGTTCTGCATCCTGAATACAGAAGGATGTGGAAGGCAGGATGGATTTATGTGAGAGTCTGTGCTGTGGACTCAGGTAGACTTGGTCTTGGCTCCTGGCTCTTCCACTCAATTTCCATGTGCCCTTGGACTGTTTTACTTAGATTTTATGAAATTGGACAATAATCAATAGCTCATAATGCCCCAAGTACTAGCTTGAGAAAATACACAGAAAGCACTTAGCACAGTGACTGTCATATAGGAAATGCTCAATAATAATAATAATAATAATAATTCCTTTTATCTACATCCTTTATCCTAAACTGCATATTTAAATAAACAGTGCTTTGGTCTAATGAGATGTCCAGTTAATCTTTCTCATTAAATGTTATGTTAAAGTCCCACCCAAGTATCTGGAGGGCCTACTAGTGTGCCTAATTTACAACTAAGTATATTTTTCTGTGTATGGTGAAACTTTCATTAACTCCTGAGTTTACACTTAGAAATCTGAAGAATCAATCAAAATTTTACCTGCATTATGTCTTAATATGCCCTTTTAAACTTAATATCTTGAGCCTATCTTTCTGTATTACAGTCTATTCCATTCACACATGTGGGCTGGAGTTGGGCAGCCCCAGTGTCTACAGCCGGTTTGCAGGGAAGCTTTCAGGAAAATTAGAACTATTTTATACTGACATATTTGTCCTTCCCTCAGATTTTGCTGAATTGCCCCTTTCTTGAAGATCAGAGGCATATTTTAGACTATCCATTGGTTTTCCTGTCTAGTGGCCTTTCTCACTAGAAACTCAAAGAATTTTCAGTAACAATGCTAAGCTTTGCATTGACAATTTGAACATGCAAACACACGTGGACAGCAGAGGTCACAGTTGTTTCAGATTAGCATCTTAAAACTGGTGGGCATATAATATTTTTTTGTTTTGCCGTTGTTTTTAGATTTATAGCATAATAGCTATACAAGCTGAGTTTGGTTTGAAAATCCAGTCTTCAGTCATATTAAGAGGCTTAAAATCTTGTCTTCCCTATTTTCTGCATATTTGCATAATATTCTTAACATTCTTTTTCCAAAAAAAATCATTCTCAGGGACCAGAAGTTTACATTCTTAGACAGCTAGGATCTGAACGATGGTTTTCTTTTAATCACTGTCAAACCAAACAGGAATTTTCATTAGGGACTTTTAAACTTTCTAATCAAAGTTCCTGGAAACATTTTTTTTGATTAAATGAGTTTCATATTTTATAGTGTGGTAAAAATCATTTCTCCTCTACTTTGAAGAAATGAATGAAGTTTCTGGATTATCCATTTTGCATTGAAACTCTAGTTGCTAGGATATTATTGTTGTTACTTGTTATTTGCCAGTAATTGGTTGGAATAGATTTGTTTACCTAAGTGCCTGCATCACTTACTGAAATACATCCTGAGAGCTCATACGGCAATGCTAATTGAATACAGTATTTGATGCAACAAATCACATATTAGTTCATAACTCTTTGATTTAAAAATATTCATAAGAAATCAATGTACTAGGTAAACACAGAAGGCCATACTATTTATTGTAGATTCAAAGAAGGTAGTAAAGCACTGATGAAGTTATGCAGTAATTGCAACCCATATTCCTGATGAGAATGAAACCTGTACAGCTCCTTGAAAGAACTGTCTTGGTAGCAGCTACCAAAGCAGGTCATACCCACCCTCAGTCCCTCTGCTCCTAAAATGTACCCCAAGTGTGCTCACAGTAGCACTGTCTGTAGTAGTCCCAGGTCAAAAACTACCTGAAAACCTAACAGCGAATGTTATGCTTCTATGTAATGTTAAAAAGACAAAGAGGTTAATAATTGGTTTCTGTAACTAGTAGTAGATAGTTGGATACCGTTAATGCTTGGCAAAATGTTAACTGATTTTTTCCATGGTTCAGCGTGCCCACATTATATCTTTATCAGGATACTTTCTGGTGTTTAGGTTCAGAGCAATTTATTCATTTTACCTAAACTTATAGGGAAACTGATGAGTAAAGTAAGACAGATGCATTAATTTACAGTGAGTGATGATTTTCATTAAGTGGACTATTAAAGCTGCTTGTTTAGGTAAATTCCATTATTGTCAAATTAATAATTAGAATGTGGTTTCAGTGAGTATTGAATGGATGCAGAAACAAGTAAATAATAGTAAATAGTTTCTTTTTAGAATGTGTTGGTGCCAGTGACTTATTTTACACAACAGAGTACTCCCTGACCCAGATGCCTGTGCCAGCATCTCCTAGGTGTGATCTCATGTTCTGGAGGGTGCTATGTAAACAATGCTTCATCTGAATTCTGTTGGCTTCCCATTTCTCATGTACAGGATGATCATTTTCTCTGTTCATATATATTTTTTTCTCTTTTCATTGCCTTTGGAGGGCAATACAAGTGACAAAGTTTCAGAGAACTGCAACTGCAAATATACCTTAGCTCTCTTTACTGGAGATGATATCCAGATTACCTTGGGGGATTCACAGAGTTGTGTTTTTTGTGTGTGTGTCTTCCATTTAATGATCTTTTAGTATAGTCCTTCATATGATTAACTGTATCTGTTCATTGCTGGTGCGTTCAAAGAGCCATTTCAATTTCAAGTTCTCTGGAGCTAACTTGTCTCACTTGTGAATCTCTGATATTTTTGAAGTAGTTAAACTATTTTCATTTCTTTAAAACATAGAATCACAAAGCTGGAAGAAACATTAAAATATCATTGTTCTTTCTCCCATTCCAACTATATTAACATAAACCAGTTCAACTAGATAAGACTATATTTTACTTTGAGGTATTTTTTTAAGTTCATCAATTTATTTTTGAGAGAGAGAAGGGGAGTGGGAGTGTCAGTGGGAGAGGGATAGAGAGAGAGGGAGAGAGAAAATCCCAAGCAGTCTCGGCACTGTCAGTGTGGAGCCCAATGCAGGACCCATCTCACAAACTGTGAGTTCATGACCTGTACCAAAATCAAAGAGGTGAATGCTTACTAGACTGAAACACACAAGTGCTCCTACTTTGAAATATTTTCAAGGAAAGTAACAGTTATTCTCAAAACTTTTCTCACTTTTTTTACTAGTTCTAGAATGGAGGACAGAAAGCAATAGAACTGTGAAGACAGAACAAAACAAGTAGTAGTATTCTTGGGAGAAACTCAGTTTCCAATTAGTTTGGAGTTCTTGATTTGAGAAATCACAGAGGAGTTCCCTCTTGCTTATCTTGTTCCATCTTTTGATTATCTGTTTTTAGGCAAGCAGTCATAGGGATTAGACACAACACATTAAGGGATTGATTACAAACCCACAGTGTTGGTATTTTCTAAATATCCCACAGAAGAGATTCTTAATTCCAGCCCAAGATCTTAGGACACACATTCATGTAACTGAGGAACACCCAAAAGAAGGATGCAACTCATTTTTATAAAACTAACCATATGTAGCCATGGAGTCCAAGTCAGCATGGGAGATAATATCACACTCATATGTGCAGACCATGCCACATTTTTACAAGATGGAACTAGTGGAAGTATTTAAATGATGTTGAGGATAAAGTCAGAAAACACAGCAAGGTGAGGTGCCCATCATTAGAGAGTAGGCATAAAAGGCAGGATAGATAGAAAATTTGCCTTTTAGAGGATTCCAAATATAGAACAAAATATTTCCATTGAATTTCATGATGATGCATGACAATGAGCAAAGGAAATTTATTTTAAACATTGAATGTTTGAATACAAAGCCATAAAAGTGGAGAAAAAGATTCTTAAACTGATTTCCTGTTGACCTAGTTACCTGGATTGGTAATCATTATCATATTTAAAAGTTATAAACATTAGTTCCTCATTATACCATGAAAGGATTTCCAAAATGTTATTATTTGTAAAAATTTTTTGTTTTTAAGAATTCTGGATTCTTAATTTTAGATATTTTTATTTAATGAATATTCATTCACTCATTCATCCCTTCAGTGTAGATTCTAAATGCTTTTTGGAATACTAATAGAGGTAAAATACGTCTAAGAAAGAATCCATGTGCTTAAAGCGTTATGACTCAGTAATATAAAATAAATTACCAAATAAGTATAGTTTCAATCCCAATGAAATTCATGCTAGAAGAGATACATTAGTAACTTGTGCCTTAGAAGAAAGGGTGACTAATTCTTGTTGTCAGAGAAAGGTGCAGATAGGAGGTGATGTTTTAACTGGGTCTTGAAGTAGCATTTCAATAGCAGGGAAAGGTGCAAAGGGCATCATTGATTAAGAGAACAGCAACAGAGACACAAAGGAACACTGTGACATGCTCAGGCCACTAGAGGTTGTGATATTGGTGATGGTCAGTATGGGATGAAGTGCTGTGATATGGAAGAGAGCTATCTAGGAAATACACCAATCTTTTATAAACAGAGAAGCTGTAGTCATTTCTCTGACACTTACCAAACTGAGTTTAATACTGAATCTATCCAAATGAATGAGAACAAAGCATTTCACAAACACATTTGATCTGGAGGGAATCTCACAAGTTATTTAGTTTAACATCTCTCTCCCCACTCCATTCCCAAAAACCAGAATCATAGGCGAAGTGTTTTTAATCAAGACCATACAACCAGATTGTTAGGTGTGAATGATGTCAGGATGCAGTAGTTGTTCTGTAGCTGTTTTAGCCCCTGAAGGTGGAGGAAAAATTGCTGGATGGTGTGACAGGGTAGAGATACAAGGTCGAAATGTTCCCCATTATTAATGATAAAGAAGGCAGTAATTGTCTCACCTTGGAGATAAGTGGTGACCTAAATTTGATGCTAGTGATCCCTCAATGTAACAGATTTTCTAGGAGGTGCATTTTCTGAGCACTTTTTTGAGCATTTCTTGACTTAAACCATTTATAGCAATAACATATCAGTACTGTAGAGGCCCAGGGCAGGCTGCCTCAAAATATGCAATAATGGCATATTGATGATTTTGAATTAAAGTTAATTAAGAAACAACCAGGGCAAGAAGAACAGCCGGCCCCCCTTTAGCCCCCTGAAAGCAGGAAATAAATCTCCCATGTGAAAAGTACCATCTCTGTACCAATAGATAAAGAGACTTCCTTATCACCAGAGATAGGAAACTCAGAGCCAAGAAGTCTATATAAGCAAACTTTGTCACTTTTACTAATTTACTACCCCAGCCCAAATTTTATTTAGCATTCCTTACTAACTGAAGCTGTCAAACATAAGTTTTCTTTGCCATGTCAATTTCTCAGAAAATCTATATAAAATCTATAAAAACCTTCTGCCTTGGTCATTTTTTTGGTTCTCCAATTCATTATTAAGCCTCCATGTGCATGTGATTAAATTTGGTGAGCCTTTCTGCTCCTCCTAATCTGTCTCATGTCAATTTAATTCTTATATCAGGTAAAAGAATCTTAAATGGTATAGAAACATTTTTCTTTCTTGCAAAAACAAAGTAGTCAGATTTGTGTCCTGTGATCCATTTCCCTACAACAGCTACTTCAGATATTAACATCTATTTCCAGTTGATCCAAAAGCATTCCTTTTGTAGGTATTTGGGAATGGGAAGATGAAGATGAAAGATCATGCTGGGTAAAGGCTGGAATCCTGGCAAGCTAAAGACAATTGTGAGAAGAGATAGGAAAATGCTAATATGAGCAAAAAGAGAGAGAAAAAAGAGAAGAGGGAGGTCAGGCAGAGGCAAAGAAGAGTGAAGGGGGAACCTCAGTGGTACCCATTCCCAACAAAGTTTCACCTTTTGCCCAGTGATGTCTAATATCATGTTTTCATGTGATATCAGTGAGATCTGACATCTTTGAGCTGGCTTCATGGACCTCTGCTATGTGCAGGTAAAGCAGCTGTGATCCAAACAATCATTTAACTTTCTGACTCTTAACTACAAGGTGTAAATAACCCCTCCATTTCCCTTTGAGTTGGGTTTTCCATACTTCAAAACAAAACAAAACAAAACAAAACAAAACAGGGTAGTGCCCCCCAATGAAAAAACCCTGTCTTATACATTTTGTTACTTGGAGAAAAGTGCTTACTTTCTTCTTCCCACTTAGACTTGCTGAGTCAGGATTGCCTCATTAAATTACTGTAAGACAATGGAAACTGTCAGAGAAGTTCCTGAGTCTCTCATGCACCAGACCAATGTGAACTAAATAGAAAGGACTGAATTGCCTCTGGAACCAATCTCTGCATCAACAACTTGCCTCCCTCCATCTGCTGCAAAATCACCTTTCAGTTGAACAACTTGAAAATCTAGAGAACAGATGAGTTATCCTTAATGGTTTTATTTTCCTTCTTAATCACTCTATTGTAATTGAAGGGGGGCAGTGGATCTTGACAGAGATGCTGAAATGAGCACTTAATACAAGAAGGAAACAAATCAGTGTAGACACCATGCTGGGGCAGTGGGCACATGACATTCTTACTGACCCAGACTTCTGTCAGGACAAAGAACCATCATAGATCTTTCTAACTGGAAAGAAATGTATGTATTTAAATAGTTTGAGACTAAAATGATATAAGGAATATATTACAATTTAAAATACTTTTCTTTTTTTAGAAACATGAATTTATAAATATTATACATTTAAGTATATTTTAAGTTATTTATGAATAATTTACTTATAAATTATAAACGTGAATTTATAAGACACGTCACAAACATCCAAACACTATTTTGCCTAGGAAGTACCATATAACCTGTTTAGTAAAAATTGATTTGCCTACTGCTTTTTGAAGAGTATGTTCATTTTGCAAGTTTCTAACAAATATGCCAACAAATGAACACATGGAAAAGGATTGGATTGCCAGGAAGTTCAAGATGTTCAGTAACTAAAATCTTACTGTAGACTTGCAGTAGATTTGGAAAGACCAAGAAGCAGTTTAATCCAGATTTTAGGTTCTCATAAAGAGAGGCCTTTATGGGGAGATTTGTTCTGGGGCAGGGAGGGTGCCAGGAACACTGTATAACCAACCCACCAACTCTTCCTTGCTTAATTTAGGGAAAATCATGGTTTCATGCTCATATTTCTGTCCCTTTGTTTCCTGAAAGAAAAGAATCACCTATAAGCCTCATTATCCTCATGAAGTCACAGTCAGTATCTATAGATCAAGGACTACCTGTAGGCAATTTGAATCAGGCAAAAAAAAAAAAAAAAGGTAAAGCATAGAGCTCAGCAGGTCTGCTCACCAGTGCTGTTCTTGATGCCAAGTGTATGCTTAATTCTGAGGATTTCCTCAAAATTGACCTCTCCTATTTTAGCCACAAATCCTGAGATTGAGCCCCTTGTCTACTGGATCCAATGGTATATGTGGAATTCTTCCCTTTCTTCACCGTTCAAGTGCTAACTGTTGCTGCCTAGCTGTCCCTCTGGCACTGTGGACTGTAGTAAGGTATCAGGAAAGAGGAATTAGGTTTCAGATATTGATTTTCACACATAATACCATTCCCTGGACTGTCCTTAGATTTTTGGGCCTCATTCTCTTCATCTGTAAAACAGGAACACTGAGAGCTATAACACATAATTCCTTTAAGAGATACATTAGATAAAGTGCATAAGCAAGACCTAAATATTCTAGATATATGACAGTTTTTCCTGAAAAGAGCATTAAATGCTCACCTTTGTTAGAAAATTGGCTTTGGGTTCTCAAAGTATTTATCATCTACATCACCATCCTCCTCCTCCTCCTCATCATCCTCACCATCATTATGATTATACCACAATTAAGAAACATGATCAGATTTTCACATTTGCTAAGGAGCAACTACATACAGCATTATTGAAACTGTGTGTGCAAAGCGTATCTCCTGTTTTAGGGCTGGATTTAAAGAATTACTTTAGGTTTTATGGAATATCCAAGACTACTCTTGTAGAATAAACTTGCTAATATGAAACTTTAAAAATACTGGCTCAGCATTTGAATTCATTCTTTTTTCTTCTAAAATTATAGTTTATACACAATGGAAATGAAAAATGATATTAAGGGGAATATTGCTGTCCTGTGGTCTCTGTTTTTTCATAAAAGGAACATCTTTTTACACTCCTAGAATCACATGGCTGACTATTTAAAAAGCTGTCTTTTATTTGAGAAAATAAAAAAATTAAGATTTTAAGTCTGTTACTATAAATGGAATGTTTATTTCCTTTCTCATGTTTATTCAATCATGAAATGCTAAGACAATTCAAGTTAATTTAGTCCTCCTAGGGCTTTGGCTGATGTATAATATAGGTTGTTTTTATATGTGTGGCAGCAGAGATGTGCAGCTCAGATAGGTTCTCAGAATTTGTTGCTTAAAGAGAGGTCTCTGACTAATAGAATATAAATGGTCTTTCCATTCATCTACTACCTTCCTTCATTTGGAGAATTAGGGTCCTAATATATATGTCATAGTGTTCCAGAAGGAATATGATGTCCCAATTAAGGGGAAGTGGAAGACAGTGGTCTCTGCCTCTGGTCACTCTGCATCTTTGGGTCCTGCGATTGTAAGTAAGCGATATTTCTATTTGAGTTGCCAAGAGAAAGGTTTTCTGTTGTCTAATTGCATTGCCAGAACTTTGATAGCGCATTTAGATTTAAGCCCTAGCTCAAATTATTGTTATGGTTTGAACTGTGTCCTGTCCCCCAAGTGTATATTGATGTCCTATCTCCCAGTCCCTCAGAATGAACTTTATTTGCAGTTAGGGTCCTTACAGAGATAATCAAGTTAAGATAGGTTTATTAGGATGGGCCCTAACCTGCTTTGACTGGTATCTGTACAAAAAGGAGAAATCTTGAGACAGACACACATACAGGGACAGTGTGAACATAAAGACAACCATGTATAAGCCAAGGAGAGAGACCTGGAATAGAACTTCCCTTCACAGATGAACCAACTCTGCCAACATCTTGATTTTGGCTTCCAGAATTTTGAAACTGTAAATGTTTGTTGTTTAAACCACTCAGATTATGGTATTTTGTTATTATAGTCCTAATAAACAAACACAACTACTTATTAGCTTTGTGACTTGGACAAATTATTTAATTTTTAAACATTTTCCCCATTGTAAAATGGGAATGATAAAAATGGAGTGTTTAAAAGAATGACTTCTGAAATGGTCCTTGGGTGTATATATTCCAGCTATACCACTTAACAGATGTGTAATCTTGAGCAAGTTGCTTAACCTGTTTCTGCCTTAGTGTTTTTTGTCTGTATCCATCTCATATGTTGATGTATTATTGAATGAGTTAATGTGCACAAAGTGTGTAGAACTGTATCTGGTACTTGCTAAGCACTCAGTAAATGTCAGCTGATAGTAGCCACTTGGAGGATAAGTTAGTGTATATAAAACATATAGCATAGTTCCTGGTTCATAATAAATGTCTAGTAAATGTTATTATTATATATTAGTTTCTTCCTACTAATCATCATAAGTAGTCCTAATAACATGAGGAGGAGTTGAAAGTTCTCAAAAGATAAATCTTTGATTAAAATTATAAAAGACAGTAACTAATAAAATTCCAAATTAAGATTTTTATTAATATTTAATTATTTGCCATATTACCTATAAAATCTTAAAAAGCTGTCATTATTTCCTTATATTCAACAATAAATATCCATACTAATTTTGAAGATCTTACTCACGTCCTTTTGTTTTTATATATTTCTTTAAATGAGTGTCCCGTAATTTTTACCTTTGCCTTTAGCAGAGTCTGAAAGAAAACCTTCAACACTTTGTTGTGTAGGATGCCAGTTTCCTTTACGTCTGATCTTCTCATTTTCTCTTTTCTCACTACCCTAAAATAGTGTTGAAATTGGGAATTTCTCTCTTACATCTATAGTTGATGAAACTAAGATAAAAAGGCTATATTAGTTATTAAAATGATGGTCTCTGAAATTAAGACAAAATAATTCATAGTAAATGATTTCACCTATCAAAAAATGACTTTCTAATTGATTCAAAAGGAAAGAAAAGAAGACAGCTTTTGGTGATTAGAGGTATTTTCTCTTTAATTCTTAATCCATGTCTCAGTTAAGGTATCACAACTTTTTATTCAGGAAGAGATTTCTTACTATTCAGTCCTTTGTAACAAAAATTTACACCAAATGGATTGGGAAATAATCTACAGGCTTTCAGGTAGGTCACAAGTATAGCTGTTGAACACAAAGGAGACCAGCAAACCCTCAGAGATTGTACAGTGAGTACATTATTTTCGCTATACTGTGGTAAGAAACCATTTCCATCATGGAGAGTGTGGTTTCATTGTTTGTTTATTGTTTTTTTTTTTTTTTTAAACAAAGTATGTCCATGCCCAGCTGGAATGTAACTGACTTACTCAAGAGGGTATCTGAATGGTTATATGGAGGGTTTACAGAGGTGTGGACAGTAATAAGGAAACCAGCCAGAAGCACAGGCTTTTAAAGATGAAAAAATGTTACCACTTTATGGTATAAAATGGCAAGTAGAGGGAGCAGTTAGCTGAACCCACAGGATATGTAGCTCTGAAGGGAGCTGTGTCTAGAGACAGAATGAAAGGACCAAACAACATATAGGCAGAAGCAGAGAAGGGAATAAACTCCTTGCCCTACTTCTGTTTCTACCTTCTGATCCCAGGCAGAGCCTCCCAGAGGGTAGACATGAAGCCAGAGAGCAGGGGTGCTTAGTGACAGCCGCCCTTGCAAGTCAGCCTCCCGAGGCACAGAACAGGGCACAGAGAGGCTGATGATGAATCTGGAAGGGCATAGTAAGAATAAGCTGTATGCAAAAACTCTGTTATTTAAGTTAAAATGTCACCTTAAATATGAAACCCAGTTACATGTTTATTAGAAGAGCAGTGACTAATCCTCAAATACTTAAATGTGGTTTTGAATTCATTCTTCTACACTCAGCAACATTTCAATCCAAAAAAGTCATCTTTCATATATTCTGTTCAAATGTCTTCTGCCTACTCTTGGGCTATTAAAATTGTCACAGCTCAGTATTTACTGATTTTGCAGCTGAATATTCATCCTTAGTTGATCATTTACAGTGTAGTTAGAAGTTACTGATATTGAGGGGCGCCTGGGTGGCTTAGTCGGTTAAGCGTCCGACTTTCGCTTAGGTCATGATCTTGCGGTTCGTGAGTTCGAGCCCCGCGTCAGGTTCTGTGTTGACTGCCAGCTCAGAGCCTGGAGCCTGTTTCAGTCTGTGACTCCCTCTCTCTCTGACCCTCCCCTGCTCACGCTGTCTCTCTCTCTCTCCTAGAAATAAATAAAACATTAAAAAAAGAAAAGAAGTTACTGATATTGAATATAGTCATCTTTGATTGGAGGTCAGCAGAAACAAGATAAAAATGATGTTTTGCTGAAAAATGAGACTGACGTGCTGTTGAGTGACAGATTGGTTGTCCATTTTGCAGTAATGGTTTCTGTTCTCTAAGTCGTAACATCAAGTTAATCTCTCTAGACTTGATGGGTTGATTTCAACCTAAAAGCTAAGCCAACAGTAAGGTGAATAGATAGTGTGACTCTAGAGTCCTATTGCCACTGTTTGAACTGCAGCTCAGCAATTACTAGAGTACAGTCTTGGACAACTACCTTAAAATTTTAAAGTTTATTTTTCTAATATATAAAATTTATTCTAAAATATTACTCATGCTGTAAGATGGTTGTAATGTTACTCAAAAATATATATGAAAATGTGTAGTACAATGTTTGGTGCTCAAAATAATTATCTTAATTCTGAGAACTGACTGAACTTGTTATTTATACAGCCTGTGACAAATGCAATTAATTGGAGTTAACATTGGTCCTGCTCTATTTAGAAGACTACTCTCCCTAATATGAGATTATATATACAACAGAAATATGCCCTGAAGAATGCAGTATGGTAGGAGGAAAAGAAATGAAAATTTAGGGATTCACAAAAAGGAAGCAAAGATAAAAGACAATATTCAAAATTAAAGAATTATAGCCACTTTCCAGTTCTTCAGAAGTTGTTACAATTGATCACTCAATAAATGTACAGAAGTAATTTTTAAAGATTTATTTATTCATTTTGAGGGAGATAGAGAGGGATAGAGAGATTCTAGGGGAAGGGCAGAGAGAGAGAGGGAGAGAGAGAATCCCAAGCAAGCTCCACATGGTCAGCACAGAGTGTGATGCAGGGCTTGAACGCATGAATCCTCAGATCGTGACCTGAGCCACTATTAAGAGTTAGATGCTTAACTGACTGAGTCACCCAGGCATCCCAATATATTTCATTGTAATAGAAAAAATAATTTAAGGTTTGGATTACCAAACCTGGGTGGCTCGGTTGGTTAAGCATCTGACTCTTGATTTTTGCTCAGGTCATGATCTCCTAGTCACGTGATCAAGCCTTGCGTCTGGCTCTGTGCTGGGCTTAGAGCCTGTTTGGTATTCTCTGTCTCCCTCTCTGCCCCTTCCCCCTCTATCTCCCATAAGTAAATAAATAGACATTAAAACAACAACAACAGCAAGAGTCAGACATTAACCAACTGAGCCACCCCATTGCCCAAGGATGTCTTTTTAAGAGGATTTTTGTCCTCTTACATGTCTTGAATCTAACTCTTGTACCCATTTTATGATATAGTAACCATGTAATAACTGTTAGAAAACCTGATTGATAATATATTCCCATCCCCTTTCTATGAGTAAGGGTTAAGAATACTTGGAAATTAATTTCTTCTCCTGCATGAGATCCAAAGGGAAATAGAAAATTACATCTGATTTCCTGGAGTGGAGTAAAGTCACTTTTTTGTTGCTCTGTAGTACATTGTTTGAAATTTTTAGAAGACTAGAGATAATTGAATATATATTCATGTTAATGAATTACCTACAATGAACATGGAACTAATACTTAAATTGTTACTAAATATTTGCCATGGTATTTTTTATCTACTCATTAAATCCCAGTAAAAAAATAGCTATTATTTCCTGCTACAAGTACACAATACAAGCATAAAAGTAGAAGGCATAAAGCAATTGTTGCCACTTGTTATGAACTTGGAAACAAATCTGTTTTCTTGTCATTTTAAAATAACATTAGCCTTCAGAAACCATAGTGTAAATTATTTTGGCTAGTGATTTATCCTATGCCTGGGCCCAAAGACTCACAATAGATGGAAATATATTTAGTATTAAACTCTTTAGGGGTGCCTGGGTGGCTCACTCAGTTGAGTGTCCGACTTCGGCTCAGGTCATGATTTCACCATTCTTGGGTTTGAGCCCTGCATTGGGCTCTATGCTGACAGCTCAGAGACTGGACCCTGCTTCAGATTCTGTGTCTCCTTCCCTCTCTACCTCTCCCCTGCTTATTCTCTGTCTCTCTCTCAAAAATAAATAAACATTAAAAAAATTTAAACTCTTCATTACCAAGTTCCTTCCTACCATTTATATTTCTTTTACTAAAACAAAAAGAGAAAAGTGGCTAAAATAATTCAGCTATGCAAGTTAGTATTCTTGACTTCCATGGATACATTTGGAATATTAATTCAATCAGACTACACTTTTCTCTAGTAAAAAAAAAAATTCCACTCCATGTAAATTCCTTTGCTCATAGGGATGTTTTAAGCATAGTGCTTGAAGTAAGTCTGTGTAGGGGTAGTCATGGATCTGCTTGGACGAGTGTTCACATATGTTTGTGTGCTTTGAGGATTCTCTAGAACTTCAGTTGATAACTTCTTCCAAAGATGATAGAAAAGACAGTTTTAAAGTTCCACTCTACCTAAATGTATAAAATAGCCACTAGTTTTCTTTGAGATTACTCACTTCTTTCTTTAATGGCTCTTTTACCTTGCTTGTGTTCTCAGCTACCAGAAGCATACCTTCCTATTTGTTCCCATTATCAAATTTTTGTTTCTACTGGTTTTTATTTCATTGCTTAGAGTAGAAACAGTGTTTTTTACTTCTTGCTTAATAAGGTAAAATAAGTAAAAATTACCAATTGGCTACTGCTGAGTGTTCATGATAATAAAATGATAGTTACCTTTTATTAATTAATTTCTGCTTTATTTACATATAGTATCTTGAATTATGTCAACAAGCTGTGAAGTAGGCAATATTATCATTTGAAAACTCAGTGAAGTTGAATAGCCCGTCCCAAATTTAACAGCTAGTAATTTAGTAAGCCTAATTCAAACCCAGGATAGACCCAATGTTGTCACTCTACCACAACAAACTGCCTTATGCCACAATGACTATGTGCATGGCCAGTCTGTTACCACACTTTGCGTGACACATGATTTAGCATATGGTTCACTCTTTTTGTGTAGAATATTTTGTAAGTGCCAGTTACATCAATTTGGTTGTTAGTGTTAGCCTTTATTCATACTGATTTTATATCTGATTGTTCTTTCAACTACTGAGAGAGGACTATTAAAATATTCACTGTACACATTGACTTGTCTATTTTTAATTTTAGTTCCGTAAGTTTTTGTTTCACATATTTTGGAATTCAGTCGTCATCTTCATATTTTATCATTATGAAATTACTTTTTGTTTCTAAAAATATTGCTTATGGTCTAGTTAGTCTAGTATTAATGCAGTGATTCCAGTTGTCTTGATGGTATTTTGCAGTTTGTCTTTTTCCATCTGTTAACTTTCCATTTATTCCTGTATATTGTTGGAGACAACGTATGGTTGTCTGGCTTCTTTATTTGTTTTAACAATCCCTGCCTTTTGATTAGAGTATTTTCATCCATTCATATTTAATATAATTATTGTTTTATTAGGATTTATATCTATCATTTTATTATTTTTCTATATATCTCATATTACTTTTCTTTCTTTAGTGTCTTCTGTTTATTTTACAAATATTTTTTCCCTTGTGCCTTTTTTTATTCCTCTGTTGACCTTTAAGTGTACAATTTGAGTTTATTTAGTGATTACTTCTGAGATTATAATATACATTTTACCTTATCAGAATCTTCTTCAGGTTAATAATAATGTAATTCTGGTAAAACATAGCAACTTTGTTTTCATACAGCTCCATTTCCTTCCTGTCCTTTGTGTTGATATTAATATATATTACACTTCTATAGGTTATAAACTTACTCTATTAGTGCTATAATTATTACTTTATATAAACATGTTTTAAAAGTAAAATAAGAGGAAAAAGAGAAAATATGTATTTATATATTGTTATAGTTCAGGCTGCTATAATATAATACCATAGAGGAGATAGCTCTTATAAACAACAAATGTTTATTTTTCATAGTTCTGGAGACTGAAAAGTCTAAGATCCAGGTACTGGCATATTTGGTGTCTGGTAAGAGCTGCTTCCAGCTTCATAGACAACTGTCTTCTTGCCATGTGTTGTCTTCTTCACATGGTGGAAGGGGCAACTGTGCTCTCTGGAGTCTCTTTTATAAGGACACTTATTCACTTATGAAGGCTCTATTCTCGTGACTTATCACCTTCCAAATTTGCTGTCTTCTAATACTATTGTATCAGGGGTTAGAGTCTCAAAATACTAATGTGGGGGGTGGAACACATTCAGTCTAAATCATATGGTCTTTTATATTAACTCACCTGTTTTCCAAGCCTTTTACTCTTCATTTTTTCTGTGGATTCAAGTTGCTGTATGGGTGTCATTTTCTTTCAGCCTGAAAGACTTTGTTAGTATTTCTTGTAAGAAAGGTCTGTTGAAAAATGAATTATCTTAGTTTTTGTTTATGTATGACTTTTTGTTTCACCTTCATTTTTGAAGGATAATTTTACTTTGGGGGCAGATTTTTTTTTTCTCCAGAACTCTGAATATGTCATTGCTCTGACTTCCAGCCTCCATTGTCTCTGATGAGAAGTCAGCCATTGATCTCATTGTCATTCCCTAGTATGACATATACTGTTCTTCTTTTGCTGCTTTCAAGATTCTCTCTCTCCTTTGCTTTCAGTTACTTGACTGTGTCGTATCTACATATATATCTCTTTGTGTTTATCTCATTTGGGTTCCTTGAAATGTTTGCATCTATGTAATAATTTCTGTCATCAAATCAGGAAAATCCGAGCCATTATTCCTTAAGTAATTTTACTTGTTTATTTTTTCCCCTTTGTTCTGTGACTACTATTACACATATATTAACACATTTAAAATTGTCCCATGATTTTCTGAGATTTCTTTCAATTTTATTCAAACTTCTTTACTTTCTACTTTTCAAATTGGACTATTTCTTTGGACATTTCTGCATTTCTGGCAAATTCAAAAATTCACAAAGTAAATTTGACAAGTGAGATCATATCTTCTTTTCTTTATTTCTTTTTCTCATCTGACATCAAGTTCTTACTCTAAAGAATAGTGGCAGAGCCTAAGGAATTTCTGATCAGAAGATAAATGTAGTCAGTAGAAACAGCTCCACTCTTAAGGCTTCAAAGCCCAAGGCTTCAAATTAAATGGAGTGAAGGGAGCAATGTGGCTCTAATCACTTTAGTTTTGAAAGAAAATTTGCCTACTCTATTCAGCAAACCAAACTCCCCGCAGGTAACCCGACCCTTACTCTTGAAATAGTAATTAAAGATCATTTATTCTGCTTAAAGGAAGTATTTTGTGTGTGTTTGTTGGGTTTAGAAGAGAATGGTAATCTAACTTCTTATACCAAGTGGCTGATTAAAGGGTTCCTTCCAAATATAGAGAATACTTGTCCTAGGAGGAATTCTGGTAAACTTTTTGGACAAGTTGCTTATCTTCTCTTATGTTTTACTGTCCTGTAATCTGTATAATAATAATAATAATAATAATAATAATAATAATAATAATAACGTATATCTTGTGAAATTGTAAGTATTAAATAAGGTAATATATGTAAATACTTTAGAAAAGTGTCTGCAAATAGCAAACACTCTATGTTTTAGCCATTATTATGATGTTCATGTTTATAACATTTCCACCGTGTTTTGGAACTCCAGATACGTATCAGGACTCCAAATGAAATAGCACCCCGGGTCATTTCTCCAGCATTAGTCTTGCCCATGGTGGGGGGACAGTTCCAATGATAATATTTTGAAGAATCACCATAACAATATTTATAAGGTGTAAAATTCACAGTTGCCCTTAAATGGTGTCTATTTAGAGCCATAGAATCAGTCGGTGTTAGGGTAACATTTCATTTTGGTTACTTTCAAAAGGGAATAGTCAGTTCCATCACATGAAAGTTTACTTTGTTGTCATAAACATGGCAATATGATGCCCTCACCTGTCAGATCCTCACTTGTAAATGCACTTATGTGATGTAATACCAACACTGATGGTTTCTGAATTCTTACCAGCTATTTTCACTCTTGTGTCCTTTCCCTACTTCCAATAGTTAAATTTAAGCAAGACTGAATTAAGTTTGTTAATCTTCAATGTCCTAGGTCAACATTATAGCTATCATTAAAACAAATTAACTAATAAAAGCGCTCAGCAAAATGAACACAAACACATGACATATTTTAACCCACCACTAGAAAATATAAATCACCTTGTTGAAACCCGTATATTCTTTAAAATCATTGAATTTATGAATCTTTTGTGAAAGTTGCATCTAGAGGAAAAAAGTATAAATTTCCTTAACCAGGAAGCCCTAAATATCTCTAATTAGAGCAGTTGAAGGGGATTTCTACTACAAGTTAGTTTCCCACAGAAGCTTAATCAACCTTTACGCATAATGAACACCCAGTAAAGTTAAAGTGTAATCTGTGTGTGCAAAGGGCATGGGAAAGATTCTATCTCCTGAGATAAGACTGATTCTTCACAGAATAGTTTAGAACTAACAAAACTCTCCTTGTCTCTACAGTTCTGTTATGCTGACTGTAAATTCTCATATTATTTTAGTATATTCAGGCCTCAGGTGATGAATATATGCATGTAGCTTTTGCAATACTTCAAATTTCATTAAAGAATGACAGTCAAATATCTTTCCAGAGCTATGTTTTCAAGTCTATAAAATCAAAGAGAAGTTAAGCATTTCCAACTTATAAAACTTTGAACATTCAATAATATTTGAATATTATTATAAATAGCCTTCTTATTGTTTGCATATAAATATCTTTCATGATTGTTTTAATAATTCTCTCCACAATAAGTAGTTTCCTAAACCAAGTGGTAAACAGGTACAAGCAAGAAGAACGTCAATAAACCTTTGTTCACTGACTGGTAATTGAACTGTAATTGAAGCCTATTCTATTTGGAATAAGTGTTTAATAACTTAATTTTGCTGATCCATTGTTATAGAGAGTTCTAGATAACCTAAACTTTTCCTTGTCTTAATATTAGGTCTTGTGCAGAAATGAGAGGGGGGACTCAAAGTGGTAAATAGTGGGCATAGGTGAACTTCTCTGATTTTGCCAAGATGTCTTTATAACCAAAAACTACATCTAAGAGGAGACAAGATTTACTCTGACCATTTGAACAGTAATTATTCACTCATCTCTCTGAATTCCACCTGATTCTCCCTTTTCTCTTCTTACTAAGATGAAGGATCCTGGAATTATGATTTCCTATGATTTTAGGTGACAGAACTTGGCTGTGAAGTTCACAGCCTGTGATCAGGACTTCTCACTTGTTTTACAAGTTACTATTTCAGATTTCTTCTGTTGTGCTTAGCATTGCTCCAGTGGGGATGCTGGGCTGATATAACATGCAGTCCACTAAGGATTAGCTTTGTTCTTTATTAAAAAGTGTATCTTGAGTGTTATGATAAGAACAGGGGATAAAGTATGGAGCAAGGACTGTCTTTGATCTCAAATAGCTCTCCAATGGCTCTGCCTTATTGGCTTTGAAGAAGGCAGCAACTAGGAGATGTCTGTGCTGCTTTCACTGCCTTTTCCTTAAGGAAGTCTACCACTGAGCTTCCCTGAACAGTCTCTGCGCTACCTCAGGATTCTGCTTGTGGTTATAGTTCATTTTGCTTTTACTATGTGGAGCCAACACCTAGAACTTTATTCTGTGTGAGGCGTGTCAGGTGCCTTGGAGAGGGCACCCCATTCAGTCCTCACAGCAACAGGTTCAGTAATGACCTCTACTCAGTAGGTAATAAAACCAGACTTCAAGCAGGCTAAACATGTTATTATGGTCACACAGGTCCACCTGGTGGGGTCATGGGTTCTCTCTGGAACTTAACATCTAACCACTGGGAGAAACTGTCTCATACTCACTTTATTTTCTTTGTTTACTTCGCTAGCTCTTACCTGCGGTAGCCGTGAATATGGGGCACTGGATAGGGGAAACATGTTACTTGGTATTTGTGAATTATGAAGAAAAAATTTCAAAATATTACTCTTTAAATCTTCCTCTCCAGAGATTCCAATCTGTCCTTTGGTGACAGGAGAGACTTGTAATTAGATTTGAGAAAACTACCCAAGGAACTTTGTTGCATCCTTTCCAGTTGAGGACCACCAGGGAACACTTAGGTGAATGTGCCCCGCCCTGCCAGGCACCTGATTTCCAGCTGGACTCCTTGCTTGTTTCTGACTTTTGACATTCTTCTTTGTCCTGGGCATCTGGCCCTGTTTCCCAACATGGGAATGTTGGACATGGAGTGACATGGGAGTGCTGTGGGCCCCCATTTGATCTTACATCCCCGTCACTGTGCGCAGAGAGCCTGCAGCCCTTCAGGCTGAGATCCCATGGCCTCTTTCCATCCATATTACAACATGTTTTTTCTTCACCCTCTATACTCTTTCCCTTAGGGCTTTAAGTTAAGTTTTAAAATGATTCCAACACAGCAGATTTAGGGCAAATCAATTGCAGTAGAAGGTCCTAGAAGATATATGACCCGAAGTCAATTACTTGGTTTGATGTTTTCAAGTGATCTCTAAGCTTTGTGAACATTTGAGGGAAAAGAGCAAAAAGAGTTATCAGTTGACTTTTATTTATTTATTATTATTTTTTTTTAATTTTTTTTTTTTAATGTTTTATTTATTTTTAGAGAGAGAGAGAGACAGCGTGAGCAGGGGAGGGTCAGAGAGAGAGGGAGTCACAGACTGAAACAGGCTCCAGGCTCTGAGCTGGCAGCACAGAGCCCGACGCGGGGCTCGAACCCACGAACTGTGAGATCATGACCTAAGCGAAAGTCGGACGCTTAACCGACTAAGCCACCCAGGCGCCCCTCAGTTGACTTTTAAAACGGCATGGATTCCTGGCATTATTGATTAAATCTAGTAAGCATTTATTCAGTTTATTTCATAGGGCACTTTGACTGGCATTACAGATGATATCACAGTGAATGACACGTACAAACACTTCTCTTGAGAAGCCTGGAGGGAAGAACACAGATGCAACTAACAATGGAAAAAAACATAGAAACTACAGGAAAGGTTCAAAACAACATGTGGGACCTGTGGATGCCACTAACTGTTTTAGTTGTAAGAGACTTGGGATTCAATGTCCAAGAACCATATTACATGTAAGCTTCATGGAAGAAGTAGCTGTCAAACCCCAGGAATGGAGGTAAGAGGTGAGAAGGAGCAACACTGGGAGATGCTGGAGAGGAAGGGAAGGCTGCCCACGCAGTGTTGCACACACACTGTGCTCAGCTGTGTGTCTGTGTTGGGCTTTGAATCATACAATGTCTTTCACTTGTGAAGTTGGTGAATGTGATAGGAATTAGCTCACTTTGGCCTAGACTTAAGGGCACCGGTGTGCTCTTCCTTTTCCTAGTCATTCAGGGGACTGACTCCAAATGTGTTTTTCTGAGAGAGACAGAATCGCGTAACATCTTTTCATTTATTATTCAGCAAGTCCATGGAGCTCATAGCAAACTCAGGGGAAAATGGCAATCAAGAGAGTCAGGTAGAACTAATGTTTCCATCAGTCAGCACTTATATGGCATGTTCCCAAGGCACCCAAAAGGGAAAAGATAAACCCTACTATTAAAAGTAATTGACGAGGGCTGCCTGGGTGGCTCCATCAGTTCAGCATCTGACTTCAGCTAAGGTTATGGGCTTGTGGCTTGTGGGTTCAAACCTCGCGTTGGGCTCTGCTGACAGTTTGGAGCCTGGAACCTGCTTTGGATTCTGTGTCTCTCTCCCTCTCTGTCCCACCTCTGCTCTCTCTGTTTCTCAAAAATAAATAAGCTTTGAAAAAAGTGATTGCCCTTATTACCAATTGATATGATACTGGAAGTAATCTGAAAGCTAATTTTTAATAGCCAAGTCTGAGATTCAGCAACATTAGTTATTACCCCAATTACTTCTCTTTGTTATTTATTCTCCTTACTAAAATGCTCCATATCCATATTCTGATATCACCTATTCTGTTGATACCCTAACTTATATTCCATTAACTCAACCAAAAAGATTAGGTTGAATTTGTTAATTATTTGTATAAAGGACAAATCTCCCTAAAACCTTCTTCTTGTTTCCTTTTTTAAGGATTGAGTCATCTCAGTCTTGCCATATATTTATGCCTATTAGCTATGTTTTCTCAAAGAGACCATTCATTACCCTTCTTGAGTAAAGAGTGAAATTTAGGTTTCCCTTCAAACATCAGGAATCTAGGATTCTACCTGGATCAGTGACTTTGAAATAATTTTAAGTACATAAACTGCAATTTATTGCCACTTTAAAAAATATAATCTGACAAAAGGGCCATGAAGTTACTTATCACAAACTGCAGTGAATTACTTCTCTCTGTCCATCTGTCTGTTCACCGGATTTACATTGAATCTTCCTTACCTAGTGTCTTGAAACAGAAAAGTGAACAGCAGTTATAGCTGATCCACTTTGCACAGTGTCCATGACTTATGTGGTATCATATTCGTGAGAAGATTATTCTACTATACTTCTTAGGAACTTTCTATGTAGCAACATAGGGGACAACGAGTTTACCACTGGTTTGTTGCTTCCAACTACAAAAGCAACTTATAGAGGCGAGGAATTGGTGTGGCCTCTGGCAGTTAGGGGGGGATTGGCAGAGAAACTGAGAGTATGGAGGAGACATGAAAGATGATTAGTAATTAGATAAATGATGGTAAAGAGAGATGCCCTTCCACTGTTGAGAAATAACTTCCCTTCCTGTGATGCTCAGGCTGTTTTCCGGTCCTGTGTATCTTCAGTTTCATGATAACTGGTCATGCAGAGCAGGACGAATGTGAGGACAACACTTATGGTTTTAGGATCCTTGCTTGTAGCAACTTTGATAAGTTATTCACTTGGTCATTTACTTCTGTCATTCAGGAGAAAAAAAGGTATAGAGCTTAAAGAAATCCTCTAAAGGGTGTCCTGTGTGTGATCCACTTATCATTTTTATGTGAAGTGAGGAGATGCTCCTTGAAGGCAGGGACCAGTTTTGTTTATTTGGGGTTTTTTGCTTCATTCTTTTTTTATTGTTTATAGTATAAATTTAGTTTATAGTAGGCATTCAATAAACATCTAAGATACTGGATGGAGGAAGAGGGTAAAGATTATTATTCCCCACTGCCACTTAGAAGGTAATTCTATATAAGTCTAATGAAGGTGGAAAGAAATGAGGAAACCAGGAACCTGCAAAAACTGATTTTGTTGATTAACATATGGATATAGTGCTAAGAAAGTATTTTGTTTCCTAAAATCATAGAATTATCAGAAACCTGGCTGTTTGAAAACTGTATCAATAAGAATAGAACCATGTTGCATAGAGTTTCTGAGTCACTTTGAGACAGACTGAAGTGCTATCCCACACATTCAGAATTACAGATAAGGAGTTTTAAAATAAAACACTCTAAGTTATCTTACTTGTGTAGTTTCCAGGGAAATAGAACCTTGAGTCCAATTTGCCATCCAGACAGGATGTAATCCTCTTTACATCAAGTTCTTACTTTGCTTTGAACCAATCAAAACTCTGTTTCACCTGAATTTTACCTAAACTCTACAATAACCCTGCCTCTTCCTTTGTTTCATGAGAGCCATTGCACGCCTGCTTTGAAGTGCCTCCCTTGTTGCAGCAAGAAAATAAATCTGTCTTCATTAAGCTATAAATTTGGTCCTATGGTCTTTATGAGACTGCTTTTATCTAACCATGATTTTTAAGGATAAAGGAGACTATTTTTCTCTACCTGGTCAATATGTGTTTCAAAGATTATTGATCTAATTATAGTCTTCTAATATAATTATTTTTTAATGTTTATTTATTTTGAGAGACACAGAGACAGTGCAGCTGTTGAAAGGGTAGAAAGAGAGAGAGAGAGAGAAAGAGAGAGAGAGAGAGAGAAAGAGAGAGAGAGAGAGAGAAAGAGAGAGAGAGAGAGAGAGAATCCTAAATAGGCTCCATACTGTCAATGCAGAGCCCAATGTAGGACTCAAACTCATGAACTGTAAGATCATGACCTGAGCAGAAGGCAAGAGTTGAACACTTAAATGGCTGAGCTACCCAGGAACCCATAATCTAATTATTATTCTTTGCTCAATATTCTTTGTTTCAAATAATCTTTGTTTCAAAAGTACACATGCTACCTATAATGGAGAAAGTTATTTCATGTACACAAAAGGAACTTGTGGTAAATTGCTCATTACAGTAGCAGGTACATGAGGGTAGTATCTTGGTCAAGCCAATGCTTAGGGATGTAAACAAATTAGAAAACTTCTCACTGCTACAGGGCAAAGATTTTGTTTCTTTTGTTCACTGGTATATCCCAAGCATGTAACGATGTCTGGCATGGATTTTGTTCTCAATGTATATTTATTGAATGGTACATGCACTCACACAGATACACATACTCCCACACAGATGTTTGCTGCAAAGCGCTGGAGGGAATAAAGGAAAACACACAATCTCATCTTGAAGAAACAAATAGAGGCAATTGCTTGTGTCACCTTCTTTGTTTTTACCTTTTATAACCTGGTACAGGAGGCTTCACCCAGTCACACTATCCTCATGTAGTTATTATGCCTGTTGGATTATTATGCTCTCTAATTAATTTTAGCTGCTTACAAGATGAAATCCAACTTTCTGGTCTATTAAAAGATCTACATATTCAGACTCAGTCAACCTTTTTGTGTTCATATCTTGCCATCCTTCATTAGAACAAGACCTATTTCACTTTTTAATTCCAACTTGTGGCAGTCGTTGTTCCCAGATATTCATGTGCTTCCTTGACACTCACCATCCCTCCAGGCTGGTGACTAGTTTTGGTGGGTGGACTGTGAACAGAGTGACATGTTACCTCCAGGTTAAGGAAATTTGAAGCTGCTATGACTCCTCCTTTCCTCCCCTAAATGATGAACTTGGTGTCTACATGCTCCAAATGGCATAACTCCAAGATAGGTGAGGGCCGCTTGCCTACATGACAGTTTACATAAGGGACGTGAGTGACAAAGGTTTACTGTGCTAATGCATTGGAATTTTTGTGTGTGTGTTATGGCAGTGAACGTTATTTACTCTGTATCATACAATGTTTATATTCAGGCTAATTCCCCAATCCAGTGCCCACATTTCTGCATCTCTATCAGAGGCTCTATTCCTCAAGTTCCAGAAGTAGCTTGCTGATTTTGAGAAGCCTGCCCAACTACTTCAATCACAGGGAACACTGATCTGTTTGTCCTCTGGTGAGGCCTTGCACAGCTAGCCTGCAGCACTGATTTTAGAATCAACTGCTGATGGCCCAGGCAAGCTGGCCTGGATTGAGATCTCCTTCAGTACCTGTAGTTTGTCCCCAGCTGCCTTGTGTGTCCTAGATCCTCTACTGTACTGTGATCCCCAAAGACCTAGGACAAATGTTTGCAATTTTTTCCTAGTGACTAACTCCATGATAGATTTTTATCTTCTGAACGTTTTAGCAATCAATTTTTTATTGGAAATGTCCAACATGTCGAGGCATGTAGATATTTTTCTCAGATAATTTCTGAAGAAAATTTGCTCCTTTCTAAAGCCATTTTTATTCCAATTTGAGTAAACTGAAATTGATGCAAGGAATTATGCTAACTGGATACAAATGGCATTAGCCATTGCTTCCCTGAAATCATGATTGATTGATTTATTGATTGATTGATTCATTCATTCTTTCATTCTTAATGGGAGTATGGATGTATTTTATTTTTGTTTTTATTTTTTTATTATTTTTTATTTTAAACAATTTATTGTCAACTTGGCTTCCGTACTATACCCAGTGCTCATCCCAACAAGTGTCCTCCTCAATACCCATCACCCGTATTTCCCTCTCCCCCAGCCCCATCAACCCTCAGCTTGTTCTTTGTATTTAAGAGTCTCTTATGGTTTGCCTCTTTCCCTCACTGTTTGTTACTTCTTTTTTCCCCTTCTCCTCCCCCATGGTCTTCTGTTAAGTTTCTCAAGATCCGCATATGAGTGAAAACATATGGGGTCTGTTTTTCTCTGACTGACTTATTTCACTTAGCATAATAACCTTCAGTTCCATCCATGTTGCTGCAAATGGCAAGATTTCATTCTTTCTCATTGCCAAGTAGTATTCCATTGTATATATAAACCACATTTTCTCTGTCCATTCATTGGTTAATGGACAATTAGGCTCTTTCCATAATTTGGCTATTGTTGAAAGTGCTGGTATAAACATTGGGGTACATGTGCCCCTATGCATCATCACTCCTGTATCCCTTGGGTAAATTTCTAGCAGTGCTATTGCTGGGTCATAGGGTAGTCCTGTCACAGGGTACACAGTCACAATGTACTGTTGGTGGGAATGCAAACTGAAATGGTGACTTAACTGATAATCTAGTGGTTGTCACCAGGAAAAACTGCATATCTTCAGTAGAAAATGAAATACCTCCTCATGAAAGGATAGAGATTCCAACAGGCAATGGAGCCTCCCATTCACCACTTTGTGCCTGTCTCCACCCTGTCTGTCCAAGTTCACCCGAAACCATTTCTGCCTCAGATGTTATTCTGTAAATATTGTCCGTGCCCAGGCCAAGGAAACTGTAGAGGACAAGATTGTCTAGTTCTAGGATAAGCTGCCTTTTAAACCACAAGGGATGTTATAACAACAGATGAATAGTGTGAAAATTACTAACATTTATGCGCTTTGTGCCCTAGACTCCAATGCTGAGATACTGAGCCCTTTGAACAGATGTCTCTTTAATGAAGTCAGGCTGGTTTGCCATCAGCCTCACTTGGCTTTTTTATGCTCTTTGAGCTTATATATATATATATAAGCTAATATATATATACTTTATATATGTATACATATAATATATATAATTTGTTTTACCTTTTCTGAATAGATCAGAAGCTTCATAATTGACTGACCAGGAAGCCTCCTCAGAAACAATGAGTTGAAAGGGAATAGGAGTCCTCCTTCCAGAACTTTGGCTCACTCCTTGTGGAAAGCCCTAAAGATGAGGTCATGTCATACTCCCACCCATTATATCCATTATGTCTTATCATTCCCCTGAAATGAGGCAGACACAATATTGATGGCATTCTGTGTTAGTGCCTTCAAGATCAATGCACTGGTAGCTGACCAATATGAGCTTCTCCTTTAGTGCATCTGAAAACTAAATATTTTTTCAAATTGAATTGTGGAGACTAAGTTAACTGCAGGTTTATTTCATTTTACACTCTTATTCTGAAAAGTCAGGTGTAAGTCAAGCTTTATCTGAAATGCCTTAGGGAAGCTGGCTGTGTAAAGAGACCCTAGGTTAATGCTTTTTTAGTTTGGATAATCACCATTGCATCAATTGGGAATTTTATAAATTGGCTTCTGAAAGCAAGGACTGCCTGCAGGGAGCTACCAAGAGTTCCATGTCCATTGCATTTCTTTGTTGTAGATCTTCTGATATTCCTGGGCTGATGTAAAATATACACCCTTCTTCTCTCCGCAGATTTCCCCCATTTTTTTAACAGCTTCACCAGTTATTATTATTGTTTTATCGCAGATTTTGCCAGAGTGTTTTGATAATGATAGTCACCATTGGGAGAAATTCTGCTGTTGTGAAATCAATTATAAAACACTTTTTACTGTAAGGTTAAGTTCTGCTCATGGACCTGGATGCCACTCTTGCTATGGAACCATAAATTATTGCTATTTAAATACTTTTGTGTTAAGAAAGAAATAGAATATATAGGGTATTGTTTTTAAAATGTGGTTGTTAGTTGCCCCACATTGTATCCATAGGTTGTATTTATGTAGTAAATTTGACATTAACTTCAGTTTCTACAGAGCTATTCCAGGGAACCTTGCAATTTCAGGTGGGACCTATCTTCTGAACCCTGTGTTGTCCCATTTTAATGGATTAGTAAAGTGGTCATAACAGGTTCATAAACTGAGCATAGGAGAGGTCAGGAAAACTATGTATTCCTCAGAACAGTGCCTAGTTCACAGTTAACTCTTAATATGTGCCGATTGGAAGGACAAATGAACTTGCCTGAGAGTATCTTCTGTCAAAAGACAAAATTATATCTGGTCATAGGTCTCTCTGGCTTATACACCTATTTCACTACATTCATGGTCTTTAAGCTCAAATCTTGTGATCTAAGAATTGTCCATTATAGATTTTTAGACGCTTAATGAAAATTTTATTTTCTTCATGGCTATTTGACCAAATTAAGTGACAGTTGACAATAATATAAAGAGAGGCTATATTGCACCGTGTCTTATCATGAAAGATAGCTATGAATTCTACAGACATAAGCCTGATTTATTATTTATTTATTTTTAAATTTTCTTTAATGTTTTATTTATTTCTGAGAGAGAGAGAGAGAGAGAGAGCAGGGGAGGGTGAGAGAGAGAGAGAGAGAGAGAGAGAGAGACACACACACACAGAATCTGAAACAGCCTCCAGGCTCTGGGCTGGCTGTCAGCACAGAGCCCCATGCAGGGCTTGAACCCACAAACTGTGATATCATGACCTGAGCCAAATTCGGCCACTTAACCAACTGAGCCACCCAGGCGCCCCCACAAGCCTGATTTAAACAAATCAAAAGAAAGAGCTTCTATGTAAGCAAAAATTAGAAGGAAATATACACCCACTTTAGGTTTCAAATAATACTGGAAAAGAAAGTACAGCTTGAATAAAAGAGATGAATAGGAGGAATTAGGACATTGTGTATTCTTGCTATTTTAAGAGGCATTTAAAGAGAGATACTATTATTATGTAATTGGATTTAGATGAAATCAACAGTAGCTTATCTAACACACCCAGAAAGTCCAAGTAGTGAAAATACTTCACTTTGAGGAAGACCCGTTGAGCAAGAATATTTTAAAACTAAGGAAATAAGAACTTTAACAAACCAACTGGCTTATAAAGTTGCTCAGCATAGAGATGTTATTTAGCTTCCAGTTTGTTATTGTCAGCTATTCCTGCTATAAAAGAGAGAAATGGTAAAGAGATAGTCCTTCTTGATTGCCTTGTTAGCTTCTGTAGAACTTTCCACTGAATGGGCCCTTGTCTAGAATTGTCTTATGACACTTGCAGCCTTTCATTCTGTCTTGTTCAACCATGTTTACTGTTGTCTTATTTCCCCTAGTAGACTATGAACTAATTGGATGGAGAAATATCATTTCTTTGTCTTGTCCATAGAACCTAACATGGTACCTTGCACACACTATTTAGAGCAGGGAACAGAAGAAAGGCAAGGATGTAGAAAGCAAGGAAGAAATGATATTTTCAAATAGTGGCTTAAATATATTGAGTTTTTGACATATCCCAAGTTCTTTACAACCACTGTGTAATTTAATTCTACCAATAATTCTGTGATATAAATAGGCATTATTAGCTCTACTTTGTGAATGAGAAAGTTGAGGCTTAAAGACTGTAAGTGATTTGCCAAATATCTCACAGTCAATAAGATTTTCAGTCCATGATTCTATGTTTCACGCAATATTCAACACTACCTGCAAAGCATTTCTTCCATCTTCACAAGTCCTTTTGTTAAACAAGGGCTCTTTCATGACAATTTGATGCAATATTTGTTGGCAATTAGTGTTGAGAACATTATTTTCCTTTCCCTATATAACTACAGATTTGAACACTATGAAAACAATCAAGACAAGTACCATAAAAATTGGTCCTTCAAAAGAAATAAAGGGAAAATAGAGGGCAATGCAATGCTTTGCTTGCCGCCAGCGGCAAATCAACAAAAGCAAAGCCTTTGGGGCTCTAAAACCACTCCAAATGGAGGACTGAACTAGGGAGCCAGTCCAAGGCAAGTGGTGCCCACCTCAGGGCTTCCACATGGGTCTGAGAAGCCAGGCGAGAGCTCTGACTAACACCATAAACTGAAATCTGCCAAACTGGGCTTCACCTTTGGATGCCCCCCAGCTGCTGTTAGAGGAAACAGACCAATAGCTGTTAAATTAACACTGTTCCCCCCAAGAGTGCCCCTGGGCCAAGAAAGGAAGGAAAGGTGAGGAAAGGAAGGTGGAGAGAAGATTGGGAGGGAAGGAAGACTGGAAAAAATAAGAATCAGGGAAACAAGCATGAGGGGAGGGATCTATTTTGAACCTGGTAAATAGTTAGAAAGAAGTTATCACAGTTGATAATTACACTATTTCATGTGGACATGAAAAGTCTAGGGTAGCACTGAGTTAGAGGGTACAGGGACACATTGCCTTGAAGAAAGTCACTTCCATTGAGTTCTGTGGCATTACTCTCTGGACTGGAGGATGACTTCCATATAAACACAAGTCAAAGTTAGAATTACAACAAACCTGTCATCATATCAGGGCTGGGGCTCGGATCATGGAAAGGTTAACAAATTCATTACCTTAAAAAGTTTTTTTAATGTTTATTTATTTTTGGAAGAGATAGAGACAGAGTGCAAGTGGCAAAGGAGCAGAGAGAGAGAGGGAGAGACAGAATCTGCAGCAGGCTCCAGGCTCTGAGCTATCAGCACAGAGCTCGACGCAGGGCTTGAACCCATTAACCTTGAATCCATGAACCATGAGATCATGGCCTAAGCAGAAGTTGGATATTTAACCAACTGAGCCATGCACGCACCCCTAACAAATTCATTACCTTTAACCAGTGAAAAGGTTTAAAGCAGGATGTTGGCCTCTTGATGGCTTAACAGGAGTGTCATTTTGTTAAGTCTCTGGTTGAGAAGCAGAACAATGGCAATTCATTACCAGAATATGAAAATTCCCATTTCACATTGTCTCCTGTCACAGATGATTCATTGCTTTAACTTTCATTACAACATTTAAGATATTAAGAAATGCTCTTCAGGAGACCCATGTAGGCTTTTGTCCATACTCTGTATAACCTCATTATAACATGGGGAAATTTACTTTGTTGAGGAGATAAGCAAAGTTGGCACTTTTTGGTTAGACAGTCATTTCAAGTGTCCTCCTGGCTCTCTTTAACCCACACACAGTACCTTCCACATACCCACTGCTGTAGAAGATTGGTGCTGCTTAAACTCTCCCCCTTATTAGAAATAATTCGGATTAGAAATGAGGCAGATTCAGGCTGGGAATGAAAAATATATATGGAGATATATTATTTTCTTACATTTGATTCCCTTAATAAAACAGACATAAAATACACAGGTTTTTATTTGGTCCTATGATGATTGCTGCAATAAAATCTCAATGAATTCCTACTTGAGGGAGAGAAAAAATATAAAAGGACAAAAAGAAGGCATAGGAAGTGAGAAAGAAAAGAGCACATAAAGAAAATGTCAGTGGAAAGACTGTCTCCCATTGAGAAGTGAAACAATGGAAGTTGATGAGAGCTGCCATTAGCAGGATGTGCCCCCACACTTGATGTGGAGGATGACAAAGGGGATATAGGAGGCTGACTGGACTGCCATCCTACAAGCTGATTGCATTTACACAGTTTATGCATGTTTTGGGTGTGCAGTTGACACCAGGGGTAAATGCAAAAAGATACATGTTTTAACCTCAAATCCTGTGACATACTCTCTATAAAACAAACAGAAAAGTTGCAAGAGTTTCAGATGCACACTGAGTGAGAAATAAAATGTAATGTGATGCTTCAAAAATCATGAGTAGGGTCATGAGAATGAAGAGTGAAGGAAACTGTAAGGATAAAAGAAATTGCATTATTGTGCGACAGCTGTTGTCCTCACACCACCTGAGTGAGGGAGGACCCTGTAGCAGGTGGAGGAGAGGCTACGGGTAATGGAGAGAATGGTTATCATTGGCTCTTTAACATTAATGCCCTAAGGCCAAAGAACTTATGTTCAAAGGCATATATTTTTAAAACTAATAATACTTGACTTTAAAACATTCTAAAAATCTTTTTTAATATGTGATTTAGAAAACAAAGTTGAAATCAAATATACACCATTGACCTGGTGAAGTTCTCATCTCATCCTTCCTCACAATGGTAAGAACTTAAGCATTATTTTTGGGTAGAAAGGCTGTGAGAACTTATGATTTATTTTAAGATTAGTTAAGGGGGATTGTGAATTTTTAAAAAACAAATGTTTTACAATGAATTTTGAAAACAGAGACAAATGTCAGAAAAATACTACTGACACACAACTTACTACATGATATTTTTATGTTCTACAACTTGCATTTAAAAGCAGTCTAATTTTGAAGAAGATTCCATGCTAATTTACAATTGAATTAAGTTTTTATTTGAATAGAAATAAAACAAATCATATATTCAAGAAGAGTACTATTGTTATAAAATTATACTTGGTGCTTTATTGGATTGAGGAAATCTTTTCAAAGGATTGCGGTTTGAATTATCAGGAAATTTTTAAAAATGAGACTAAATGCAAACAAGCAAAAAGGACAAACTGCTGGTCACAGACAGAGAGCATGAGCTGGTGACAGGGCCAGGAGACTGATAATGTGGAGCAGCCTGGACATCTGGACCTCAAGATCCTAGCTCTACCATCTGCTGGGCACGTCTCCTGGTCTCTCTGTGCCTTCTTAGTTTTTCATCTGTCAAATAGAGACAATAGTGCCTAGTTCATACAGTGTTTGTGAGGATGAATTAAATGTACAGTTCATGTAGGGGAATGCTTGACACACAATATGTCTTAAATAAGTACTTGTCACTATCAGTGTCACCTGCGAGGTGTGGAGGGACAGATGGGTAGCTACCCCAGCACTGGGAAAGGACTAGGAAGTTAGAGAACAGAGTGGGGAAGCAGTAACAACAAACATTAATTACATATCAGATTTAGGACAAGCTGGTGAGAGGTGAGGTTCACCAGCAAATGTAAGCCCTGGTTCATCACAAACACACACACGCTCACACACAGTTTATATAAAGACACAAAGGGAAATATTACAAGATGTGTTAATAAAAAAAATTAAGTAATCATTTTGGAAAGATTATAAAATTATTTTTCAAATAGAGAACAATTTGGATATAAGTAAAAGGCTTCTAACAGAATAAAATTGTGTTTTCATTACTGTAGATATTGGTGAAGTTTTATTTCTGTATAGATTTTGACATAATATGTATATTTGGGCATCAGGTTTTTTGTAGGGATTTTAGTTTTCATTATTTACTCCCTAAAAAGGAAGCTTCCCAGAAGGTTACTTTTAGGCCCACCATGTCACATAATGAGCATTTTTTTTCTCTTCCTTTGTAAAAAATGGACATAAATTTTTAGTACAAATTTATGAAGTATATGGAACAAATTGGAGGGAAACAGAGACAAAGGATGAAGGAGATAGGGCGGAATGGGAGAAATGATTGAATGTACACATTACACAGTAGAAATGGTCTCCTCAACCTCTAAGGAGATTTCAAGTGAATCCAGAATAGCAAGCTAAAAACAGCTCTGAAAGTTAACTGGCCACTGTGCAAAATAAGTACTTAGGATATCAATTAAAGCAACAAGAGAATGAATTATGTGTAAACTAAGTGAAATTTGTCTTGAATGAAAGCCTCTGAAGGTAATTAAAATGCAATTAAAGACTGCTATTTGAACAAGAGTAGTGGCCTTTATTATTTCTGAAAAGTTAGAAGGGGTATAAGTAAACAATTTGATTCAAAATTTAATTTCAATTTTAGCATGACCTTTGTTAGAGTCCTCTCTGAATTAGCATCCCATGAAAGGAGGGCACAGCCCTGAATTATCAGAGTAGGATGACTCAGAAAACAAGTATACTGGTATTTAGAGAGGGAAGCACGGGTGGAGTTACTATGAAAAATTAAGAGGTTGGGGGAAGGTGCCGACCAAGTCCTGCTACAATTGACCTCTAATCATTGGGGGTTTAGGGACATCAGGCCCCCCCTCCCAGTGGAAAATTCATGCATAATTTTCACTCCTGGAAGCTTAACTATTAATAGCCTACTATGGTATATTATATACTGTGTACTTACAATAAAGTAAATGAGGAAAAAGAAAGTGTTATTGAGAAAATCCTAAGTAAGAGAAAATGCATTTACAGGACTATGCAGTATTTATAGAAAAAATCTGCATATAAGTGTACCTGGGGAGTTCAAACACATATTGTTCAAGAGTCAACTGTATTAACTAAAGTAGGCAAATCAATGTTCCTTAAGAAGTCTTGAGTTTTGCTTTTTTCTCCATAGGTTTAGCCACACCCATACTTTCCAGCTAATTTAATAGCTAGGGAGAGGAGAGTTGTTACCAGATTCCTAGAAACTGCCTTTTTGGATGTAAAAAGGATCCTTAGTTCCAAATCCAATTATAGCAAGTATATCATCTGCTTTAAAAATGACATTGAGAAAGAAAAGCATATTTGAAAAGGCTGTTATATTCCTTAGACGCCCACGCACCAATGTTCTTAAGGGCACTGCCAACGTGGAAAGACTGAAGACAGGTGAGCTGAAGTTCAGTGGATATAAAGTTGTAAAAATATAAGCCATAGCCTTCACCTGGATCAATAAAATAGTTGATGTACAATGTTTGAAATAGTTATGAATTTCCACAAAAACCTTGTTTCAAATTTCAACCTTCAGGTTTAGGTAAATTTTGGAGTGAAAAACATGTGTAAGGTTGTGATAGTTCACTTGTTTTTCACATTCATCTACCTGGTAAAAAGACCTGAGCACTGTATTTAAAAAAACAAAAGATAATTCATTCCACCTTTTCTATTGCCTTTTTTCCCCTTAGTATAATTAATTCTTTGTCTCCTAAAGTCTGATTTATCTGATTAACATTTAGTCTGATCCAGTTTCTTTCAAAGACCTAATTTTATCTTCCCAAATCTCCAAAATGGACAGAGTAGGCAGGCTTTATGTAATGATATTTGATGGGTTCACAAGGCTTGATTCTTCCCTAATATCTGACCTGTAAGTCTTTAAAGGGACTCATGTTCCTTTCCTTCTGGGCTACAATTCTAAGCAATTTAATATTTTCCATGTGTTTGTCAGTACAAATAACATTGTTTCCCTTTTGCCAGTTTTAAAATGCATGTGCATCATCATGAGGAATAATGGCCTTGAAACTGTTGAAGATTTGCTTCTTCTGAGAGAAGTAACTCTGAGAGTAACTCTGAGAGAATCAATAGTACAAACACTACCGGTTGTGAGTGAGTGGGAGGACAATATGTAGTATATCAAATCAAATAAATCCAAGGAGAATCCACAGTGAGAGCTCTGTGTTGAGGAATTTGAGGTGGTTTTGCATAGCACATCTGTATAGGTAAGGTCTGAGGGGAGAAACTAATGATGGAGGTGGTTATAAATCAATTAGGTAATGAGCAATAACTTTGTGGCAAATTCTGTCCTACAATTGGCATATCCAAAGTCAAATGATAATGTGATCCTTGAATACTGGATATTCAGATACTTTAAACACAGACACACAAGACGTAAGAAGTACTGTGCATCAAGAGAGAACATAGTTCTAAGGAGTGTTTACAGACAGCTCATCCATGGTGTATATGGCAGTCTTCCCAGAGAAAGTATAGTTTTGGATGAATACTGAAGGGTAGACTGTTATTTATCATGCAGAGAAAAATGTAGGGACATAGGAAAAACAGAAGGCATTCAGAAAATTAGTATCTGGTATGATGGAGGAGGAGTTGCAGCAAAAGGATTAGAGCTAGAAGGGCTGGGCACCCACACAGGGCTGGGAGTAGTGCCTGCTCCCAAACATGGATGTGGAGCCCTTGAGTTTCATGGGGTACTGATGTGAGTTCACAGAAGGGGCTTGTGCAGAAGAGGGGAATAATTATCCTGGATTGGTCAGTGCCCTGTTTGCAATGAATTAATCTTAAAAGCAAATCCAAGAGGGGCGCCTGGATGGCTCAGTTGGTTAAGCATCTGACCTCGGCTCAGGTCATGATCTCACGGTTTGTGGGTTCGAGCCCCGCATCGGGCTCTGTGCTGACACCTAGCTCAGAGCCTGGAGACTGTTTCGGATTCTGTGTGTGTGTGTGTCTCTCTCTGACCCTCCCCTGCTCACGCTGTCTCTCTCTCTCAGAAATAAATAAAAAATGTTAAAAATTAAAAAGAAGCAAAATCCAAGAGATCAAACCAATTCTAATAACTGTTTCACAAAACAAAGTTCAAGAATATTTATGTTATTGGACAGGAAGCCAATTCTGAACTCAGGCTGGACTGCTTACCACTTTGAAAATCAGTATTCAAGAGACAAGTAATAATGTGAAATGTGAAATGTGAAATGTGAAATGAAAGTTTGCTTTATTCAGGAAGCCAGCAACCTGGGAAGAAGGTGGACTAATGTCCCAAAGATCATGTTCCTTTCCAGGTGAAGCAAAAGGGTTTTCTTTCTTTCTTTCTTTCTTTCTTTCTTTCTTTCTTTCTTTCTTTCTTTCTTTCTTTCTTTCTTATTTTTAAAATTATAATTTATTGTCAAATTGGCTAATATACAGTGTGTACAGTGTGCTCTTGGTTTTGGGGGTAGATTCTTGTGGCTCATTGCTTACTTACAATACCCAGTGCTCATCCCAACAAGTGCCCCCTTCAATGCCCATTACCCATTTCCCACCTCTCTCCTACTCTCCCATTAACTCTCAGTTTGTTCTCTCTATTTAAGAGTCTTTTATGGTTTGCCTTCCTCTGGTCTATAACTATTTTTCCCCTTCCCTTCCCTAAGGTCTTCGGGGAAGGATTAGGAAAGGGGGTCATGGGGGTGGGACTGGTGCCCAGGATGCTACTCATGTGCTGATGTAACTCTAAATAGATTTGCCCGCATCCATGGCAGCTGTTTTTTAATGTGGTCACAAATATCTTCTGAGTACTTCACTCCTCAAGGCAGTGGTATGCAAATATCAAGGAAATTAGGTTATTTCTCCTATCAAAGGACTTAGGTCGGCAAGGTGTGCATGAGCTTGAAACAAGGTAACCCTCAGACAAGTTGGTTTGCTGACACATTTATAAGAATATAAAAATACCCTGTGTCCAATAAAGTAAAATTCAAAATGTCTGGCATCCCATCAAAAATAACCCTGCATGCAAAGAAGCAGAATATTACTACCCATATTGAGGAGATAAACTGATGAAGTTAAGCTAAACTGACATAAATTTCAGAATTAACAGGCATTAAAAGTTATTGTAACTGTAAACCATACTTCTAAAAGTTAAATAGGGATATAGAATATATTAAAAATACCTACATTGAACTTCTAGAGACAAAAATACAATGTATGAGATGGAAAATCCGCTGGATAAGATTAACAGCAATTAGATTTTGCAGAAGAAAGTATTAGTGAACTTGAAGGTTTAGCCATAGAAATGATCCTAGATGAAACACAGAAAGAGCAGGGGATGTATTAGCTCACTTCTATTGCTGTGATAAAGTCTCTGAGTTGATCTTAATTTAACATTTTTTTAAAATTGGCTTTATGCTCAAACATGGGTCTTGAACTCAAGACCCTGAAATCAAGAGTTGCATGTCGACTGACAGGCATGCAACTCCCCCAAAGGTTGACTTCTAGAGGTCAGAGATCAAAAATCAGTTTCACTGAGCCTAAATCAAGATGTAGGCTGTGCTGTGCTCTTCTTGAAGGATTTAGGGGGGAATCCTGTTCCTCAACTTTTCTAGCTTCTACAGCTGAGTATCCCTTGTGCTCTTTAGCGGGTGGCCCCTTCCTCACTCTTCATGACCAGCAGGAGGGCATCTTGCTTCAGTGGCAATGGTGCCTTCTTCTTCTTTGTTAAATCTACCTCTTCGTCTCTCTTGGGAAGACACTTGTGATGGCATTTAGGATTTACCCAGATGACTCAGAATGACCCCCCTCCCCCCATTTCAGGTTTCTTGAATTATCCTCCTGCAAAGTCTCTGTTGCCGTATAAGGTGATATTCACAAGTCCAAATATTAGGACCTGGACATCTTTGGGGGCTATCGTTAAGCTCACCACAAATAATTTTAATGCATGACCAGGGAATATAGTTGTGAGACAGCATCAGAGATACAGTAAACTTGTATTTAGAGTCCCTGTAGGAGAAGAATGTGGATGGAAAACTGTTAAATAAATAATAAGCAGTTTTTCCTAAATAAAAAAACAATTGATTTCCAAATAAACTCACAAATTTAAGAAATTCAGTGACCCCAAAGTAAAAGAAACATGAACAAAGCTATGCAAAAGGACATCTTAGTCAAAAAGTCCAACACAGAAAACATTATTATTATTATTATTATTTTAAGTTTATTTATTTATTTTGAGAGAGACAGACAGACAGACAGACACACACACACACATTCACACACACAGCTCAGAGGAGGGGCAGAGAGATAGGGAGAGAGAGAGAATTCTAAGCAGAAACCACCTGTCAGCCCAGAGCCTGATACAGGCTCAAACTCATGAACTGGGAGATAATGACCTGAGCTGAAATCAAGCATTGGATCCTTAACTGACTGAGCCAACCAGCCACGCCAAGAAAGTGTTTTTTAAAAAAATGCATATTAAGAACATCAGAAAAACAAAAATCAGGATGACAGCACACATTCTTGGCCCAAATAATATAAGTGAGAACACAATAATGTGATATATATATATATATATATATATATATATATATATATATATATATATATATACATACACATATACAATCAGCCTACAATTCTATATCCAGTAAAAATTTCTTTAAAAATGAAAGTATGGGGCACCTGAGGTGATTATTCTGTTGAGTGTCCAATTCTTGATTTTGGCTCAGACCATGATCTCATGGTTTGTGAGATTGAGCCCTGCGTCAGACTCTGTCCTGACAGTGTGGAGCCTGCTTAGGATTCCCTCTCTCACTCTCTGTCTCTCCGTCCTCCACTTGCATGCTTGCATGTTCTCACTTTCAAAATAAGTAAATAAAAAAATTAAAAATTAAAAAGAAAGTAAAATAAACTTTTTGTGAAACATACAGAAACAGAAAATATTTACCACCAACACACCTATTCTACAAGAAATCTGATAGGAAATCTTATAGAGAGAAGAAAAAATTATAATGGAAATGTAGATGTGCACAAAGGAACAAAGAACAATGGAAAGGAGAACTACATGTATAATATATCATATATTTTTATTCTTTTAAAAACTTCTTTAGAGGAGAACAGACTGTTTAAATAAAAATGATAGCATTGTGATATGGGATTTATAACATATGTAAAAGTGAGATACGTTAGGGACATTGGAGGTATCTCGCCCTGCAAGGCTGTGTGGTGCACATGAAGGGGCAGAACACCACTTGTAGGTTGACGCTGATGGTCACTGTAAACATTAAAGCAACAATTAAATTAAGAAAGCAGAGAACTGTACCTAATTGACATACAAAGGAAAAAACATATAAGAACAAAATTGTTCAATTAATCCAACAGAAGGCAGGACAAGAAGAAAAAGGGAACAAAGATTAGAAGAAACATTAAGAAAACAGATAATAAGGTGATAAATTTGAATATTGAATATAGTCATATCAATAATTACAGTGAGTGACATGATTTATACAGGCCAATTACAAAATAGGTTGTTAGAGTAGATAAAAAAGTAAAATACAACTTCATGCTGTTTGTAGTAAACATACGTCAAATATATAGATGCAAATAGACTAAAAATAAAAGGACAGAATACTTTGCTGATACTATCAATATAAAATTGCAGTTCTATATTTATATGAAATTAAATTTCAAAGCAAATAATTTTATCAGAGTTGACAAAATCATTTCATAATGAAAAAAGGTCAGTTCATCAAGAGGATATAATATTCCTAAATGTTTATGCATCTAATAATAGAGCTTTGGAATACATGAAACAACAAAAAAAGGTAAAACTGCAAGGAGAAATAGACAAATTTATAATCATAGTTGAAGATTACAGTACCATTATTTCAGTAATTAATAGGTCAACATGACAGCAAGTCAGTAAGTATATAGTGGACAGAAAATCAGCAAGAATATAACAACATGATCAATTAAGTTAAAGATGTAACACCACCATCGACCAAGTTGACCAAATTGACTTTTATAGAATATGCCACCCAATAACAGAAGAATATACATTAGAATTTTTATAAGTGGACTTTTTCAAGGTTGATCATATTCTGGGTTATAAAATAAATTTCAGTGGAGTTAAAAGGATTAAAATCATGCAAGTGTGTTCTCTGACACCAGTGGAATTAAATTAGAAATCATTAACAGAAAGATATCTGGGCAAACTCCAAATATTTGAAACTAAATTACACAATTGTAGATAACCTTTGGGACAAAGAAGAAATCAAAAGGTAATTAGAAAGTATTTTAAGCTGAATGAGAATTCAAACTCAGTGTATAAAAATTTGTGAGCTACTAGTAAAGCCATACTTAGGGAAAATTTATAGAAACAAATATCTGTAATCAAGGAAAAGTGTCAAGGCAATTAACTCACTTTACACCTTAAGAAACTAGAAAAGAAAACAATTAAACTCAAAATTAGTTGAAGAAAGGAAATAATGAAGATGGGAATGCCAATCAAGGGACTCTGAAAGCATAAACACAATAGAGAAAATCCATAAAACCATAAGTTGGTTCTTTGAGAAGACCCTTTGAAAAATCTCTAACCAGACTGATCCTGAAAAAAAAAAAAAAAGACACAAACTATCCTTTTCAGAATGAGAGAGGTGATACCACTAGAGATCTTGTAGAAATGAAAAGGATTTAAAGGGAATATTATGGATAACTTTATGTCAATAAATTTAACAACTTAGGACAAAGGAACAAATTCCTTGTATGATGCAAAATAAGCTCTCACATAAACAGATAACCTGGATTGCTCTCCATCTATGAAAGAGATTGAAATTATAGCTTTTTAAAAAAAAAGTTTATTTTTTAAATAGAGAAAGAGAGAACAGTAGGGGAGGGGGCAGAGAGAGAGGGAGACAGAGGATCTGAAGCAAGCTCCACACTGACAGCATAGAGCCTGACTCAGGGTGTGAACTCATGCATGAACCATGAGATCATGACCTGAACCAAGTCAGATGCTTAACCAACTGAGCCACTCAGGTTCCCTAAAATTATAGCTTTTAAGTTTTCCTACAAAAAGAGCTCCCCTTCCAGATAGCTTCATTGGTGAATTCTATCAAACACAAGAATGGAAGACATACCAGCATTACAAAACTTATACAGAAGAAAGAAGGGAATATTTCCTATTCATTCTGTGAAGCCAGGAATTACCCTGACACAAAATCAGCCAATGACACTGTAAGAACACTGCAAACCCACATTCCCCATGAATGAGAATGTGAAGTTCTAGAGAATATTTTTGCAAGTTGAATCCACCAATATAGAAATCCATCAGTATATTTCATGACCACTAGAATTTATACAAGAAATACAAGATTTGTTTAACATTTGAAAAATCAATCAATATATTCATTATAACAAAGAACTAAAAAAAGAAAAATCATGTGTTCATCTCAATAGAAAAAGCATTAAAAAGAAACCACTATTCATTCTTGAAAAAAAAATCTCACCAAGTAGGAGTATAAAGGAATTTATTCAAATTGATGAAGAGTATATATTGAAAACCAGCAGATAACATTATGGTACATGGTGAAAGCATAGATGTTGTACCCCTAAAGTCGAGTACGAGATGAAGATGTCACTTACTACTACTCCTATTCAGTATTTACTGGAAGTTCTAGATAGCAATAAGGACAGAAAAATAAGCATATTCAAATGGAAGAGAAATAGGTAAAATTATCTTTATTTATAGATGACATGATCATCTCTGTAGCAAATCTGAGGGAATTTTCAAAACAGAAGGTTTCCAGAGCTGATGAGTGAGTTTACCAATGAAGCATCATAAAAGATCAATATGAAACTGAATATGAAATATTTAGAGGTGAATTTGATGAAAGAGTGAAAGTATTATACAATGGAAATCACAAAATATTTCCAGGAGAACCTGGGAAATACAAAGAGTTCATGAGTCAGAAGATTTATTACTATTATTAAAATTTCAAATATCCCCAAATTAACCTACAGATTCAAAACAATTCCAATGAAAATCCCATTGTTCATAGCCAAATTATGACAAGAGTCTGAATGTCCATTGGCTGATGAAGGGATGGAGTTAAAGTGTATTATGCTAAATGAAATAAGTCAGTCAGAAAAAGGTAAATAACATATGATTTCACTCATACGTGGAATTTAGGAAACAAACCAGATTAACATAGTGGGACAAAGAGAGAGGACAAGTCATATAGCAGAGTTAAAAAAATGTTTAGTTACTTTTGAGACAGAGAGAGCATGTGAGCAGGGGAGGGGCAAAGAAAGAAGGGGATAGAAGATGGCAACCAGGCTCTGTGCTGACAGCAGCAAACCTGATGTGGAGCTCGAACTGTGAGAACATGACATGAGCTGAAGTAGGATGCTTGACCAACTGAGCCACCCAGGGGCCCCAAGCAGACTTAAGAGAATAAACTGAGGGTTACTGGAGGGGGGATGGCAGATGGGGGAAACAGAAGATGGGTATTAAGGAGGAAACTTATTGTGATGAGCCACTGAATTCTGCTCCTAACACTAATTATCACACAGTTTGATAACTAACTGGAATTTCAATAAAAACTTGTGGGGCTCCTGGGTAGGTCAGTTGGTTGAGTGTCCAAAACTTGATTTCAGCTCAGATTAATAGGAATACGCCGGCTACCACATGATTTCACAGTTTCTTTCTCTTCCTGTCTCTCTGTCCCTTTCCATTCTCTTTCCCTGTCTCTCTCTCTCATAATAAATACATAAACATTCAAAAATAAATAAATGAAAGCTTGAAGGAAAAAAAAAATCCCACTGTTAGGTATAAGGAAATGCAAATTAAAAAGATGGATCATACCAAACATCATGCAGGATGTGAAGCAGATGGGACTCGTTTACACTCTGGACACTGCACTCAGCCAAACAGTGCCATCCCTTTGGGAAACTGGCAGTTTCTTAAAAAGTTAAATGCATCCTTATCATATGATCCATCTGTTCCACTCCTGAAAACTTGTGCTTATACAAAGACTTGTATGTAGTGTTATAACTGCTTCGTTTTTAATAGTCAAAACCAAAACAACCCAAATGTCCAGCAAGGGGTAAGTGGATGGCCGAACTGTGGGATAGCATAGTATCAAATACTATTCATCAGCAAATAAGAGTGAGCTCCTGCTACATGCTCCAACACGGAAGGGTCTCAAAACACTCATGTGAAGTGAGAGAGGGCAATATTTTTCAGAAAGCACATAATGTATGATTACATTTTTGTAAACTTCTGGGATGTGCAAACTAATATTTAGGGACTGATAGCAGACCAGTGATTGGTTGGGGATAATGAGGACAAGCAGGGGTGTGGTAGAGAGTTACTAGGAGCAAGAGGAAATTTGCAGTGGTCATGGATATTTAATATGTTGGTAGTGGTCATGGTTTCATGGTATTTACACATGTTAAACATCACATTGTATATACTAAATAAGTGCAGTTGATTGTATGTGAATTATTTAAATCAACACAACAGTTTTTAATAAAATAATTTTAAGAGGTAGAAAAGAATTATACTTAAAAGTCTGAAGTAAGCCATTGCCTTTTACATATTATTCTTGCACAGGGGGCCATGCTCATCTCAGTTGTTCCAATTTTTTTGTATATGTGCAGAAGTAAGCACAAGCCGTTGCTTTTTAAAGGCATCACAATATGTCTATTTGTAAACCTTCCTATAATTATAGATGCATAAAAATAGGAAAAAGCTCTTTTATTCAGAGCCCTGAGTTTCTGTTAATACTGCATTGGAAGTACAAATACACTGTTTAAAAATGAAGCAAAGTAGAGGCGAAAACAGAGGTCGGGGATGCAAGGCATGCTAATTCAAAATATAGTTTTAGCATTTAGTTGAGATAAATATCTTTCTTCTGCATTTATACAGAATTGAAAATTGACGAGGACATTGGTGAGGACACCCAAAGACATTTACTGGAGCTGAAATGGAAAGTAAAGAGGCAAAGGATCAGTGATTTGTGAACATAGCCTGTTTCACCAAAAGGAAAGTGAATTTAAAAATCTCAAGCATATACCTTGCTAAATAATTTCTGAGTATAAAATGGACTCCATGAGCTAAAAATGGCCAAAAGGAAACATAAAACTCATATTTAGGAAAAGCTATGAGAGCAATCAGTCCCTTCCTCGTGAGTAAAACTTTATTCCTTCTCATGTGTTCACTTTTATTTGACTTGATGTGTTTTTAAAAATCCTTATAAATGGATTTTTATTCAACCTCATTTTAATTATGTCCTTCAAGAATCTGTTTCTTAAATTTATAGTTTTTTATGTCAATATAATAATGATTTTAAATGTTTCTCAATTTTATATAATCAGTCATATCACATCCACTGATGAGATTTTTAAAAATATTTTTTTAATGTTTTTTTTTTTTAAATTTTTGAGAGAGAGAGAGCACGCAGGATAGGGGAGAGGGAGGGAGAGGGAGAGAATCCCAAGCAGGCTCTGCACTATCAGCTATGCGCAGAGCCTGACATGGAGCTCAAACTCACAAACTGTGAGATCATGGCCTGAGCCAAGATCAAGAGTCAGATACTTAACCAACTGAGTCCCCCAGATGCCCCTCATCCACTGATGCTTTCAGACATGTTTTGGGACTTTTCTGATGTCATCTTCTCTGTGGAGCCACATTGTCCATGCTCCCAGGAGTATCTACTTCTCCCTTTGGCTACCGTCCTTTGAGCTATTTCTCTGTTAATGCATAACCTTATCTGTCTGTTGTGTGTTGTGTGTTGTGTGTTGTGTGTGTGTGTGTCCTCTCCCTCTATCATGGTGAAATTAAATGTAGTAATTGTCACAAACTAAGTTGATTTCTTGTTGGCAGCTTAATAAAAATATTTAGTTGGAAAAAGATAAGAAGATTAATAAAAATGAGCTAGATTCCTCTGGCATTCAGTTATTTGCAGCTTACCTTTTACCACTAATGTGCTGTATTTTGAATGGTCTTCATTTTTAGTGGTTGTACGTATTACCCTTGAGAAACAAACCATCATTATTTCTTTATATTAATCAATAAGTCATCTGTCTTTTAGACTTCTGAATTGCATATAGAGACCAAAATCCCATTCAAAGCAAGTTGTATTTTCTTCCTAAGTGACAAGATAACTTCTCTGTGGTGCTTTTGCTGTGTGCTAACAACAGATCTGGGTGGTAGCTTAGGGGCAGGGACGAGAAAGGACACAACAACAGGTGGTCAGTAAAATATGTATTTATTCATTAGTCTTCCACAAAACATCAGCCAATATGCACCTGTATTGAAGTCAAATATTACTTAGGGGTGTGGTATCACCCTAATGAGGTGAGGGCTAGAATAAATAGGTCTTTTCTGAAGTGATATTTGTGCAATGTTCTCAGGAGCTGGGGGCAGACGTGGGAGTACAGAGCTGGCGACAGTTGAAAGGTGTCTGAGGGACCGTGGTTCAGGCTCACAGTCTACACTGAGACATGAAACAAGCTTGAATTTCAGTATAATTAAGTTTGACTTTCTCTGTACATTGTGTTAGATAAAACTATGTCTTTTTTAAAAAATATTTTTATTTATTTCTAGAAGAGAGAGAGAGAGAGAGAGCGTGAGCAGGGGAGGGTCAGAGAGAGTGGGAGACACAGACTCTGAAACAGGCTCCAGGCTCTGAGGTGGCAGTCAGCACAGAGCCCGACGCGGGGCTCGAACCCACGAACCACGAGATCATGACCTAAGCGAAAGTCGGACGCTTAACCGACTAAGCCACTCAGGCGCCCCTAGATAAAACTATGTCTTATGTAAATGTTCTTCTCCCAGTGTTACAGAAGTTTATTCTGAGTGAAAGTGCTTTCAACCCCATCAGCCAAGGCCAATGAGCTAAACTAAATTTACTTATAAGTTGTGACCAATGAGGAGGCTGTAGAGACCATGATTATGTGCTACAGAAATGAATTGATTTGCTAGACTAGCTCATGAACTAGTCTAGGTGGAAAAATTTCTTCCATCTAAGTCACTGGCACGGTTTCAACTCTGATGTTTTTTCAACTAATGAGTATAGTGTGGGTGTTAAACTATGGTGTAATGAGTCCAATAGATGAGATGAAAATATGCACTTCAAAACTTTTCAGACTCTGACTGTGTAACAAGACACAGGATAAACAGAAAAGGAGCATTTTCTTGGTGAATGCCACCAAAATAAAGCACGATAGAACTCACAAATTGGTTAGTATGTACCCTGCATTATTCCTAACGTGATTGGAAAGAAGGTTCAGGGGTTCAATTTCAGCAAGAAAACAAGCAGATAAACAAAGTGGACAAGGGTCCAAGCATTATATAGACAATGCTCTAAACCTTTCAGATTTCTCACGGAGGCAAACTTCTGGCTATCTGCTCCCTCCTTCTCTTTTCTGCACAGCAAAAACATGAGAGACAAAGATGCAGAAGACATGTACTTCCACTTTGGGAACATTGTCATGGATGCATGAATCTTCTATTTTTTACTAGCCTGTATTATTTAATGATAATCCATTTATGTTTTGGAAACAGAATAGAATTCCATCACAATATAGCTTACTTACATTTAGATTAGGTAATAATCATGATAAATACTAACATTTACTGAGTCCTTAATATATGCTACATCCTATTCAAAGTACCTTACATTTGCTGAGAACAAACTGAGGAATGATGGGTGTGGGGAGGCGGGGGGAGATGGGCATGGAGGAGGGCACTTGTGAGGATGAGCACTGGGTGTTATATGGAAACCAACTTAACAATAAACTATTTGTATAAAAAAAAACCAAAGTACCTTACATGTGTTAACTTATATAATTCTCTCAACAATTCTGTGGAATAATTACTATTATTTTCTTCATTTACACATGGGGAAACTGAGATATATGGAAAACTTAAGGGCTATTTTGTAGGGACACACAGCTGGCAAGTAGTAGAATCCAGATCATCTGATTGTGATCCTAACTACCAAGGTGTACTGCCCCTGTGAGTATAACATGGCACTTTTCAACATGGTAACTAAGTCAAATAAAAAACATGGTAGCTGATTAAAATAAAACACAAATACAATACAGTGCTTCTTGCCACTATATCAGTTATTATTACATTCATAAGAAAGCACTAAGTTTTGTCATAAATTGTGCTCTATTGTGTTTTAAAGGGATTCCACTGTACCTCACCAGTTTATTTGGATACTTTGAACATTGTTCAGGAGGGAAGTGGCTTCTGTTTCAAAGTCAAGAAATTGCTAAATTAATGCACTTACCAATGGTTTTTTTTATAGTTTATTTTTTTGAGACAGAGACACAACATGAGTGGGGGAGGGGCAGAGAGAGAGAGACACACAGAATCCCAAACAGGCTCCAGTCTCTGAGCTGCCAGCACAGAACCCAATGCGGGGCTTGAACCCACGAACTGTGAGATCATGACCTGAGCCGAAGTTGGACACTCAACCAACTGAGCCACCCAGGCACCCCCCATGGTTTTTAAATCTACTGTTATTTAGTATCATTGTCCAGTTTGGGGGAGCTGTGGTCGGTTCTATAGAAACAAAAGGCATTAGGCATTTTTATCAGTTATTTCAGACATCATTCAAGGATTGACTTGATCTCTGTGAATTTGGGTCTACTTTGTCATCTGCTCTTACCTCTGTTGCTGTTCTGACCAGTAAACCACAGTGATTGCAGCTTTGTATCCTCTGAGGTTGGTCAACTCCATACCCAATGAGAGCTCAGTGTTCTCATCTCTGAGACCAGATGAGGATATGAGTTCATGGGGTAGTCAGGAAGGATAACAATGAGGAAATGTGTATAAAGTGCTGCTCTTATCATATTCTCATCTCTTAACTTGGATACTGATTTGCCAAACATGCTTTCGCTTCCTTAAACTTTTGACTGATCCATATCTGTATTTTGTGGTTCTTTGGCACTGGCTTCATTGACTGTCATACAGCCATTCTATAAACAAGTGAAAACCTGCTATGTTTGGGTAATGTATTTGGAATAAAAAGTTTTCTAGTTTTCCTGTTACTTTTCCTATGATTAATTTAGTCATTAAAGGATGATTTACTGTGAGTAGTGTATTCTAGAGTCTTATGGATAAAGTGTGCTAGAACACGAGAAAAGGGCATTCCTCTTTGCTCCACATGTATTCCACCTAATGAAGTGGTGGAGAGATCAGTGCCCTGTCACCATGTAACATCGAGAATAAATGCTAATGGATGATCTTTACAATGTTCAGGATTCAAATACACAGGAGTATATGTATATTATATATATATATATATATATATTTTTTTTTTTTTTTTTTCCTGTGAGACATCTCTGGCTTATCTGATTTGGTTAGTTTTATAGGCTTTTCAGTTTCTTAGCTTTAGTCCTTTCTTTTCCTATATCAATATCCAACAGAACTTCAACAAAATTAAGGTGCAAACTATTTGTGCACTCATGAGATAATGTGTTGATGGATTGAAAGGGAGGGATATTAGTACCTGCATTTGGTATCAATGTGCATATTAAGAGTTTATGTGGAATTATATTTCAGATTGTTGTCTAGTATATTTAAGAGTAAACTCTCTATGTGAGGCAATGATTCTTTTGAAACAAGATAGTAGGGATTATTTGGTTATCTCACTTCTGACTGAAGATATGGCCTGATAGTCCATATTATCCAGTAACACATCTGAAGATTCGAAATGAGCATTTGAACCTTTTAACATTCCCCCAAATGAACATATATCTAAGATAGATTAGAGAAGCTTAGAGTGAATGTTCTGTTCCACATGATCTTGGTAGCTGTCTCATTCCCGATTTACAGAAGGACACCTCTTAGCTGGGTTAATGGCTACACTCCTGTCCCAGTCATTCTCACAGAAGCCTGTACACTTGTTCCCACTTCTTACCAATATGTACCTTCCTAAATCACCTTCCTCATTGAGGAGGTAGATTGGCTTGGAAGAAACTAGGTGATCAAGCTTAAAAAGAAAGTAAACAAAATACAAATTCTAGGTCAGGATTAAGGAAGCTAGTGATAGTCACAATAAGCATTTGTTAAGTACATTGAATAAAAATGACACTAATATTTTCATATTTTTCAGAATCAGATACTAGATATTTCAGGGATAAAGCTTAGGTGTGAATAATGCCATGCAGTCCCTGAAGCTTAGGACCACTGGTGAAAAAAGGAAAGGTCTTTCTTTCCCATAATGATAAAAATATAATAAAACCTAATACTTAGATACCACCTTCTATATGCTAAGCACTTTCCCTAAGCGTTATTTTCTGTAAGAACCTTGTGAGGAAGGTAGGATTATCTCCAATCTACAAATGAGAAACTGAAGCACAAAGAAATTGAGAAACTCATACAAATGATAAGTGGCAGAACTTCTCCAAAGTTTGTATCTTAATGTTAACATTTATTCCAAATATAATCATTTGCAGTATATGTGTGAGTATCCTTTATGAGATTAGTGTATATATTTTATTCATTCAAGAAATACAAAACATTTGCCGTGTACCAGAAAGTGTATAAAGTCTTGAAGCTGCAATGCTAAATGAGATAGATATTGTTTGTGTCTTCACATATTTCACAGTGTAGTTGAAGAAATTTAAAATTTGAGCCTCTCCTTGGATATACACCACCTGCAGACATGGTCACTGATGATCATTAATGGGCATTTTTAGGGACCAGTGTTGAAGGTCATCTCTTTTCTCCCTATACAATCTCACTTTCTCCCCAAGACTTTGACCTAATATTTAGACTATTCTAATATTTCTTACTTTGAGTTTACTTATTGTAAGTTTCAATTATATGATACATACTTGTATCATGTCAACATTGTCTAATATTGCTATCTGAAGGCTTTGTGCATAAATATCTTCTCTATTCCCAATGACTGTAAGTTTTTTGGAGGTAAGGATGATATTTTATGCTTCTTCAGTGTTCTCCATGTATCAGAATAAATACTAGAAATTTAATTAGGTTGTGGTGATGGTGACATCTCAAGTTGGTGATGCAGTGCCTTCTCCATTTTGGCAACTATTCTTCAATCCATTTTGAAGTGAATTAAATTATGATTATTTTTGCAATGGGAGTCTTCTTAATGTGATTTTTGCAACAGTAACAATGAAAGAAAACTCTACTTAATGAAGTTTAATTTATTATTATGATCATCACCCAACATGTATTTAATATGCTTTTTTTTGAGAGAGAGAGTGAGCATGAGTAGGGGAGGTAGTGAGGGAGAGAGAATCCATGCCCAGCACAGAGCTCAACATGGGGGTTGATCCCACAACCTTGGGTCATGACCTGAGCAGACATTCAATGACTGATCCACCCAGGAGGTGGACATTCAAACGACTGACCCACGCAGGGGTCTTGTACACAAAGGGACAGATAAGACAATAAAGTAAGGCACAGGAAAATCCCTGCAATGAAACATGTACAGAAACTAAAAATGTGTGCATCGCGAAAGGCAAACTAAAACTATTCTGTGATGTTGAAGGTTCCAACTAAGTACCCTCTCTTTTTTCAGTTGGTCTGCTCTGCATTGTAAAGTAATTGGTGATATATATTCTATTTATTTTTATGCTAGATGATGTGACCAGAAGGCAGAGAAGCAGGGTGCATTAGTTACCATGTCCATGATTGCTTGGATCCTGGACTCCATCTCTGTGCTGCTCCACCTTGTTCAACTTACTGCTGAGGGACTAACCGTGAGTATCTGGTTTGACTGCAGACCTTCTCAGTGCCCTGTGAGTGGACCCCATGCCGGTCATAATGAAAAGGACACTGCTTCTGGGGCTCATGTTAGAGTAGCCATAAACACACACACACACACACACACACACACACACACACACACACACACACACACACATTTATTTATTTATGAATCTATTTAGGTACCTAAATGTTGAGGTATTATGCACTGAGACCCTAATTCATAACTGAGGCCCCTTGTAAAGAAATTCCACCCACTGATGAATAGTGTGGAGAAAAGAGTGAGAGACACACAAAAAGGATCCACAACTTTTTTACAATAAAATAAGAAACATCCATGTTAGAATATAAAAATGTATTTTGTAACATATTTTGAGTTTTTATCAAAAGCTCATTATGTTATTTATAGTTTATTGTATACATTTCTACTTCCGTCCATCTTTGCTTTTAATCTTAAGCACCTGTTTCCCCCATCCTCTCACCCACCTGCCCTCTGGTGACCACCAGTTTGTTCTCTGTAGTTAAGAGTCTGTTTTTCAGTCTCCTTTTCTTTGTTTGTTCATTTGTTTTGTTTCTTAAATTCAACATAGAAGTAACATTATGTTGCAGTTGTCTTTCTCTGACTGACTTATTTCACTTAGCATTCACTTAGCATTATACCTTCTAGATACATCCATATTGTTGCAAACGGCAATATTTTATTCTTTCAAAATAATATACACATATGCATATATATACACACTATACACACATACACACACACACACACACACATATACATAGTCAAACCATGGATTTTACAGATTGTTTCAGGTTTTCTTTTTTTTTTTAATATTTAAAAAATATTTTTAAGTTTATTTATTTATTTTGAAAGACAAAGAGAGAGAGAATGAGCAGAAGAGGGGCAGAGAGAGAAGGAGAGAGAGAATCCCAAGCAGGCTCCACACTGTCAGCCCAGAGCCCGACACTGGACTCTAACTCCTGAACTGAGAGATCATGGCCTGGGCTGAAACCAAGAGTTGGATGCTTAACTGGCTGAGCCACCCAGGCATCCTGGTTTCAGGGTTTCTTAATTATTTTTTTGTGTAAGTATGTTTGTGTTTTGTTATCTTCTGTATCTATCAGGATTATATATAGCTACAAGTGACTGAAAACATGAAATATCACGGGCTAAACAATACAGAAATGTCTTTCATTTTTACATATATAAAATGTTATCGTAAGAAATTCACTATTGGTGAAAAGAATTTAGTCATTAGGGATCAGTTCCTTACTTATTACTTTGGCTGTTCTCAAAACATGGCTTTGGTTGTCCCTGCACAGGCCAAGATGGCTGTACATGATGCAGGCATCATACTGCATTTCAGCCCATGAGGACAGGAGGAGCACAGAATGGACATGCTCCTCTTCTATGCTGAAAGTCACACATGATTGTTCTGCTCACATTTTTTGGCCAACCCTTAGGTACTTGCCCACCTAGCTGCAAAGAACGACCATATAACCCTACCTAATGGGGGTGGTGGTGGTGGAGGGAATGTGTTTGTTTGTTTGTTTTTCTTGCTTTTTTCTTTGTTTGAGTGGCCCAATGCTAAGCTAAAATATGTTTTTATTTTTCTATACAAAGACAGAGAAAGAACAGAGATTTGGAAACAAATCATTCTCAGACACATAACATTTTGGCAATCCAGACTTTCCCAGTTACATATGGGCTCCACTCATTATTCATGTGACATCCCATAACATAAGGTAGTTAAAAAAGAAAAGAAAAGAAAAGAAAAGCCCGATAGAGAGCTATTACTTTAACAAAGATTATGCCTACTATGTCTTGCTATCTTTATTCTTGAATGGCTGATAAAAGAAAAAAAAATTAATGGAAATGTTTAAGTTTCTGTGTAATAGTTTTGTGTTGTTGAACTTCATATAGTTGTAATATAAGGTACTCCTATAAAACAATCAAATAGCCATTCTATCTATACAGTAAAAAAGCCTGGGGGCACCTGGGTGACTCATTCAATTAAGTGTCCAACTTCAGCTCAGATCACAATCTCATGGTTCGTGAGTTTGAGCCCCACATCGGGCTCTGTGCTGACAGCTCAGAGCCTGGAGCCTGCTTCAGATTCTATGTGTCTCTCTCTGTCCCTCTGCCATTTATACTCTGTTTCTCTCTCTCTCTCTCTCAAAACTGAATAAACATTAAGAAAATTTAAAAGCCTGTATCAAGTGCTCAAGTGATAAACTTAAAAACTAAGCTAAAATTTGATTTTGAAAAAAAACATGCAACCTCAAAATTTTAGGAAAATAGTAGTTCTGTTTTTAAAGTAAGTTATACAGAAGATAATTTGTGGCAAATGCGTGTAAAATTGTCTACCCTACTGGACCGCCTTCAACACTGACATCCATTTTGCTAAGAAAAAAGTCCCAATGAGATAGAGAATAATTAATCACTAGCTACATTAAAATGAACTAAAAGTCTATACTTACTCTCTAAGATATTAACTGAGGAAGTGAGGAAAATATTAATGTAATATATAATGCAAATGTGACTTCCTGTCTTTGGAAACTTAAGATATTACAGTCTGTTACCACAGGGAAATGGGTGATGGAATTTTAAAAGCTAGAGAATAAATCGACAGCCTTATCGTTTTCTGAGGGTATTAGTCAAGTGGCAGCAATTATTTTAAAAGATTATTGTGAAATGTGTGGAGTCTGGAGGGCGCTTAGGATTTCACCGTCTATTTGTGGGCGGACCATCATCCATCATAGGTGAAGATGCTCTCTTCATCCAGCCTTGGCAGTGGTGACATGTCTGCATTACCCAGCCCTTCGGGTCTTCCCAGCCTCACAAGGGCACGCAAGCTGAGGGGCATTTGGGGATTAGCCACAGGTTGCAACACCCCTTGAGAGATGAAGAGAGGAACTCCCAAACCTTGAGTGCCTGGTGGCTCAGTCAGTTAAGCATCTGACTCTTGATTTTGGCTCAGGTCATGATCTCATGGTTCATGAGAATGAGCCTTGAGTTGGGTTCTGTGCTCATAGTTCTAAGCCTGCTTGGGAGTCTCTCTTTTTCCCTCTGTCTCTGCTCCTCACTCGCTTGTGCTGTCCCTCCTCATTCTCCTTCTCAAAATAAATAAATAAACTTTTTTTTTTTTTTTTTAAAGAGAGGATCTCCAAAGCTTATACATGAAAATCACATTTTCTCAGGGCTGGACAACTTTTAGGTGGATTAGTCAACTGCCTACAAACTGTAAGAACTCTTTATTTTACAGATTTAGGAGAAAATGAAAATGAAGATCTGGGGCGCCTGGGTGGCTTAGTCGGTTAAGCGTCCGACTTTCGCTTAGGTCATGATCTTGAGGTTCGTGGGTTCGAGCCCCGCGTCCGGCTCTGTGCTGACTGCCAGCTCAGAGCCTGGGGCCTGTTTCAGTCTGTGACTCCCTCTCTCTCTGACCCTCCCCTGCTCATGCTCTCTCTCTCTCTCTCTCCCTCTCTCTCCTAGAAATAAATAAAAAAAAAGAAAAAAGAAAATGAAGATCATAATTCTAGTAGTCTGAGGATACCACAAATCAAGGCATCACAGCAATACAGTATTTTCATACTTGAAATCACAGCCTAAATTTCACTTTCAATTTTTTCCATGTGCTAAGTATGATAAATGCAATAATATTGAAAACCACAAATGCTTATTCTCCTTTTCAGATGGAAAGTTGATATCCAGTGTTGTTAGGCAACTTTCTCAAACTGGGAAATTAGAAAATTCTGCTTTAAATTCAGATCTATCTGACATGTAGACCCATATAGATTTTTTTATTGAAAGATTTTAGATGAGAGGACATGTATGAAGACTCCTTCACAACGAAAAGATTTAGGGACACCTGGGTGGCTCAGTCAGTTAAGCATCTGTGACTTTGTCTCAGGTCACGATCTCATGGCTTGTGAGTTTGAGCCCTGCATCGGGCTCTATGCCTGCTCCAAATTCTGTGCCTCCTTCTCTCTCTGGTCTTCCCCTGCTGATACTCTGTCTCTGTCTCAAAAATAAATAAACATTTTACAAAAAAACAATGAAAGATTTAGACTTGGTAGCATAACTTAGGTCTCAGCTACAACAAGGTGTCTTCTGAAGAGATGAAATTTTATCTCAATATATTCCCCTAATTATTTTTTTCCACTTATAATCTTTATCCTCAAGAAACTAGCTCACGGTCTTGTTGTTTTATAGGCTGACTTATTATCCAAGTAAACATAGTTTTCTTGAAGCTAAATCCATGTGGTCTATTTATATTTTAGTGAAGAGTATAGAATCTATATTGTGGGGGAATTTCTGAGCCCCGGATCATGATAAATAAAAGATACAAACTACTCATGGCTTCTCTGGGATGATCCATTCAGCATCAACAAGGACATTAGCTCTTTGCACCTGATGTAGTCATCAGCTCCAGTCTTGGTTGTTACTGTTAAAAAAGACACAGGATAGTTCCATGGGACTGGACTTCCAGACCATTTTGGGGGTTTTAAAGTAATGAATGATACTACTATGATAGCTGAAAATTCCGGAAGCTATCAGGTTCATATCCAAATGTACCAGATGACGAACCTGAGATTGTAAAAGTCTGTAAACACTGCTTGGATATATTGGTCACCATATTCCACGCCAGGATCATAAGGGCTTCTGAATGATTCAGGTTTTGCTGCTTTATTGGAAGACTTTGGTGCCAGCTGCCCTGTGATCACTTTGTAACTTGAAACAAAGTAAGGTCTAAGGCTTGTAGAGATGAATAAAAACTTAGCATGCTCTTAAATTCTTCGTAGTTCTGAGTGTTTGGTGATGGATTCATGCTTAATTACCTAGGAAAAAGCTATTATACACATTTTATGACTCTCCAGTATTGCCTGTGTGCAGGAGGTAGAATGGTGGAGTGGGAAAAGTACAGCATCCAGACTATGCCAATCCTGATTGGAGTCCTGGCTGTGGAATTTGGAGGCCATATGGTCTTAGACCAGTCACATGACCACTCCAAGACAATGTTCTGAATCACACATTTCCCACAGTAATAACAAATACATGCATAGGCCTGTTGTGAGTGTCTAAGAAAAAGTCAGAAGATGCTGCTCTAGAAATTGAATGGAATTGTTTAAAGGTGAGCTATTTCAGGGCACCTGGGTGGCTCAGTTGGTTAAGCATCTTACTCTTGATTTCAGGTCAGGTCCTGATCTCATGGCTTTGTGGATTTGAGCCCCGCATCAGGCTTCATGATGACAGTACAGAGCCTGCTTGGGATTCTGTCTCTCTGATCCTCCCCTGCTCTCTCTTTCTCTCTGTCTCTCATTCTTATAATAAGTAAACTGAATAAAAAATAAAAAATAAAATAAAGGCTAGCAAATTTTTTTCTAAGAGGGATTAACAGTATAAACCCAAAAAGAAAATAAGAAAATACATTAATGTCTGTAATTAGTAACTTTTTTTTTGTTTGTTTTTTAACCAGATGTTGCTGATGAAGTCAAGGTTAACTAAGGGGAAATCTTGTGACAATTTGTAGTAGGAAGTGACATAGAAGATAACTTGTTGGCTACAGATTGAGAAAAGTCTACAAATAATAATTTTTGTTTATTCTCAGTATATTAGCAATAATTACAGTTTATAGAAATAAAAAATTCCACAGTTATAAATCCAACTTCACAACTGTGAGAAGAAATTCTTGCACACTTCTTGAGGCAGTCCTGTGGGTTAATATGATGGAGTAAAAAAAATCATGTGATTTTGCTATATTATAATTAAAATTTCATTTTTGCCTATTTAGTACTATAACACGTGAGAACTGATGGATTTATTGTCAGAAGGTGTGGTGTATGTGACCGGGATTTTCTGACAAAATATGGGATACATGACATACATGTTTTCTTCAGAGGACCCGGGAACAGAAGCGACATGCAGGGCTGATGGGAAGGGGAGACATACTTTGTTTTGGCAGCTGAAATTGTTGTCTTCCCACTGGGCAAGAATATCCTACATATTATGGTGTCAAAATGAGGATTGTAAGAAATCTGTGTTGAAGTTCCAGAAGTTGCTATTATTGTCAAGTCCTGAAAGCTATATGCTTTTGTATTACAAAGGTCAAATTGAAGCCAATATCCAAATTCCTCAGAAAAATAGAAATGTTTATTAACAGAGAAACATCCATACTTGACATTTAAGAAATTTCAATGGATGCAATATGAGATGGGTCTTTGTAGCAACCTTCATTACTTCTTATTTCTGCAACATACTCATTTTCTCTAAAATAACAATTCCTAAAGTCTGTCATGGGCATTGATGTCACTAAGGTAGGAGTGCTGATCTGCAAAGGCTGCTGCATGAACAAACTCCTAGATAAGGGGCGCAGGGATAAACTTATCTGCATAGTACAACAGCCAATGTGACACTTAAAATCAGTTTTGTTATAGTAGAAAATTATGTAAGCCCATTTTAATTATTAAATTGACAAAATGATTACAATTCTATTGGTAAAATTTTAATGTTGCTAATAAAATTTAAAGTATAATTTGTTATGAGGTATTTCTTGAACAATACTCAGCAGTAGAGCCAATTAGTAGTTAATACCAACAGCTGACACATGTTGACCTGAAACTTTATTGGCTTGATCTATAATTGTCATATAAGATATGTTAAGGCTTTGTGGTGTGTGGTTGGCTCAGACAGGTAGGTGTCTGACTCTCCATTTTGGTTCAGGTCATGATTGCACAGTTCATGAGTTAAAACCCTACATTGGGTTCTGTGCTTATAGCTCAGAGCCTGGAGACTGCTTTGGATTCTCTCTCTCTCTCTCTCTCTCTCTCTCTCTCCCTTCCTCCCTCCCTCTCTCAAAACAAGTACATAAACTTTAAAATAAAGGTATGTTAAGGCTTTGAGAAACTAGGTCATTTGCTTATGATTATTAAATTAGTAAGTGTTGTTCTGGGACTTCTACTGGTCAAATTCCCAAAGCCACATTCTTGATGATTACAGTGCATTTCCGCCTTCCCAATGCTTGCTTTCTGTTTGGGTTTCATAAGCAACATGATGTGTAGAGGAATATAAAGCGTTGAGGATATAGTCACAAACGCTGAGTAGTATTTGTAAATGTGAACAGAATCAGATGCATTTTATGTAGGAATGATGCTATGTAAATAATGTTTCAAAACTATCCTTTATTTTTTTCTTCATTGATTTTCCCCCAAACCAGTGTGGTCAGAAGAAGGCTAAGTTCGCAAATAGAATATACAATGTAGTTGTTCAATTAGAAGCTGCTTATCCAGCATGGATGTTAAGCATGTGCAAAGCATCTTGACAGTCCCTGGGAAGGATCTGGGAGATGTCAAAACTTAATCCCTGGTAATTTCCTTCCCATGGTGGCCGAGTCTGAAACCAAAGTGGAACAATGCTTTGGGCTTAGGCCATTGCAGTCTCTCCCACATGGTTCCCCTGATAGATTTGCACATGCTTTTCCTTCATTAGGAAAATTCATTCCCTGTGGCTGCCACTCATCCTTACTCTGAGCACCAGTGAAGGTTCTGTCCATGCCTCACACTTCCTTATCAGCTCAGACTAGTGCTTTTTCTGTCTCAGTTCTTTTTACTGGAAGAATTTGCCCTCATGCCTGTAATTGACGTTCTTGTATTGTTTTTACTTCTTAAAAAGAGAAAAAAACATCCTGCAAGCTCAGGGACAATGTCAAGGGCATTGTCTTCATTGTGTATCTTGGCAACAGACTTTATACCCAGTCATACTGTAAGGTAAAATGAAGACTTGTTAACTGGTACCTTTTTACAAATTGTGCTCATTCCTATGTTCATTTTCAAAGTTGACTCCAATACAGCCTCTCCTCTTCCACCCCCATGTGACATAGATAACTCCTCTGTGACCTCTCAAGATCCAATTTAACTCAAAGATTGCAGTAGCATGAGAAGCTGAGATATTTTGTATTAAGAAATGTCTTTTAAATGGATACAATGTGAATCTTGTATTCTTTCCTATTTTCTCTTGCTAAATGTGTCGTTAATATATACTTGTGTATTGGGATGACCCTGTTCTTTGCATTTTTACTACACAAACATTTCATGGTATTTTGTTTATAAATTGCCATTCCTCAGGAAGAAGTGGTGCATTTTAAGTGAAGAGCTCTTAGAGATCATCTTCTTGAGGAAAATTATTTCCTCTTTTTCAAGTAGGAAATGTAAGAAGTGTTATTTTATCGATTCTTCATATTCCATCCACATTAAACATTTGCAGTTTTCTTCTCTCAAAGTATAGAGGACTGTGACTTTTCAAGACACTCAGATCTGCTCAGCTGAAACGTCTTCTTACTCATGACTCAATACAGATGAAGAAACAAGTAGCACTCAGATTTGTTTTGTGATTGACAGAGCAGCTCCATTTTTGTATCCTGGACATCCTTTTGGAAAACCATTCATTCACGTCCTGAGAGCCTCTGATGTGTCCTGTACTGTCATAGGATCTGGGCTGCAGCAATTCACATTCAAAGGGGTCCCTGACCCCCAGGACCTTCATTTTAAGGGGACAGACAATTAATACCAACAATAAAAATATAATAAATCCCTGCACTTACTATGGCACAATTCTGAAATTAAAAAATTCCTGAAAATCTGAAGTTTTGTCATAACTCCCCTGGAGTCTCCTGACCTGAATTAACAAAAACTGTGTATGATCTTTGTTCATCAAAATTAGAATGAATATTCATATCTTTATTTACAGAAATATCAATAGGCTCGATCTGGGGTCACTGTCCCAGGTCCTGTGGGGAGCAGAATGGAAGTAGAGTGTATATACATTGTATTGCTTTTCTAAATGTAGAAAACATCTGAATTTTTTCTGAAGTATTTAGCTGTGGGTTTCTGCTAAGTGACTGCCCTATATAATGTGGGTCGTGATAAATCATGAATAAAATAAAGGAGGGAAAGTGACAGGAAGGTCTTTCCTTTCTTGAATTTTGGTCCATTGGATAATTGTTGGATTTACAGTTCTCCGATGTCTTTAAATAAGATTTATTTTTGTTGTGTGCTTGTGTTCTGCAGGGAAGCTTTGGCCCTGATGTACCTGTGCATCTTACCCCAGAGAAGGATCCTGATACACGCTTCTTTTGAACTACAGATGCAGAAAAGTTAAATATCCTCAAATCTAACCACTGGGCTCTGGCAACTGTCTCTACATGCAGAGATCTGTCCATATTAGAACCTACACTCAGGAGAGTTTTAGCTCCTGGGACTATTGACTTCATCTCTTTCATTAGAACATCTGGCATCACCATGTCACTCTCATGAGGAAAGACAGGGATGGCAGGCTGTGCAAAATTTCTCTCTGATGCCTGTGGTATTATTTCTCTTAGCCTCTCAGCAGGAGTCAGAGAAGTTGTGGCAGATATTCTAGGAAATATGGTTAAGGCTGACTTTTTTTCTCTCCATGATAGAATAATGTCACCTTGAATATTTTTTTAATCATTTTACATTTGTTAAGTATTTTTCTTAAGTTTATTCTGAAGATGATTTTATTCTAAAATAATATCTCTCTACACATTTGAGTTGAAATCTATATAGAAATATATATGGAACACCAGCTATTGACCTTGGTAATTTAAACTCCTTGAGCTTTTAAGTTTTTTTTTATTTTTTATTTTTTTATAAATAGTTTATTGTCAAATTAGTTTCCACATAACACCCAGCGCTCATCCCCACAAGTGCCCTCCTCCATGCCTATCCCCCCTCACCCCCCACATCCATCAGTCCTGTTTTTGTCAGGATTCAAGAGTCTCTCATGGTTTGCCTCTCTCCCTTTCCCCCACCATTTCCGCCCTTCTTCTCCCCCTTGGTCCTCAGTTAAGTTCCTCCTAATCCTCCTATACGTGCAAACATATGACATTTGTCCTTCTCTGCCTGACTTATTTCGCTCAGCATAACACCCTCAAGGTCCATCCATGTTGCTACACATGGCCAGATTTCATTCTTTCTCATTGCCATGTAGTATTCCATCGTATAGATAAACCGCATCTTCTTGATCCATTCGTCCATTGATGAACACTTAGGCTCTTTCCATGTTTTAGCTATTGTTGAGAGTGCTGCTATGAACATTGGGGTACATAAACTCCTTGAGCTTTTTAAAAAAATCATCTTAAATTGAGAATTATAAGTAAACTTGCCTATCAATATCACTCCATTGTTACTGCTGTTATACTCACTTTTTAATGATTTCTACCTCACTAGATTGCTTTGAATATCAAATGTACTGCTGGATATAAAAATTATTTGCATATGCAGTACTAATTTCTGTTCAATGTTATTTATGGTCCTGTGGCTAGAAAAATAGGTGACATCTATAAATATCCCAAAAGAGAATTAAATCAAATGATAATGACTGCAAAGAAAAATATCCATTTATCAATTTTAGGAAAGAATGGCTTATAATAGTACATGTGAAGTATATGAAGCTTAAAAATAGGAAAAATTTCAGATTTGGTGTTAGGAAATGAAGGTTATGAGATCAGAAAACTTACCAAAATTAGCATAACATAAAATACACAAAAATGAACAAAATTTATAGGATTTTGCACATGCTTGCACTTCTGCTTTGGTGACAAAAGGAATGTAATTGTAACAGATAATCAGAAGGACACAAAGTTTTTTTTCACTCATGCCTGGTGCAATCGGTTTAGTAATAAAGCTTTGAAATGGCATATATCAATGCATTTATATTTAAAAAACTCAAAAATTAAAAAAGTGGAATAGAATATCTGTTATGATTTCTTTCTAGTTAAAATGTGCAGTTTTGCAAATTCTATTTGTCATTTCAGACCAAATAAACTTAAAAGTCATATTTACTCTAGATTCATTTTCTACCAATATTAGACAGGTTGGTAATAAAATATTCAAAAGTGGTTTTAACCACCTGTTCTGAGTTGTGATAATAATAAAGTGTTCTTTTCCTTGCCTCTAGCAAGCCCAGAAGTGAAAATCATTTCTAACTTCCAGATGGCATATTTTTAACATTCACTGAAAGCAAGAATAATAAGCTGGCATGCCATGTTGCCTGCCTGTCCAGGCTGCACGAGTATGTTCACAGTTCACATAAAGCGGCCTCTATTTTGAAATGAGAATTGTATTGTAGTAATACAAATACAGCTTTTAGAGAGACAGTGAGGCAGCCTGATACAGACGAAAGAAGTCTGAAGTGGGAAAGAGGACACTGAGTTCTGGGTCTGACCTTGCCACTAACTCTGGGGGGAAGTTTGTGTGACTCTCCTAACTTCACCAGACTTTTGCTTCTTAGTTTTTTAATATTTACTTACTTATTTTGAGAGGGGGCTAGGGGCAGAGAGAGAGGAAGACACAGAATCTGAAACAGTCTCCAGGTTCTGAGCTGTCAGCCCAAGCCTGATGCCGGGCCCGAACGCACAAACGGTGAGATCATGACCTGATCTGAAATCCAAAGTTGGATGTTTAACCGACTGAGCCATGCCTGTGCGCCAATTTTTGCTTCTTTAATGGCTAAATGAAAAGTTTGGAGCAGACTTTTAAGATTTCTTCTGGTCCAAGAATGTTTTAATTTTATAAATCATGTACCCAGTTGTGCAAAATAAGTATTTATTTTTCTCTCAAATTTTATAAAGTGCCTCTTCTGCCTGGTGTCAGACAATGTGATTTTGGTGCAAGTGCACTAGATTTTGCTTAGTGACATTTAAATCCAGTTAGTGATTGTCCCTTCTTTCACATTCATTTAGCTGGGTGGTGTCAGATGGCGTCACCTGACCTATATGTCTTCCTGTACTGGTACCTGCCCATGTGGACACAATCTCTGATCGGGTCCTCGCACTGTATGGTCTAGGTCACTCCCCCTATGGTCCCTCTGGTTATGTATGGCCCAAGATACTTTCTGATATCTTCTCTCTCTCTCTCTTCCACCCTCTCTTTCTCAGCTAACAGTTACAGCTTTCTTGGAGGCATGAAAAAATGCAAGCTGCTCTCTCATGAAAACAAATGGAAACATGTATATGCACTTGGGCCAGTCTCAGCATACACATATCTCATTGCATGTCATATGAAGACACCCAGTGCAGCTCTTGAACCTGGTTTGGGAAGCAGGGTAAGGTCCTCCCCACTCTCAGATCCTCAAGCCTCTCAGAGGGTCATCCTGCCCAGGACTCTCTGCAGCATGATGGTAGGAGGTCATTATCTAATTTCAGTAGACATTTGTTTCCTTCAAGAGATTAGTATATTATTCTCACCAATCAAGTAAGATATATTTCTCATTGTTGGGATATATGGGATGATCAAACCACAGCTGGTTCTGTTCATGAAAAGCATCTTAATCCTCCTTCCTTCAGGATTAAAAAAAGGAAAGAAAATAGACCAATTATTATTAAAGATAAACTGCACATTTCATATTTGTATCACAATTTGAGCATTTGCAAAATCCTGTGCTTTGGAAATATATCCTGAAATATTTGTGCCTACCCATTTTTTTATTCTCCTTTGTCCCTTTCCAGACAAGTAATAAGTGCTTCCCTTTGCCTACAGGGATCAAAATTCAGTTTAATTTACCCATTACATCTTATATTTTGGCTATTTTGAATAGTTCGGTTTTGCTCAGTTATGATGATTGTTTGGCAGCAATATAGAACATTTCTGAAACTTTCCATTCAAATGAGGAGAAAATCATCCAAGTAATTATTGTCTTTGACATAATCTTGGGAAGTGTGAGTATACATGTCTTTCTCTGTATCCTGAAAGATGATGAAGATGTAAGACAAAGACTAAGCCTGGATTTACACATCGGGAGTTGGTGATGGTTCCATTATGCTGTATATTTTTCTTCAGTGGTATTCTATTTGAATCTTTTACTATTTGATAAAAACTTTAAAAAGCAGACTTCTTGAGAATAGAAATGGAGTAGCAAAAAGAGACCAGCTACATCACAGTAAAGTAAATGGTAGAAACCTGAAGTAATTCATTGGTTCATTCTTTCTGTGGAAAGGGAACTCTTATTATTTTTGGCAGGTGACCTAATGGCTGAATATGCAGGCTGTGTGTTTGAAATCGCAATGAGTTTTCCAAAAATTCATCACAGATGTTCTGTGAAGAAATGCCTCACCAGTGTACGGTGCCTCTGTCTTAAAATGAAAGAAGAGAAAAAACTGCCCGTGTGGAGAGAATACAGAAGTTACTTGATCTGAGAGCAAAAGCTCCCATCTGTTTACTGATCCCCAACTCCCATTGACTTCAATCAGCTTCAGCTGCTCAGTGGGAAGAACTTGTGGCAGGAGAGAAATTTGAACTTCACTAATAGTATTAAAAGGGATCAAGGCTTTCATAATGAGTTTAATTCCTTGGATGCAGAATCAGTTATTGGGCACTGCAGAGTCTTAAACAATTCTCTTGGCTTGGTGAATTTTATCTTTTCTGTAGGTGGAAAGTTTTAAACTGTATATATTTATGTAGATGTGTAGTTGCTGGAACTCAAAAGTAAGTAGGTTACCATCACAGTGTTACATAAGTGTTTTCCACTCATGGGTTGAAGAATTGGGGTATTTGGATCCCCAAATAAGGAACTTGAATTATAGTGGATTTGATTATGAGAATAGCAACATACTTCCTATACTATCCCAGCCTCTTTTCCTCTTTGCTCTACCCCTCCTAATTTCTAAAAAATTAATGAATAATAATTATGACTTTTCAGTGTTTTCTATGTGTCAAGCAATGTGCTGTTTACTTTTACACATATTTTCTCATTATTTCTTACCATAACCACTAGACGTAAGAAACTCAAAACAAAAAAACGGGGCGCCCGGGTGGCTTAGTCGGTTAAGCGTCCGACTTTCGCTTAGGTCATGATCTCGCGGTTCGTGGGTTCGAGCCCCGCATCGGGCTCTGTGCTGACTGCCAGCTCAGAGCCTGGAGCCTATTTCAGAATCTGTATCTCTATCTCCCTCTCTCTCTGACCCTCCCCTGTTCACGCTGTCTCTCTCCTAGAAATAAATAAAAATATTTAAAAAAAAAAAAAAACAAAAAAAACCAAAAAGGTTACGCTAGTTTTCCAGGTCACACCTGGATGATGCACAGGAAATTAAATTCAGGTGAAACTGATGAATCGGTTTATTGAGTCCATCCAATCCCTCCTCCCTCTTCTACGTAGAGCAGTTTAAAACCAACTCCTTTGCCAGGTTCTCAGGTGTACTTAAGGAACTGCATCAGCACTGGCAGACACATCTCAGCCGACCCTGCTGCAATAACAGCAGGTGCCAGGAGAGCCCCAGCCTGGCCCAGCAGCAGACAGGAGGAAGAGAGCATGGTCTCCACCAGCCCTCCACCCTCAAACCTGCGGGTCTCCATACTGCCTCGCCCCGAGGTGCCCCGCCCCGCCCCCCGCACTCCGCCTCTCCCGGAGGTTCTCCGCCCCGCCCCCGGCACTCCGCCCCGCCCCGAGGTTCTCCGCCCCGCCCCCGGCACCCCGCTCCGCCCCTCACGCTCTCTGCCTCGCGCTGGCGCTCTCCACCTGAGGATCTTCCTTCAGTGCGAGAAGACGCCAGCCATCACCACAGCCGCCTGCCAGCCACAGAGGCCTTAGCCATCCTGCAGACATGCAGGCGGCGCTCCAGCCCACAGGCGGCTGTCCTGGGACTCCTCTCAGGCCACCGTGTGCCGACGCCAGAAGATTGGAGACCACCAGTTCTCCTCAGAAGCCTCGGGGCGTCAGAACTCAGCCCTGGGCTGTGTGGAAACGGCTGGTGACCCTTGTGTCAGTGTGGACGGGACGCCGCCTATCCCCATGATGACGGAACCCAACCTGGACAACGGCAGTGTCTGTGTGGACAACACGTCCCCGTTTCCATGATGACGGGACAAAGCGCTCAGCCAGACCTCCTCAGTGTCCTTCTGGACGACACATCCCCGTCCTCACGATGACGGGACACGGCCCGGACAACCTCTGTGTCCATGTGGACAACACGTCCCTGTTCCCACGATGAGAAGGACATGGTCTGGACATCCTCTGTGTCCCTGTCCCCATGACGACGGAACACGGCCGGACAGCTGCAGTGTCCGTGTGGAGGACAGCCAGCCCCGCGGAGGACCGGTCGTCTCCAGGACGAAGCCGAGCTCTTGCAGGCCTTGCTGTTGGAAGAGAGAAAGGGTAAGGAGAATACAACACATTTGGTCACAATGCGCGTCCAACACTTTTTAGCGAGATTTACTGGTCTGTGTACATACTGCGCAAAAGCCACTTTTAACCTATAGCTGAGGTGTTAGCAGCTCCCAGGATTTGTAGAAAAGTGTCATCTGGAGAGGAGTTTCATGTGTAGAATTGTTGGCCTCCCTCCTGAAGCGTCCCTGGTGGTGATACAGGACCGCGTCCTGTCCTGGGTCCCAGGAGACAGAGCACAGGGCCCTGAGGAGGAGCGTGTTCTTGGCTGTACTCCTCACACTGCGATGACATTTGTCCTGTTTCGTCCCCACCACTGTGTACCCTAAGCAACTTTAGGTACTTTTGAGAAAGCATTCCGTCTTTGTAGACATTCTCAGTGCCTTCCGTGTGCGAAAAGCAGAGATGGTAAACTAACGCATTGCCGAAATATCTATTGTTAAAGTTCAGGTGAATGTTGTCCTCCGGAGATGCAAAGGCTCGCCCGGGTCCTCGTGCAGTTTGTGCTTGTGCACAGTTCCCGGAGGAGGGAGAGGGAGGACACGCCAGGGTGTTCACAGGCAAATGTCGTCGTGGGCCCTCTGTTCTGCACATTCTGTGTGTGTACATAGTGTGTGGAATGGACCTGTGGTCCCCATTTTACGTCTAGTCTTCCTACCTATTAAATAGGTCACTGGAGAATGAAACCGTTAGTAAACGCGCATTTGGTCAACTTTGTGTTAAAATTTACAAGATAGTGCACTGAAAATGACTCGTGGAAGTGACATGGTTAAACGTATGTTTTGTAAAATCAGTTCTGGAGACGTTTGGGTTCTCGTAGTGTTTCTCCTGGTTTTAAGGAATGTGGGCTCTGGAATTAAACTGCTTGCATTATAGTCTCAGGTCAAAAACTTGTTTAAAGTTCTCCAAATCTCCTGTTTTCTCACCTGCAAGGTAAGATGACAGTGTCACCTGCTTCAATGAGTTACTCTGAGATTAGATAATAAGTAGGAAGACTTGGAATGGCACATAGTAACCCCTTATAGTTGTGTGTGGCCAGGATTTAGTATGTTTATAGGAGAGCAGAAAGAATTAGATCCAAAAGACTGGCAAAACCTGGGTTGAGAAGAGCCTCCTTACCCAGTTAAGAATTTCCATCAAATTCTCTATGGAAAGGGAGCCATTTAAAGGTCTGCTTAGGATGAAGATTTGGTGACTCTTGAGGCAGATCTTCACCAACAGAAACCAGAAGGCCAGGATATGGTACTAAATGCGGCAGTAGGAAGGGGCAGTGGTAGAGCTGCACGAATCTGAGGAGACGTGACTTGTGATAGATATACTGAACTATTCGACTTGTGTTGAGAAAGGGAGAGAGATCTAGGAGTAAGTCCTTTTCTCTTGTTTAGATGGCTCAGTAGATATAAGTGATAAGACAGTGAATGCAAAATAAGAAGTCATTTAGTGCATAGATTATAGCTAACATAAACTTGGAGTATTTTAAATATATGATACCTAAGAAACTTTCAGGTAGATATGTACACAGTTTAACCTGGAACTTGGAAGTTTGGGCTGAAGTAACTGATTGAAATTCATGAGAAATAATCATGATAGTTAAAGAAAGAATGATCCCACCAAGCTAATGAGAGAAAATACAGGGTCAAGGGTGGAATTTCCAGAAACAATATTTAAGAGGTGAGGCTAGGAAAATAGGTAAGAATAATCTGAGCCATCGGATAATCAGAAGAGAATGGGCTTAAGAGGAAGTCAAAGAATGAGCAAATTTTAAAGAAAGGAGTGAGTACCCAACACTGTGAAATTCTGCAGAAAGGAAGTAAGGTAATAACTGAAAGACCAACTGGATTAGGTAGGGAAGATGTCCCTCATCTCTGTGAGTGCAGGACGTGTAGAGTGAAATGGACAGAAAGCAGACAGCAGCTTGGGGGGAACAGAGGGGAGGAATTGCAAATATGAATGTAGACAAGAATTTTTTTTTAAGTTTTACAAGTCCCTGGGAGGGACCGAGGAGCCTTTAGCTAGAAGAGATCTCACAACTGAGGGAAGTGGTTTATTTTATTCTAGTTTTTAAGATGAGGAAAACGTGTTTTTAGGCAAAAGGAGGGAGACTATGGGGGATATGAGTTTACAGAATAAGGGGCTTGTTTTATCATATCTCCAACATTTAAAGACCCATTTTCTCTTTACCCACTCATATACTCATTTCCCTCATCTAAATATTTCTCCTTTTTCCTGATCTCTTATTTTGTGTCTTACCTTTTCTTCCTCCTGGATTGATGCTTATTCTGGCACTTCTATTTTGTCCCTGTCTGCTGGCATGCCCATGCACTTTTCCTAGTCCCCCCTCTGCTATCTTAGGGATTTTGCAAGGTTACTGTTTCTATTTTGGAGATTTGTTGGCTGATGTATGATTGATTGGTAGTTGTGGAAAATACTAGCATTTTACTGTTAACATTTGTATAGTTTATCAGGTATAGTCAGTATTTGAATTCAACCCTGTGACCTAAGGAGAAGCCCAGATCCAACATACATAGAGTAAGAGTAGGTATGTTTTCACAGTATTTTGATACTATTTAAGGAATAGTTTTTAAGAGAAAAGACACAATATAAGTTCATTTTCTGTTTGAATTGGCCAGAGAAGTACCAAACCTTTACTGACAAATAATCGGGAACAGAAACCTCAAGGTGTGAAATTGTATAACAACTTAATGTTTCTTCCCTAACTCACCTTGCACTTTTCAGATTGTTTTATTGGGCAGAATGTGACCATCTCCAAGCTATGAAACACTTAAATGAGGTGAAATAGAAGCTCTAAGTAGAAGCCTGTTTTATGAGTGTCTCAGAAAGTGATCAGAAAATAATGTGTTTTTTTTTTTTTCTTTTAACATGCTTTTGTCTTTGAGATTGCTGGACGTAGATGGAAGTCAAATAGTGCTTTTTCCTCTCTGGGCCAGTGCCCCACATTGAATATGTTAAGCCCCTTTTAGTGCCCTTCTGCCATAAAGCACATTTTCTTAGTGTCAGAACAGACAACCCATAACGATCAGAGCCACTGGCATTGGGTGATTACATAGTGTCTTTAAGAAAATGTGATGCTCAGATGCAATTCAATTTCAGGAATAGGATGTGTCTCCTGGCAGCAGGCTCACATTAGACTATTGTGGTGGGACATTGTGCATTAGCTGGAGGGGCATGACTGTAATACAAGCAAATAGAAAGCATATCTCTGACAAAAAAATAAGCCTCTTGAAAAATTTTATCTTAAATATATTTACTTTTAGTGTTCTGGGAGATGGCAAAAATCTCAAATTTATAGCCCTCAGAGATGGTAAAAACAAAGTTTAGACCACAGGCTTTGGATTCACATATGCCTAGTTTCCAGCATTGACTTTGGCTCTTAATTGCCATGTGACCCAGGGCATGTCACCCACCCTTCCTGTTCTGTTATTTCCCTACCAACAAGTAAAACTATAGTACTTGCCTCATAAGGCTGTAATAAGGAATATTACCTAATATTCATTAAGCTCCTATTACTATTTCTGGCTGTTAAATATTCTGCCATTTAGGAAATAACTGTAGGGGACAGGGAAGTGTGGTTTGGGTCAGAAAGCAGAAGATACAACCCAAAATAATTACTAAAGATGGCAAGCCATATACAAACCAAAGAGATCTTTTGTTTGTTTTTGGATTACTTATTGCTTCTGTTTTTTAAGCCTAATTCTATATGAAAATTCACATGTGCTAATACCATTATTATGACATTATTATGACATTTGTTTTTGGTTGGGGTAAAGATACCCTGACTTTTATCTCTTTAGGAAGTATTATCATGTCTTCATTCTGTTGACTGAATACCAAAAAGATGTATTTGTCCTAGCAGTATGAGGATTTTGTCCATCCTCCCCAAACCAGATGCTGGAACCAGTCGAATTAAGCCCTTCTAGCACCAGGCTTTTACACCATAGGCCTTTTGATTGGTCTTGGAAGTAAATTGCTTCTTTTAGTAACTACATGTGGACAATAACCTTCAAAGTGCCAAAAATGAATGGATGAATGAAGCATAAGAATTCTCTGTGGAGAAGCCCTGGTGTGTGCTTAGGGCAACAGAGGGCCTCTGGTTAGTAAGATCAGTAGGTGCAGTAGGTGTGTAGCCCACATGATTGGATAATCTGAACATGAAAAAACTAAGTTGTACAGTTAGCTGGGAGGGTTTCTGCCTCCCAGGGGAGGGGCTTCCAGATGAGTCTGTTTGAACTGGAAGGAGACTTGTCCCAAGAGCTGAGTCAGTTGTGGGATTCATACACTAGGACAGCTGTGCGGGCAGTGGGTATTACATTAATATTCTAGCTAACTCAGTCTTCCTACAGCAAGGAAAAGGGCATGTGTTCCCGAAGGTACAAAGGCAAGTGCCCTATTTTCACATTGTTTCTTCTTCCCTTCTCCACCCAGGGTAAAATGAGAGGCTCTGCTTTTGACACCAGGAGTAGTGTATAAATGTATTTGGGTAACAAACCCTATGACCTTGTCTTCACTTTGACTTTTGATATATTCCTGTGACTTCATTGATAACATAGTGATAACCTCAAAATCCTTAACTTCCCCTGGTCCAAAACCTTGACACTTCAAATATAAATCAATTTGCTTAAATTTAATTCACCAAAATCAAGTTTATCAATTGGATAATTTATGAATGACTTGTTAGAGAAATTTGCATGTTTCTTTAAACAGTTAAAAAATTTAGAGTAATTCATATTGTTTGATATTTGAAACTTTTAAAGTTCTCTATACCGTTTATTTACCTGGCTCTCATTTTATTTTGCTAAGAGCTTTTTAAGGTTTAGTGCAGTTATTTCTCTACCATACCCCCACATCCAACTTGGTGAGAGCTGGGGCTGAGTAAGGAGGATCCTTTATTTGGGGGAACATATCAAGCTGAAAGTTCCAGAGATTGGGCATTTAGTACATATAGGGCGAATTGATTTTTGACAAATTAGCTCTCAGTAAACTGGCTTCATCCTGCAACTTCAGGAACGAAGCTTAAAAGATTACCTACTGCTTTTGATAGGTGTTATTATTTTTTCAAATAAGAATCAATTTCCTAGCAAGTAGAATAAAATTATATTAGAAGGAGTTCAGAAGAACAGGGGTACTTGTGCACTGCACATTACTTATTTACAAATAGAGAAAGGTGTGTTAACATGAAAAATAAGTCTCCTGTTAGATTAAAACATGCAAAACCACATGCATGAGAAGTTAGTGTTATGGAGATCTTGCATGATTTAAAGTGACATATGCTTGGGATTACAAAGCGTTCCATGAGAGTAACCCTGCCAATCCTACCAAGGATGATTTCAGAGCTCACTGAAAAGCAGAATCTTCCAATGTAAGAGGTTGTTTTTCTTCTGGTTATATAAGAAAACCCTGTTGGCGAAATGATAGTGCTGTTATCCAGTGGTACTGAGACTATTGAAAGCAGTAGCTGTTGCTAGGAGCAAAAAAGCATAAGGACAAAACTGCTTAGAGTCTGGACTTTGATGACAGCTGTGAATGGAAGTCCTCCTTCTGGAGGATGCATTTGCTTTTATGGAGTGAAAGCATTCAAAGATGAGGGAGACATACAACAGATTTCTTTCTTTTCCACAAGTAAGTTACCAGCACACAATTCAACACTCATTGTTCTGCAAATGCAGGCTGATTTCCCTCTTGCTATGTTATATATATTTTTCCATGACAGTTGGTAGGTGGGCATAAAAGAAAATTTAAACTCCAAAGAAATTAATTTGTAAGTTATTAATATTGCTGTTCTAATCGAAAGACAACTATGCTTTTAGAGTATTGTTGAATAATTTACTGATTGAATGTGACTTAAGCAAAGAAAGAACAGTGAGTTTATTTTATAACAAATATACATTTAAACTCTTCAGATTTGTCTGTTGTGTCCACCAGAAAGGGTAAAAAAGTGGAAACATAATTAGATACGAACAGTACAGAATTAACTTTTACAAGGAGAAAAATAAATTCGGTAAGGCCAAGTAGTTTTAAAAATTCTAGTTAGAAATTCTTCATGCTGTTTTAGTATACCCAAAGTTGATAGCACAATCTTGTACAAGTATAAGAAAATCTAGAGCAGTTATGCAAAACGTGGTTCAAAGAGAAATTTCAGGAAGCAAGGGGAGTCTGCTCACATGGAAACCTTCATTAGAGTCCTTATAAATTCACCCAACTCATTTCATCAGTATGAAAGGACTTTTCTTTTTTAATTACCTTTATTTCAATTATAAGTCTTTGACAAAACCTCAGGTTTTCTTTCCACTTGGAAAACAATCCTGCCATTTTTGATTATCCGGGTAAGTGTGGCATTTTCCCTAACTCTGCAACCTTGTCTGTGTTTGCAGAGAATCCCAATGTTTAGCTTCATTGTTTATTCATTTGTTTTTGAGGTGGCTTAGACCCTCAGCCATGCTGACTACACATGCTTCTGCCAGCCCTTGACTATCATTATGAGGACATAAGAGGGCTTTTGCTGGTTTCATTTAATTTAAATTTGGCATCTTGAAAGATAATTTCTTCCTAAACATGTATAACGTCTTGCTGAATTGTTTTACTATTAACTGACTCCAAGGACTTTCCTTATCTTTTTCATTTATATTAACTCTTCTCCACAATTTGTACAATCCTTTAGATGTTTTATATTCACTCTGTATCCAGCATTTTGAATATTAATGGTATATTTACGCTCTGCTTATTTCTCCTATCTCCTGAAGAGTGTCTCCGGAAGAGTTATGGATATGGTCATAAAATCCACTAAAGATGCATTTGTCAAACTGATTTATTTTCCAAACTCTGTCCCTGTTAAATTCATAAAAGAATCCAGATTTCTGCAGATATTTGACTACCGTAGTGGAAATGATAAGAAGTGCAAGAGTCATCCAGGCACAGATATTAAAAAGAGCCACATGAGAAAAAGCACTGTCGCTTAATGCTAAATTGTTTCTTCTCAAAAGATGAGGCAATCACCTAAGTAGAAAAATTAATCATAAAGCATGTTAAATCGTCAGGTATGATAAAAGTTGGCTTTTATGATTCGTGAGAATTAGTTTGGAAAACTAGTAGGTATAACTAAATAGACTTGCGAGAGCAACTCACAACTGAGTAAGTTCATTTTACTTTCAGATTCAGCAGACAAGCCAAATGCTTCACACACAAAAAAGGTCTCTAAATTTATTATAGAATGTACATTTTTAAGTCATGGAGCCTCAGTACCATATACCACCTGGTAAGTAATTAAATGACTTTGAGCAAAACCTTCCAAACCTTACAATAAGAGAAAAGTTTGTCCTAATTTTTTTGTCCTCTTTCCTTATCATATTTCCACAAAATTCATTGCCCCCCACAAAAAAAAATTTCTTGTGCTGTTCCATATAATACGGTCACAATAATAATAGCAAAATTGTCTCATTCTAGTGTAGTTGTCCAAGCAAAAATAGCTGGAAATATCAGACTTGAGCTTATACTTACTTGTTCAGGGAGTAATTTAAATGTCCTTTCTGTGCTTGCAATCAACTGTGACTATCAGTTTTTTACACCTCATATTTTTTATCTTTTCCTCTGACACTAAAGATATAATCCACTAATTTTTCTGGTCACTTTGTTCACTTCCACTGGAGAATTTGTTTCTGTCGTGTCTCTTTCATTATCATGTTGGCTTCCAAATTAGGACAGTTGTGAGTATTTGTGGTTAATGAAATTTATTTAGATTTTTTTCCACTCAACTTCAGTAGGGACTATGTTCCATTTATTTTCTTAACCTGTGTTTCCATGGTCCTCTCATTTTGAAGGTACCTGAACACATAGGTCATTGATACATTGTTTCCTGTCATCTCTTTCCTCCATGGACTCTTTACAAGTCACTTTAGCCTGGGCTTAAAGAGAATCTGATTGATATAATGGAATGTAAACAGACAGCCTGAGGATTAGCCCTAATGTATCCAGTTGTTAGTAAACAAGATTTGTTTCCTGTTTTGCCTTCAGTCTCCTACTAAGGCAAGTCTGTAAACAAGGAACAGGCTTGGAAACATCTGATTTTGGCATGGGTATAAAGCTTACTTGTGTACAGCTTTCATTCTGTAGACAGTGTCAAGTTACAAACCATATTATTTGCTTATTGCTGAAATATTTCCATGAATTTTACATGCATATAATTGGTGCACCCCAATAGCATGTACTCATATGAAAAACAGGGCTGCTTTACATAAACATCCATATTTTCCTCTAATACAAATCATTGTGTACTTTGGGATTCATGCTTCTCTTTTCATATGACAAACTAGACCTAATTTAATATAGGATGGAATCAAAAATTGAAAAACCGTAGTATTATATTCAACCTTCATCTTTAAAAATATTTGGCCATTGTTTTTATCAAAATAATGTCAAATCAAGACCGTGTTAATCATCATTTTGGTGTTGAGGAAATGAAGGACAGGAATGACAGGCAAGTCACCTGGGATTACACAAAAAGTCAACAGAAAAACTTGGACAGAAAATATTATTACCAATTCCCTATATTTCTTTGTTATTTAGTTTGTTTACTTATTGTTTATTGAACACTGATATCTTCTAATACAAAGAAAAAAATTTACCCTCCTGTTTTAGCCTCTTAATAGGAAGATAATTTAGACATTATTCGTATAGCTTATCAATGACGTAAAAATGCTACTTCCTTGATTCTACATAGACATAAAAAAACCCTTTTTGGAGTTAATGTTATATGTCAGGATCATAGTCACTCAGATTCTTTCAGCATCAGCACAACAGAGTTAGGAAAATATCTCCGGCAGTTGTTTGAATGAACATATGTATAAAGTATAATGATCTTTTAAATTCATTTTTTAAAACATTTTAAAAATCTTTTTTATTTATTACTTTTTTTAAATTTTATTTCCTTATAGTTTATTGTCAAACTAGTTTCCACATAACACTCAGTGCGCATCCCCACAAGTGCCCTCCTCCATGCCCATCCCACCTCCTTCCCACATCCATCAGTCCTCAGTTTTTGTCATCATTCAAGAGTCTCTCATGGTTTTTCTCTCCCTTTTCCCCACCATTTCCCCCCTTCTTCTCCTCCTTGTTACTCCGTCAAGTTCCTCCTAATCCTCCTATAAGTGCAAACATATGATATTTGTCCTTCTCTGCCTGACTTATTTCGCTCAGCATAATACCCTCAAGGTCCATCCAGGTTGCTACACATGGCCAGATTTCATTGTTTGTCATTGCCATGTGGTATTCCATGGTATAGATAAACCACATCTTCTTGATCCATTCGTCCGTTGATGGACACTTAGGCTCTTTCCATGTTTTAGTTATTCTGGAGAGTGCTGCTATGAACATTGAGGTACATGTGCTCCTATGCCTCAGCATTTCTGTATCCCTTGGGTAAATTCCTAGCAGTGCTATTGCTGGGTCATAGGGGAGTTCTATTGTTAGTTTCCTTAGGAATCTCCACACTGTTTTCCAGAGGGGCTGTAGGATTTTACATTCCCACCAACAGTGTAGGAGGGTGCCCATTTCTGCACATCCTCACCAGCATCTAGAGTTCTCTGATTGGCTCATTTTAGCCACTGTGACTGGCATGAGGTGGTATCTCAGTGTGGTTTTGATTTGTATTTCCCTGATGAGGAGGGAAGCTGAGCATCGTTTCATGTGTCTATTGGCCATCTGGATGTCCTCTTTAGAGAAGTGTCTGTTCATATCTTCTGCCCATTTCTTCACTGGGTTGTTTGTTTTTCGGGTGTGAAGTTTGGTTAGTTCCTTATAGATTCTGGATATTAGCCCTTTATCTGATATGTCATTTGCAACTATCTTTTCCCATTCCGTTGGTTGCCTATTAGTTTTCTGGGTTGTTTCCTTGGCTGTGCAGAAGCTTTTAATCTTCATGAAGTCCCAAGCGTTTATTTTTACTCTTGATTCCCTTGCTTTTTGGGATGTGTCAAGTAAGAAGTTGCTGCGGTGGAGGTCAAGGAGGTTGTTTCCTGCTTTCTCCTCTGGGGTGTTGATAGTTTCCTGTCTCACGTTCAGGTCCTTTATCGATTTGGAGTTTATTTTTGTGCATGGTGTGAGAAAATGATCTAGTTTCATTCTTCTGCATGTTGCTGTCCAGTTCTCCCAACACCATCTGTTAAAAAGGCTCTTTTTTCCATTGGATATTCTTTCCTGCTTCGTCAAAGATCAGTTGGCTGTATACTTTTGGGTCCACTTCTGAGTTCTCAATTCTGTTCCATTGGTCTATGTGTCTGTTTTTGTGCCAATACCATACTGTCTTGATGATGACAGCTTTGTAGTAGAGGCTACAGTCTGGGATGGTGATCCCTCCCGTTTTGGTTTTATTTTTCAGGATTACTTTGGCTATTCGGGGTCTTTTGTGGTTCCATACAAATTTTTGGATAGTTTGTTCTAGTTTTGAGAAGTATGCTGGTGCAATTTTGATTGGAATTGCATTGAATGTGTAGAGTGCCTTAGGTAGTAATGACATCTTAACTATATTTATTCTTCCTATCCATGAGCATGGAATGTTTTTCCATTTCTTTGTGTCTTCTTCAATTTCCTTCATAAGTTTTCTATAGTTTTCATCCTACAGATCTCTTGTATCCTTGGTTAGGTTTATTCCGAGGTATTTTATGGTTTTTTGTGCAATTGTGAATGGGATCAGTTTCTTGATTTCTCTTTCTGTTGCTTCATTGTTGGTGTATAAAAATGCAACCGATTTCTATACGTTGATTTTGTACCCTGCAACTTTTCTGAATTTTTGGATCAGTTCTAGTAGGCTTCTGGTGGAGTCTGTTGGGTTTTCTATGTAGAGTATCATGTCATCTGCGAAGAGTGATAGTTTGACTTCCTTTTTGCCAATTCTGATGCCTTTGATTTCCTTTTGGTGTCTGATGGCTGATGCTAGGACTTCCAGCACTATGCCAAACAACAATGGTGAGAGTGGACATCCCTGTCGTGTTCCTGATCTCAGGGGGAAAGCTCTCAGTTTTTCCCCTTTGAGGATGATGTTAGCTGAAGGCTTGTCATAGATGGCTTTGATGATGTTTAGGTAGGTTCCTTCTATCCTGACTTTCTCGAGGGTCTTTATTAAGAAGGGATGCTGTATTTTGTCAAATGCTTTTTCTGCATCTATCGACAGGATTATATGGTTTTTATGTTTTCTTTTGTAGATGTGATGTATCACATTGATTGATTTGCGAATGTTGAACCAGCCCTGTAACCCAGGAATGAATCCCACTTGATCCTGGTGGATGATTCTTATTATGTGCTGGATTCAATTTGCAAGGATCTTATTGAGGATTTTTGCATCCGTATTCATCAAGGATATTGGTCTGTAGTTCTCTTTTTTTGCGGGATCTCTGTCTGGCCTGGGAATCTGAGTGATGCTGGCTTCATAAAATGAGTCCGGGAGGTTTCCTTCAATTTCCGTTTTTTTGGAATAGCTTGAGAAGAATGGGTATTCTGTTTTAAACATCTGGTAGAATTCCCCAGGGAAGCCATCAGGTCCAGGGCTCATATTTGTTGGGAGATTTTTGATAACTGATTCCATTTCTTCACTAGTAATGGGTCTGTTCAGATTTTCTATATCTTCCCATGTGAATATTGGTAGTGAGTGTGTGTTAAGGAATTTGTCCATTTCTTCTAAGTTGTCCAATTTGTTGGCATATAATTTTTCATAGTATTCCCTGATAATTGCTTGTATTTCTGAGGGGTTGGTTGTAATAAGTCCATTTTCATTCCTAATTTCATCTATTTGTGTGTTCTCTCTTTTCTTTTTGATAAGTCTGGCTAGAGGTTTGTCAATTTTGTTTATTTTTTCAAAAAACCAACTCTTGGTTTCATTGATCTGTTCAATTATTTCTTTGGTCTCTATGTTGTTTATTTCTGATCCAATTTTTACTATTTCTCTTCTACTGGGTTTAGGGCATTCTTGTTGCTCTGCCTCTAATTCCTTTAGGTGAGTAGTTAGATTTTGGACTTGTGCTTTTTCTAATCTCTTGAAATAGGCCTGGAGAGCGATGTACTTTCCTCTTAGGACTACGTTTGCCGCATCCCATAGATTTTGCATTGATTGTGTTTTCATTTTCATTTGTTTCCATATATTTTAAAATTTCATCTCTAATTGCCTGATTGGCCCATGCATTCCTTAGTAGGGTGTTCTTTAACCTCCGTGTTTTTGGAGGTTTTCCAGACTTTCTCCTGTGATTGATTTCAAGTTTCAAAGCATTATGATCTGACAGTGTGCATGGTATGATATCGATTCTTTTATATTTATTGAGGACTGCGTTATGTCCCAGTATGTAATCTATCTTGGAGAATGTGCCAAGCGCACTTGAGAAGAAAGTAAATTCCCTGGCCTCAGGATGTAGAGTTCTAAATATATCTGTCAGATCCATCTGGTCCAATGTGTCTTTCAAGTCCATTATTTCTTTAGTGATTTTCTGTCTGGTTGACCTATCCATTGCTCTATGTGGACTATTAAAGTCCCCTGCTATTAGCACATTCTTATCTCTAAGCTTGTTTCTGTTTGTGATTGTTTTAGATATTTAGGTGCTCCCATATTCGGTGCTTAGACATTTATGATTGTTAGTTTTTCCTGATGGATAGACCCTGTAACTATTATGTAATGCCCTTCTTTATCTCTTGTTATTGTCTTTAATTTAAAGTCCAGTTTGTCTGATATAAGTATAGCTACTCCGCATTTCTTTTGATTTCTAGTAGCATGATATATATTTCTCCATCCCCTTACTTTTAATCTGAAGGTATCTTCCTGTCTAAAATGAGTTTCTTGTAGACAGCATATAGATGGATTTTGTTTTTTTTATCCATTCTGCTACCCTATGTCTTTTGATTGGAGCATTCAGCCCATTTACATTTCAATATTATTGAAATATGTGGGTTTAGAATCTTTTTGTCCGTCGTGGTGTTCATGTTTGTTGAGGTTCTCTGGCATCTTTGTTCCTTGCAACCTTTCCTTCAGAGCGTCCCTCTCAGGATTTCTTGTAGGGCTGGCTTAGTGGTGACAAATTCTATCAATTTCTGTTTATTTGGAAAGACTTTTATCTCTCCTTCTATTTTGAATGACAGGCTTGCTGAGTAGAGGATTCTTGGCTGCATATTTTTACTGTTCATCACATTGAAGATCTCCTGCCATTCCTTTCTGGCCTGCCACGTTTCAGTAGATAGGTCTGTACCACTCTGATAGGTTTCCCTTTGTATGTGAGGGCTCTTTTCTCCCTAGCTGCTTTCAAAATTCTCTCTTTGTCCTTGTATTTTGCCATTTTTACGATGATATGTCATGCAGAAGATCGATTCAAGTTATGTCTGAGGGGAGTCCTCTGAGCCTCTTGTATTTCCACATTGACTTCCTTCCCCAGGTCGGGGAAGTTCTCTGCTATAATTTGTTCTATGACTTCTTCAGCACCTTTCCCTCACTCTTTGTCTTCTGGGATTCCTATGATATGGATATTGTTGCGTTTGACCGTGTCGCTGAGCTCTCGAATTCTTCTTTCTTGTTCCTGGATCAGTTTGTCTTTTTTTTTTTGTCAGCTTCTTGTTTTTCTATAATGGTGTCTTCTAAATCACTTGTTCTCCTTTCTCCCTCTTCAATCCGTGCATTGGAGGCCTCTAATTTATTATGTATCTCATTTATCGCATTTTTAAATTCTTCATGCCTGTTTTTATTTTCCATTCTGTCTGTAGCCATCGTTTTTTTGATGTCTGCTATGTTTTTTTCAAGTCCAGCTATTAATTTTACCATTATTATTCTAAAATCTTGTTCAGTTATGCTGCTGATATCTGTTTTGAGCAGTTCTTTAGCTGTCACTTCTTCTTGGAGTTTCTTTGGAGGAGAGTTCCTTCATTTCGTCATTTTAGTTAGCTTTCCAGCTCTTGTTGGTTTTAAGGACCTGTTATGCTCTCTATCTATGAGCGCTGCTGTATCCAAGAAGGCTCTTTTACTTTCTAGGGCCTATCCTTTCAGAGAGTGTTTTTTGAGTGGTATCTCTTGGTCTCTCTTGTTGGGACCTTGGTTATTTTCTTTTCCTATTCATAGTTATATTTGGGACTCTTCACCTTGTGTACTCTGGCTGGTTTCTTGAGGTAGCCCTGGAAAAGAAAACAGACAGACAAACACACAGGGAGCAGGAGCACACAAATGCACAGGCTAATTCGACTAACATGCAAAGCGAGAGGGAAAACAAAAAAGTCTAGAGAATAGGCGGAGGAGGAGGGCTAATAATAGGGAGTATAAAATACATAAAAGGGTCAAAAAAGGGAAAAGAAAAGGAGAAAAGAAGAAAACTGATGGACAAAGAATGGCTTAAAGCATATACCTGGATTTCCCAGCTACAGTTAAATAGCCGTGTGTATGTAGTGCTGATTGAAGAGCATAGAGAAAGAGAGAGAAAACAGGATGGGATGAGGCAAAATTGGAAATAGAATGAACAGGCAGAAGGGATAAGAAGTTTTTTTCAAAGAGGTAAAAGGTAGAATATGGTTGGATAGGTGAGAGAAGGATGCTGGAATTATCCAGAGAAACTATATAGTCTGAGTACTCCTGAGAAAAAGAGATGAAAATGTCGGTAGGTGTAGAATTTGCATTTACACAATGGGACTTGTTGTGATTGTTTAAGCAAGCTGGCGACGAGAGTTAATCAGGTCAGTGTTCTGGGGAAAAAAGAGAGAGAAGAGAAAGAAGAAGAAAAAAAGAAAGAGAAAAAAAAAGAAAGAGAAAAAAGGGGGAAAAAAAAGGAAAAAAAAGGAAAAAAAAAAAGGGAGGAGGGCAGCTCTCAGGAAGGGATGGGCGCGGCGTGATCCAATGCCTCAGGCGGGGGTTTTGCTTTGGCGGTTGTGGGGATGAGAGTGGCGGTGCTCCAGTCCTTCCTGAACCAAGCGTTGCACCTCGCTTTTTTGGGCGTGTAAACTCCCCGTACCAGGGGCACAGCCAACGTTGGTTGCACTCTTCAACCCAGGCCAGTTGCAATCCCCAAATCCCAGTCCGCGTGCCCCACTGAAATTGCCTTAGACACAGCTTCCCAAGCATCTCCCTTGGGCAATTCCAGGCACCCTGCGGAGCTTTCAGGGTGGAGTCAGAATCGCTGCTTCCTTCCCTGGGTCAAGCTGGCGAGCATGGGCGGGGGCTTGACTGCCAGGTGTGCGGAGCCCACTCGAGTGAGGAAAACCGGGTCCCTCTATGGCTCGTCACCCGAAACACAAACTCACAGGCTAATTTCCCAGTTTTTAGTTCTTTGCCTTCCCCCTTGAGTTCCAGCCAGCCAGGAGCGCGGACACCCGGTGTTGCGCGGCTCTTTCAGGGGCCCCAGTAGCCCGGGAGCTACAATGGTGGCAGGCGTGCCACCACTGTGAAGTCCAGCCTCCAGGAACCAGCACAAAGAAGCAGTTAGTGTGCTCAGCACCCCCGGGACCAGTTGGCATGAGGAGACCTGGCGTGCAGGTATTTGGGAAGTACCATCTTTCTATGCACCGAGCGGAGGTTCCCCCACCCCACTCCCCCCGAGCGGAGGTTTTTCTGTTTCGGACTCTCTCCTTTTCCCCTCTCACTCCCCGTAGAGGGTAGAGGGGGGGTCACCTCCTACCCTGGAGTCTCAGATCCCCGCCTGATTTTATCTTCCTCAGTTCGCACTCATGTTAGAAGGCTTTCTCAGTGGATTCTGCGTCCTTTTTCTCCCAATCCCTCAGGTTTTGTAAGGTTTCCAATGGCTTCAGATGTTTTCTGTGTGATGTATGGGTGCGAGTGCAAGTATGGAGCTCCTTACTTCTCCGCCATCTTGCCCCTCCCTCTCGTTTTTTATTTATTTCTGAGAGAGAGACACAGTGTGAGCAGAGGAGGGTCAGAGACAGAGGGAAACACAGAATCTGAACCAGTCTCCAGGCTCTGAGCTAGCTGTCAGCACAGAGCCTGATGCGGGGCTCAAACCCAGTGAACTGTGAGATCATTACCTGAGCCGAAGTCAGACACTTAACTGACCGAGCCACCCAGGTGCCCCATTTTTAAAAACATTTTCAAAGTTTACTTATTTATTTAATCTCTACCCCCAATATGGGGTTGAACTCATGACCCTGAGATCAAAAGTTGCTTGTTCTTCTTGCTGAGCCAGCAAGTACCCCTCTAAATTCATTCTTTAATCAAATAATTATTGAACACTTACTGTGTGTAGAGTTTATTCTAGGTTTTTGATATTGGGAAAATGTGTACTTAAAATTGTAGTCCTAGGAGGGCCCCCTGGGTGACTCAGTCATTAAGCATTTGATTCTCGGTTTCCGCTCAGGTTATGATTTCATGATTTGTGAATTCTAAACCCATTTGGGGCTCTGTGCTGATGACACAGAGTCTGCTTGGGATTCTGTCTCCCTCTTTCTCTGCCCTTTATCTGCTTCCTCTTTACCTCTGTCTCTCAATAAATAAATAAAATAAATATTTTAAAAATTCTGTACTGGGAAAATATGTACTTAATACTTTCAAAAATTAAAAAAAAATTTTAATGTTTTACTTCATTTTTGAGAGACAGGGAGATAGAGTGTGAGCTGGGGAGGGACAGAGAGAGAGAAGGATCACAGAATCCAAAGTAGTCTCCAGGCTCTGAGCTGTCAGCACTGACCCTGACATGGGGCTCAAACTCACGAACTGCGAGATCATGAATAGGATCTCCTGAGCTGAAGTAGGATGCTTAACCAACTAAGCCACCCAGGTACCCCAATACTTTCAGTATTAGAAGAAAGTAGTAGAGTTCAGCGTATATCTTGAAATCCACCATAAATTTTATTAATCCCTTTTTCGGTTCCTTTTGATTTTGCTATTCTTGTTTATAAACTCATTACCAAATAATTGATTAAAATACTGCCTGCTTCTGTTCTGAATGTTGCCTTTTGTACTGGGTCAGAAAATATATGGACTTATTTCTGTTTTTCAGTGTTTTATGTCTCCTTTTTGAATTCCTAATTATTTAATCCTTCTTGCTCTGATTAAATTTCTTTTTGTTTAAAGTTTATTTATTTTGAGGGAGAGAGAGCAAGCATGTACCCATGCTCAGAGAGGGAGAGAGAGAATCCCAAGCAGGCTCTGCAACTGTCAGCACAGAGCTTGATTTCACAAAGCCCTGAAATCATGACTTGAGCTAAAATCAAGACTCGGATGGTTAACTAACTGAGCCAGGCAGGCGTCCCTCTGATTTATGATTTCAATTTTCCTTCTTTTTCTAACTTTGTTTGAGATTATCTGTTCTATGTTTTTTTGATAATATTTCTTTGAAACATTGCTGAGATCAGGGCAATAACACTTGATAGCAGAGATTGGTTAGAAGTCTATTTCTTTTTGAAAAATAGCCATTTCTAGAAAAAAATTGTTTATAAAACCAACCTTTGTTCCTTAGAATTTTTTCAGCTTTTGCTTTAAGTATATTTTATCAGCTATCATACTTCATAATAAATTATAGACACTTATATTTTTGTTTATTTTATTTTCCTGAGGGTAAATATCTATTAAATGGTTTCTGGAACCCAGAAAGAAAATTGACTATCTCATGCTCAGGTGGGAGAAAATGTGTTTGATTCCCTTTAATCTGTTGAAAAAAGGAATGTAAGATCTCAAACATTATTCAGAATATATTGACATTTGATAGCCCATGACATATTATATGCAATAATGAATCTCTCTTATGGAGTAAAAATAGTCAAATTAACAAAGGATGATCTTTTGTCATTTTCATGTGAAATAACCTTAGATGAGGATTTCTACTAAATGAGTATTTCTTGTCAGTATTGTGAGTTTTAAAGGAGTAGGCATAATTACATTTGGTATTATTTTGGAACACATTTTAAACAGGCATGAAAAAAGGACAGATTCAATGCAAGATACACTACTTCTCTCATAAATCTCCCCAAAGTAATAATTATTGCTAAGATGTTTTCTTCAAAAATGTATTAAAATTGGTTTCATTACTTGTTTAGAACAAATGGCTACTTTTTTATATCCGTTGTAAACTAACATTTTAATTCTACACATATCATTATAAACCAACGTTTTTATTTCACATGTATCAACTGAAGTTCTTACAACTGTGAATTTTGTAAGTGCGAAAAGAAAATATATTAGTTTTTAATGTGTTATAAAAATAGCATACAGGGGCGCCTTGGTGGCTTAGTCGGTTAAGCGTCCGATTTTCGCTTAGGTCATGATCTCGTGGTTTGTGGGTTCGAGCCCCGCGTTGGGCTCTGTGCTGACTGCCAGCTCAGAGCCTGGAGCCTATTTCAGAGTCTGTATCTCCCTCTCTCTCTGACCCTCCCCTGCTCACACTATCTCTCTCTCTCTCCTAGAAATAAATAAAAATATTTTAAAAAATAGCATATAAATTTTTAACCTATGTTTTTTGTATTTAAAGATTATTTCTACTTAAGAATATATATCTTTAAGAATATATATATTTAAGAGGCCACCATTGTCAAAAGGTTGAACATTATCAGCATGTAGGTATTATTTACCTTTTATTTGAGTTTTTGTAAGATGAAAAGGGTTAGTGTTCCACATTTATGTTCATATGTATTTTCACTGACATTGTTCTTGCAATGACCACTAAAAATGGAATATTCAAGACATATTCATTAAAATGGTTCCTTAACTGTATTTGGAAGACTTGAAATCATTCTTTTTTTTTTAAGTTCCTCCTTTCCATAGACACCATCATAAGTTATAACCTTCATTTTGAAGAATGTTACTTCCTTCAAAAATCCTTGCTTTGATTTGAATAGTGAAAATAAGTACTTATTAATACCTACCAATTTTTGAAAAGACAAAAGGACTTTTTTCCTCAAATGAAATAAGTGTATCAAATTGAATCATGGTATAAGTATAAAGGAATAACTTCAGGGAATTACTGCTGCTCATATAAGTTATTTTGATTTGTAATTAATTTGGGATTGCTCCCTCAATTACATGAATTATCAGTTATGCCATAGGTGATCTATGGTTTATGACATGTATATTAAACTTTATATATTTGCATACACTGGAGTAAATAGTATAATTTTAGATTTTTTTCTATAAAAATTGTCATCTTGAATTAGCAAAACATACCTTGAATTATTAAATTTTTTTTTAATGTTTTATTTATTTCTAGGAGAGAGAGAGAGACAACGTGAGCAGGGGAGGGTCAGAGAGAGAGGGAGTCACAGACTGAAACAGGCTCCAGGCTCTGAGCTGGCAGTCAGCACAGAGCCCGACGCGGGGCTCGAACCCACGAACCGCGAGATCATGACCCAAGCGAAAGTCGGACGCTTAACCGACTAAGCCACCCAGGCGCCCCTACCTTGAATTATTAAGCCATACTCTAAAAGCATTACAGAATATTTAAAGAGGTGTTATTTACTAGTTTATAAATCTTCAAATGATTCCAAGAATCAAGACTGAAACAAAGAAGAAACATGTAAGTGGTAATTTATGAACATAAGGCCGAAGGGCTCATATGAGTAGGGGTATTGTTGACAGCTTTTTAATATTCTTCATTGTCTGGAGATAGTTTTCTGAAATCTGAAAAGAGAGGCTTGGATCATGAAGAGCTCAAATGTAGGACTACAGTTTTTTTTTTCTTCAAGTGTGTAGTTCCATTCCATGCAAACTTTTACTGTTGAAATCAAGAAAACACTAGTTTATCTTTTATGTCCTCTGTTTTTCCTGCAATGGCAATATGGCTCCATAACATTTAGGTACACTTTCTGGAACTAACAGACTGCAGGTTGTTGAAGGTGAGCAAACTTGCTTGATCTCTGCAGTTATAAGAACAGAACTGAACTGGAACATGACTTGGTGTTTTCCACTGGGCAACTTCTCTGCCTATTTAGAGTTTATAAGCACTACTTATTGAATTCCACAAAATAATTTAGAGACGGTTTTCAGGGGACTGTTTGTGTTTCTAAAGTGGTTAATCAACTGAACCTGGGTGATTCAGTTGATAAAGCGTCTGACTTCAGCTCAGGTCATGATCTAGTAGTTCATGGGTTTGAGTCCCAGGATGGGCTCTATGCTGACAGCTCAGAGCCTGGAGCCTGCTTCAGATTCTGTATCTCCCTCTCTCTCTGCCCTTCCCCCACTTGCTCTCTCTCTCTCCTCTCTCTCTCTGTCTCTCTCTCAAAAATAAATAAACATTAAAAAATTTTTAATTTAAAGTGATTGAGAGCTCTTACAAACCATGTGACCTTAAATAATCTCCCAAGACCTCAATATCTCCATCTGTAAAATGAAGAATAATTACAAGAAAAAAAGAAAGGTTAGATTGAATCTTGTGTAGTGGGCTTAGAATTGCAGTTATCCATATGAAATCAAGGTTTTATGTACATGTAAAATAGAGAAATCCTTAAGGAAATACAAACAAACAAACATAAGTAAGTATCTGTTCCTCCTCCCCCCTGCCGTAGTTCTGGGAGGGACTAGCAGTAAGGAAATGACAGTACCAGTGAGTACCCTGAGAGTCTGTAAGTTGTTTTCTAAATCCTCTCCTTTTTCCTACCAGGACCCAAGGGTGCCTAGAGAAATGAATGATTTCAGGACTGGGGTATACAAAGCGTAAGATAAACCTGGAATATTTTGCACTAAAAAAAACCCACAAACACAAAAACATAAATTCCTTTAAATCTCAAAAGTTTCAAAAGATAGTTGAAATATCCCTTAAGGAAGTCGTAATAGATCTTTTAAAACATTTTATTTACAGGGTAAATGCAGTAATAATACTTTATTGTTATAGTGAAAACTGTTTTCTCTGTACATTTGTATTTTAGTGTTCACTGCATCCACTCATCTGACTGGCTGTATGACTTTTTGAAGAACAAGGACCATTTATATCTTTTGTACTTTGTTCTGAACTACCTGATCTATAAAAGCAAAATGATATAGATGGCAAAGATGGCATATGGTCATTGTTTTCTCTCCCTTTTCAGAAATCTCCTTCTTGCTTGGAAGCATCTCCCTCACATGTGTCCTTGAGGGTTTCCTGCTACTGTCCTTCAGAAATAGATTGTATGTGTCAGAACTTGACTTAGGGATGCATTTGCCTCTCAAAAGTCTCTCCCCCCCCTTCCCCCTGTATCACTGATTCTCAGCTTGGCTTCATTGTTGTAAATATCTTGTGATTTTAGTCTAAGAACTATATGAATATGAAGGTAGCCTCATCTTATCTCTTTGGGAGACCTATACATTTTAATTGGTATTCCTAAGAAGTTAAAAGAATAAAGCTCTAAAGGCATAATTTTACTCAAATTTCCAGGCTGAGATGAGAGAAGTAATTCTCATTATGGCTTCCAAATTATACCATATTGGTGTTGGTTTGTTCTTTTTGCGTATAATATTGCTCTTGCCAAAGTCGCCTTCTTTTTGTGCTGATGAGTAAATAAAATCATATCACTATAGGCTTTTTTTTCTTTTGAAAAAAGAAAGGAAGAGGAGATTATGAATTACTTTTCCATAATCTATATAAACATTTTTAGTCTCTTCTGTTTGAAAATAATGGATTCTAGTAGAGATGACTTCTTACTTTTTTCAGCACCCTTTAAATAGTGAATTTTAATAGTTTCTTGTAGAAATAAATGTTCTTTAGACAGTTGAATCTAGGAGCCTGCTCATGTGAGTCTTTCTGTGCACGTAGTTGTGAACCTGCTAACAGATACAAAAGTACCTGCCAGAGTATGGAGTAGAAAGAAACTAAAAGGGTTGGCAGCTTTCTAAAAAGAAATGAGCTGCTCTCTTTTACTGATTTTGAAATCTTATAAAATACATATTTGATGAATATGTTCCAAGAATGTGGAAAGAAAGCCAATGGCTGCTCATTCTGTTACCCATATGCCTCCTTATTCTCTCATTCTGCCAGGCACAAGAGGCCCATGGTACTGTCAGCAGTGCGCTCCCATGCTGAGAGCTTTCATGAAAAATAAGGGAAAATAAAGTGTATATATGCAAAGCAGCACAGCAGAAATTGTAGCTAATGTATAGCTAAATTGAACTGAATAATATATGCTTCTTATCCTACCTTTAGAGTGACATTTGGGCCTTGTTATTAGGTTCAGAATCATTGATGATTTTTTCTGAAAACAAAAAGGAAAGAAATTAAGTTTAATAGTTTATTAAACTTATAATTAAGTTTCTCAAATTGAAAGGAGAATCTTGTAGAACTTCAGTTTACATTTTTAAATAATAAAAAAGTTAGGTTTACTTAAGAGTTTTGAAATTATGAGAGCAAATATAAATTAAATTTAAGAGACTTACTTCTTCCAACTGAAAATTAAGGAAGAGACTTCCCACCGCCTCTCTTATCCTGGAGCATTTACTTTACAAAACTTGTAATGTTGAGGTCTTTCTTAGTCACTTTGAAGTGTATATTAATTTTTAAAAAATTAATGTCTTACCAGCTGTACAACCCAGGAATATCTTTCTCAAGGACCTGGGAGCCACCCCCTTGACATGTAACCATCAGGGAAGATAGAGCACCAGTTGTGTGAAATAGGAGCCTAACTTTGTTATTTTTTAATATTTTTATTTATTTCTAGGAGAGAGAGACAGTGTGAGCAGGGGAGGGTCAGAGAGAGAGGGAGACACAGACTCTGAAATAGGCTCCAGGCTCTGAGTTGGCAGTCAGCACAGAGCCTGACGCGGGGCTCGAACCCACGAACCATGAGATCACTTAAGCGAAAGTCGGACGCTTAACCGACTAAGCCACCCAGGCGCCCCAATAGGAGCCTAACTTTGGCAAGTGACTACCTGCACAGTGTAACACTACTACTTGTCATAAAGATATGAGAAGTTTATTTTTCCTTTGGCAAAGACAATTAGCAAACACAGATTATCACTCCAATTACCAGGTGAATTTAGAATGAGCTGTGTGTGACAGATGGTGCTATCAAGTCCTCTTATTTTAGGATGTGTTACAGGTTTTTGTTTTTATTTTTGAGACTACGTATGTAATGGGTGTTTCTATTGGCTGTATAAAAGGGTGACATTTCTTTCTGCCTTTTGCAGTCTCTTAGGAGATTTCCTGTGATGTGTGTCACATGATGCTTTAATGCTAATGCTTATTCAATAGTAAAATTGTCTTTGTTTTCTTCTACCTTTGCAGAAAGAATTTCTAGTTTGGGAGGAGATTTGTTTTTTAATTATATTTCTCCAATAGTGTTTTGGATAAAAGCCTTTGAAGTGTTTACATTTAGCACTATTTGGTTTTAGATCTTTCATGGGCAGTATTTGCAAGGTCACCTAAATAGTAAGTTATGAAACCAGGATTTGAAGCCAGGCATAATGAATAACCTGCATATACATTTCACTAGAAGCTGTATGGCCTCCCTACGCAAAACATGGATGGTTCTAGTACATCATTTTAGTCAGAATTGTCGTCGAGATGTTAACTGCTTTGTTAGGTTATTTAGGCAAAATGTAACAGTTGGGATTTCCATTTGCCTTACTAATTCTGAAAGAAAATCTCCATAAGTGTGAATTACTTTGATTTATTGGCCAAAAATTTGGGATTGCAGGTAACTCCTAATTATGTAGTGCTTTGCATCAGTACCAGCCTTTAAACCGGTGATGAAATGATGAGAACATTGAAAAAAATACCCATTACCTTCATTTGAATGTAAATTCTACTAATCTAATTCTCTGCTGGGCTCCTGAAACTTTCAGATTTTTTTTCTTTTTAGTATGCATGAAATAGCCTATTTTCTTTTCCTTGTAGTCAGCATTTTTCTAGAAAAATATTTTGAAACTTGTCTTGTTAGATGGATGTTAGGAAAAATCAGTTCCCGGGATTTGCTACATCATGTACTGGGCTTGGTAGTAAGACTCCAGACCCATTGGTAGAATAAAAGGCCCATTCTACCCCTGATGGGATAAAGTTTGAGTGTAGGATGCTGGAAAATATCACTTGCTTCCTGTAGGTTTTATTTTCCACCTGTATGAGTGTGTCTTGTGGAAGGAGTTGAGGTGAATGCAGTAATTTCTAAAATCTTGTTTAGTGGTGGTAGGGATGGGGAGTAGAAGGGGTTGGTTGTACTGAAAGAGAACCTTTAAAAATCAGTGAGCTAGCTGCCATCTTGCGTTTCCACATGAGTGCACCTAACCTCATCTGGACTACCTGAATCCCCTGAGCACTAACCCTAGTCCCCAACATGGTCGTATTACTGTTCCAAGAAGAAATTAACTATGATGAGCCATAAACTATCATGAGTTTGGGGAAACTCGCCAAACTACAAGCACAAGTCTGTTGGTGGTAGTGGAACTGTTGGCCAACAGAAGGTAGTTCATAAAAGGGCTGTAGTAAGAACATTTCAGTTCTTCTTAAAGGTAGATAATAGCTCTAGTATTGAAGAAGTGATCCACTTATCAGCCCTAAGGCCAGGCATCTGTGGGAGTGAACACTTTCACTTTTACAAAGGCCGCACTGAGACCAAAGAGCTGACAGGAATGCTCCCCTGGATCTTAAACCAATGTGGTGCAGCCTGTCTTCCTAGTTTAGGAAGAATATATGGATGGAAAAGCATCACTCACTACCAGAGAGGATGATGATGAAGTTCCAGATCTTCTGGAGAATTCTGATGAAGCTTCCAAGAAGAAGGCAAATTAAACTGAGTCACCTGAAGAAAATAAAACTTGAAGTTACTGGGAGCTATTTTATTAGTGCTTTTTAAAAATTTTGTTCATGGATCTGCTAAAATCTAGATCTTTAATATTTTTAAGCCCAACCTCCTTGGACATTGCAATTCTTCTCAGTGTTTGCTTATACACAATTCATTCATTGAAGCTAATTAAGCTGAAGAAGCCTGGGAATAAAGTTTGAAACAATGTTAATAAAGTTTTGCCTAGTTAAAAAAAAAAAAAAAGAGTTAAGGCATCAAAAGCCCAGGCAACAAAAGCTAAAATAAAAATATGAGACTATACTAAAGAGCTTCTAAACAGCAAAGGAAATAATAAATTGAAAAGGCAATCTACAGAAGGGGAGGAGCTACTTTTTTATTTTAATTAAAAAAATTTAAAAATTATGTATTTACTTTGAGAGAAGAGAGTGAAAATTGGGGGAGAAGTAGAGGTAGAGTGAGAAAATCCCAAGCAGGCTCTGTACTGTCAGCACACACACTCAACCAACTGAGCCACTGAGGTGTTCCTAGAAAAGGAAATTCTTAATACATTGTTGGTAGGAACATAAAATTGTACAATCATATGGAAAACAGTATGGAGATCTTCAAAAAATTGAAAATAAACTGCTATGCAATCTGGTAATCCCACACCTGGCTGTATTTCTGAAAAAAAAAAAAAATGAAATCAGCATCTCAAAGAGATACCTGCATACCCATGTTTATTGCATCATTATTCACAATAGCCAAGGTATGGAAACAGCTAGGTGTCCATCAATGGATGAATAGATAATGTGGCATGCATACACAATGGAATATAAATCAGCTACAAAAGGGAGGAAGTCCGGCCATTTGTGGAACATGGATGAATCTGGAAAGCATTTATGCTCAGTTAAATAAGACACAGAGAGAAAGACAAATACTGTATGACATCATTTATATGTGGAATCTTAAAAAAAAAAAAAGGAAAAGTTCCTTTCACAGAAACAGATAATATAATGGTGGTTCTCAGGGGCCAGAGGAGGAGAAAATGGGTTGATGCAGGTCAAAGTGTACAAGCTTTCAGTTATTAGAAAAATAAGTTCTGAGGATCTTCTGTACAGCGTGGTGACTGGAGTTAATATGGTGGTGTTATGTATGTGAAATTGCTGAGAGATCTTAAGTGTTCTTATCACATATACACAAAAAAGTTAATTATGTGAAGTGATAGATATGTTAATTATCTTGATCTTGGTAATCATTCTAAAGTATATATGTACATTTGACCATCATGAACACTTCAGATATACACAATTATGTTTGCTAGTTATTCCTCAATAAATTAAAAAGATGTTGTGAAGAATAGAAATGAAGTGGTCACTTGGTTGGTGGGTTCTCTTCTCAGCGCTTCCTATATTCAGAATCTTGTTACAGCAATTATTATCACTCTGTCATCTGTTTCCAAAATATTGGTTGATGTTTTTCCTTATCCTTTAGATTTTAGCTTCTCCTTTAGAAAATGTTTTAGAGAAATTTGGTTTCCTTACCTCCACTCCAAAATATGTTTCTTTCTATATGATTATTTTCTAAAATATCACATTCTTTTTCACTTCTAGCAATAATAAATCTATCACAATATAGACTATTTACAGTCAGTTGTCATTATTTGAGGTACTTATGTCTGTAAAGTTCTCACAAGCACTAAATTAGCAAATACTGAACCATTGCTGCTAGGATGTGAGCTGCCTTTGGTCACTCATTTTCATTAACTGAGTAACACACAATCTGTTTTATGTATGTTTTTGTTGACAAACATCTTATTTAGTATGCTTAATACACTTAACATTGAACTCATGGCCAATACTATAACTCATACCTGAATAAAGAAATACTCTTGTATTTTTTTCTAAGGCACATCACAGCCTTTTTGTGTTTAGGAACACTAGGCAGCACTTCAGCATGGCCCATTCTAAACAGTGAAATCAGCAACAAAAAGCACAAAATGAGAGAAAACATGGCACCGAGGAGAATCAGAATATGACACTTGTTTATAGGATGAAACTATCTTTGCACTATATCTGACTCTTCTTTGGTCTCCTACATGAATAGTCCTCATTGAGGTGAAAGTTAGAGTTAGTCTGAGAATGAGTGTAGACACAGCAAGGCAAGTGCTGAGAAGGGAGTGAGTGGTCTTTGCCCTTCTGTTCCAACAAGTGTTACTGTGAATTAAAGCTGATTGGAGGATGATGATATGAAATCACATAAGACATTTGTACAAAAGTTGTGTCTCCTGGAGTTTCCTTCTTTTGCTACATCCTATGGAGATCCTGTTACCAACATCTGTGCAAAAACATATGCTGGTTGGGAAGAAAAGTAGAAGCTCACACACTTTGATGGCTTTTTTCTTGGAAGCGGCATAACCAGTCCTGGCAAAGGCAACATGCAGGCTCCATTTCTGGGGTCACCTTGGTACTCTGTACCCTTGAGATACACCCAGGTTCTAGTGGTCGTTTATTTCCCTTCTGCTGACAGTGACTCGCATCTCTTATTGAGACTACCTCTTCCACTCTTGTTCGATGTGGTTAATGTCAGCTCACTTGCTCCTAACTGTAACATGGTCATGTGACCCAGACTTTGCTAACTGTAGTGCCATCATACTGGCAAATATACAACCCAGACAGTCCCAGAATTTTTCTTCCAAAAAAAAAAAAACACTTTTTAATCTAAATTTTATAGGTTCATGCAATATATAATTGAAATTGTTTTGTACTTTTTGTCCTATGGTGGGGGGATTGTGTCTTTTAAAAAGTTATTGCAGAGAAAATCAGAGCAGATAGGGAGATAGATGCTTAATAACCTCTGAGCACCTGCACTGTACTTTGACTGAATCTGAATGTGAGGCTGTAATTAATGTTTTTTTTTTTTTTGTGAATTTCTGCAACTTTCAACCCCAAGAATCCTAAATAATAATGTGACAATATTACATCTATAAGAATAAAAGTCAACAATCAATAAAGGTTTGATTATACCAATTTGTCATAAAGCAGAGTTAATTTAATGGTAGATGACAAAAAGTACATTGTGAGAAATCTTTGTTAAGTCTTTTGAAATGTGCAACAGAGCTTAGCTTACAAGGGAGAGGGAGACCTAGGAGATTTGATAATAATAGAGAAAAGCACAATCTTTCTGTAATTTTTATCTCCACAGAAAGACCTGTGTTTCACCTGTGTTATTTATAATAGTATCCATAGCTCTTATCTTATGCTAGGGAACAGAATAAACCTTCAATGCATGAGGCCTGGGCATATGGTCAAATACCTAAGAAGTTGAAAGGAAAGGAAGGGATTATTGTAAAGACACAGAACTCAAGAATTACTGTCATATTTTTCAGAGAGAGAGACAAAGAGAAAGAGTATGTTCCTCTACATTATATAGTATGATGAAAAAACTCAGAGAGGTCTCATAAAACAAAATTAAACCATACATTTAGTGTGTTAATATATCCTGTGTAGTGTTTTTAAATATTCTAGGATAATTTTTATGGGATGGTGGGAAAGGATAGTTTAATATGGATTTGTTAGTGGGGAAAGCAGAATTAATTTGGTTAATTCTGTTATTCTATAATAAAATCTAATAAAAGCTATGCCTCAGAAAGAAATATTTTAAGAGTCTATATCAGTATTGAATAAAAGCAAATCCAAACACATATGGAGAGATTTTATTCAAAAAGGATGCCCCACTCTGGAGACCACTCTGATTTCAGAAATCTGCAAGTGAATTAGAATCCAACAGAAAAGTCTTTTCTTTTGTAGAAAGATGTAAGCAGGACTAGTGGAAACTTTGAAGGTGACATTGGCAAGTGAGGGAGAGTGAGCAGATAGCATGATGGGTTTGGTCTGACAGTAAATGTGTCTTCCTGTGATGAGCAGGTTCTTTGTATTGTTAATGGGGAGGGGGTATGTTTTGCACTTAGGCCCTTGCTCTGCCCTGGGAGCTTGGGGAGAGCCATATTCAGGGACCTGTTGGGAGGAGGGAAGCCTGACTAAACTTAGGTCAGACAAGGCAGGGGATAAAGGACAGGCGTTGTGGACACCTGGTCATTAGCTGCAGTGATAGAAAGTATGAGAAATGTTTTGAATTTTTCCAGTGCAAAATGATATTTCCAAGGAATATATAGAAGTTCTGCAGACAATGCAATCCAGTCAAAATTGCACCAGCATTCTTCTCAAAGCTAGAACAAACTATCCTAAAATCTGTATGGAACCACAAAAGACCCCAAATAGCCAAAGTAATATTGGAGAAAAAACCCAAAACAGGAGGCATCACCATCCCAGACTTTAGCCTCTACTACAAATCTGTCATCATGAAGACAGTATGGTCTTGGCACAAAAACAGACACATAGACCAATGGAAGAGAATAGAGAACTCAGAACTGGACCCACAAATGTATGGCCAACTAATCTTTGACAAAGCAGTATCCAAAGGAAAAAAGACGGCCTCTTTAAGAGATGGTGCTAGGAGAACTGGACAACAATATGCAGAAGAATAAAACTAGATCATTTTCTCACACCATACACAAAAATAAAGTGGATAAAGGATCTGAATGTGAGACAAGAAACCATCAAAACCCTAGAGGAAAAAGCAGGAAATAATCTCCTTGACCTCAACTGCAACAATTTCTTACTTGACACATCCCCAAAGGCAAGGGAATCAAGAGAAAACATGAACTATTGGGACCTCATCAAGGTTAAAAGCTTCTGCATGGCATAGGAAACAATCCATAAAACTAATAGGCACCCAATGGAATTGAAAAAGATAGTTGCAAATGACATATCAGATACAGGGCTAGTATCCAAATTCTATAAGGAACTCACCAAACTCCACACCCAAAAAACAAACAATCCAGTGAAGAAATGGGCAGAAGATATGAACAGACATTTCTCCAAAGAGGACATCCAGATAGCCAACAGACACATGAAATGAGGCTCAGTTTCAGGAAATTTGCATCAGGGAAATGCAAATCAGAACTACACTGAGATACCACCTCACGCTGGTCAAAGTGGCTAAAATGAACACATCAGGAGACTCTGGATGGTAGCAAGGATGTGGAGAAACGGGCACCCTCCTACACCGTTGGTGGGAATGTAAACTGGAAAACAGTATGGAGGTTCCTCAAAAAATTAACAGTAGAACTCCCCTGTGACCCAGCAATAGCACTGCTAGGAATTGACCCCAAGGGATACAGAGTGCTGATACATGGGGGCACATGGACCCCAGTGTTCATAGCAGCATTCTCCACAATAGCCAAAACATGGAAAGAGCCTAAGTGTCCATCAACTGATGAATGGATCTAAAAGATGTGGTTTATCTATACAATGGAATACTACATGGCAATGAGAAAGAGTAAAATCTGGCCATGTGTAGCAACATGGATGGACCTTGAGGGTGTTATGCTGGGCGAAATAAGTCAGGCAGAGAAGGACAAATATCATATGTTTGCACGTATAGGAGGATTAGGAGGAACTTAATGGAGGACCATGAGGGAGAAGAAGGGGGGAAATAGTGGGGAAGGGAGAGAGGCAAACCATGAGAGACTCTTGAATGCTGAGAACAAACTGAGGGCTGATGGGGGTGGGAGAGAAGGGTAAGGGGGTGATGGGCATGGAGGAGGGCACTTGTGGAGATGAGCACTGGGTGTTATATGGAAACCAACTTGACAATAAACTATTTAAAAAAAAAAAAAGAAATTTGCAGAGTAGGTGAACGTGAGCTGATGAGCCAGAACAATGGGAATTTATAAACTTGTCCAAGTTAGAATCTAAACCGGGGGTTGATATTATTCATATGCGGAACTATGTTTGGAAAAGTAAAATGTTTCGCACTTATGTCCCAATTAATCCTCAAACTTCTCAGTTAATAATTACATGAAAGGTGGGATTTGAGGTACCCTAAATAGCCAGTTCTTTAAGCAGGTGAATTAGAAGTTAGTATGGTGTGAGGTATTGTAAGTACCTTTCAAAACCATAGGCATGATGGTCATTATTCATGAAGCCACCAAAACGTGTCAAAATAGGAAGTTCTGGCATGGAAGAATAAACAAACAGAATGAGCAAATTAACAATAAACTGATGCTAAGTGAATATCCTGTATATATTTTTACATGTATCCTGTCAGTAAAGGGTACTAAGTTTTTGTGACTTGAACACTCATTATAATTTGATACAATTATAATATTGTAATAATAATAGCAATGTTATAACAGTTAAAACTTATATGTAAGCAAACAACATAATATATTAGACACATTCTAAGCCCTTTATATATGTAATGTCTTGTTTAATTTTTAAAATCATCCAATGAAGTAGGAATTTTTAAAAATTTCACTTTTATAAGACAGGAACCGTAGAAACAGGTTAAATATATGGTCAAAGGTCATACCTTGCTCTTACCTGTTAGATGTCAATGGAGCAGAGGGCAGATATCAATGGATATTCTACCTTTTGTAGGTGTGTGAGAACACGTAAGTTCTACTCTCTTAACAAATTTAACTCATATCATTATCAATTATACTTTCCATGTTACACATGAGATGATCAGACTGTATCTTGCAAGTCTGTACCCTTTACAGACTTTGTTTTCCCCATCCTTCAGCCCCTGGCAGCTACCATTCTACCCTCTATCTATGGGTTTGACATTTTCCTTTTTTATATTTGACATATAAGTGATGCCATGCAATATTTGTTTTTCTCTGTCTGGCTTATTTCACTTAGCATAATTCTTTCCAGGGTAATCCATGTTGTTGCAAATGCCATGATTTCCTTCTTTTTTAAGACAAAAATGACATTCCAGTATATATGTATATGTACACATACACACCATATCTTTATCTAATTATCCACTGACAGGCACTTAGGCTGTTTCCATATCTTGGTTATTTGTGAATTATTCTGCAGGGAACATAGAAGTACAGATCTCTTTGAATTAACAATTTCATTTCCTTGAGATATATACCCAGAAGTAGGATCAATGTAAAAAATAATCTATTTTTAATTTCTTAAGAAATCTCTACATTGTTTTTCATAGTGGTTACATCAGTTGATATTTCCCTCAACAATGTATAAGGGTTATTTTGCTCCACATCCTTACAACATTTATTATCTCTGGTCTGTTTGATAACAGCCTCCTCTTCAGTTTTTTGGAGGAGTTTTAGTTGGGTTGGCATTAATTCTTTAAATCATTGATAGAATTCAACAATGAAGCCATTTGGTCTTTGACTTTTTCTTTTGGGAAATTTTTTATTACTGATTCAATCTACCTACCGGTAATTGTTCTGTTCAGATTTTTTATTCATCATTTGGTCTTGGAAAGTTTAATGTTTCTAGGAATTTATCCATTTCTATTAGGTTATCTAATTTGTGTATAATTGTTCATAGTAATTTCTTATGATAGTAATTTTGTAATGTTTCCTCTTTAATTTCTGACATTATGTACTTGAATCCTCTCTTTTTTATTAATCTAGTGAAAAGGTTGCCAATTCTGTTTATCTTCTCAAAAAACCAGCTCTTAGTTTTATTGATCTTTTCTGTTTTTCTTTTCTAGTCTCCATTTTGTTTATATCTGCTTTGACCTTTGTTATTTCTATCATTCTACTGATTTGGGGGCTTAATTTGTCACTTTTCTATTCTAGTTCCTTGAAGTAAAATGTTAGGTTGTTTATTTGAGGATTTTGTTTTTGTTTAATATAAGCATTTATTTCTCTAGTGTTCCTTCTTTTAATTACTTTTGCTACATCCCATAAGTTTGGTTTATTGTGCTTCTGTTTTCATTTGTCTGAAGATATATTTTTAAAAATTTCTTCTTGACCTTTTGGTTGTTAAGAGCATGTTGTTTAATCTCCACATATTTGTGAATATTCCAGTTTTTCTCTTGTAATTTATTTCTGTTGTCATACTCATAGGTCAGAAAAGGTGCTTGATATGATTTCAGTCTTCTTAAATGTATTGAAACTTACTTTGTGGCCTAACATATGTTCTGTCCTGGAAAATGTTCTATATTTGCTTGAGAAGAATGTGTGTCCCATTGCTGTTGGATGGAATGTTCTGTATGTGTCTGTTCGGTATGCCTGCTCTAAAGTGTAGTTTAAGTTCAGTTTTTTCTTAATGATTTTCTGTCTGGATGAGGTCTCCGTTGCTGAAAGTGGGGTATTGAAGTTTCTTACTATTATTGTATTACTGTCTAGTTATCTCTACAGTTCTGTTAATATTTGCTTTATATATTTAGGTACTTCTATGTTTGGTACATAAAAATATTACAGTTGTTATGACCTTTGATGAATTAAACCCTTTATCATTATATAGCTTTGTTTCTTATTATGATTACTGGCTTAAAGTCTGTTTTGTCTCATATAAGCATAGCTATCCCTCGTTTCTTTTGGTTTCCATTTGCATGGAATATCTTCTTCCATCCTTTCACTTTCAGTCTTGCAGTGTGTTCTTAAAGTGAAAGTGAGTCTCTTGTAAATTGCATATATTTGGGTGTTATGTTTTCATCTATTCAGCCATTCTATGTCTTTAGATTGTAGAATTTTGTCCAGTTATATTTAAATTGATTATCAAAGGGTACAGAACTACTCTGGCCTTTTTGTTAATTGTTCTCTGGCTGTTTAATAGTTTCTTTGTTCCTTTCTACTTCTCTTGCTCTCTTTGTGTTTTGATGATTTTATGTCACAATATGCTTTGATTCTTTTTTTTGATTGTCTGTATATGAACTATACATTTTTGTTTTGTGCTTACTCTGAGGTCTTCACAAAACATCTTATAATTTATAAGAGTCTATTTCAAGCTACTATTAACTAAATTTCCAACACATACAAAAGTTTTGAAGTTTTACAGTCCCATATGCCACATGTTATATTTTTGATGTCACAATTTGCATCTTTTTTATCTTGTGTATCCCTTAAGAAATTGCTGTAGTTATAATTATTTTTTAATACTTATGTCTTTTAACATTTTATAAGGGTAAAATCACCAAGTGATTAAATACCATCCCACAATATTATAGTTTTCTGAATTTAATTATATTTACCTTTTTCTAGTGTGATTTAAACTTTCATATGCTTTCCTGCTGCTGCTAATTAGTGTCCTTTTGTTTCAGCTTAAAGAATTTCCTTTAACGTTTCTTGTAAGGCTGGTCTAGTGGTGATGAAATTCTTCAACTTTTGTTTGTCTGGGAAGCTTTTTATTTCTTCTTCAAATTTTAAAGAGAACATTGCTGGGTAAAGTATTCTTGATTGGCAGATATTTTCTTGCAGCACTTTGAATTTATCATCTTCTTCCCTTTTGATCTGCAAGACTTCTGGAAAATCCACTGATGATATTATAGGAATTCCCTTGTATATAAATAGTTGCTTTTCTCTTGCTGCTTCTAAGATTTTCTCTTTGTCTTTAAATTTTAGCAATTTAATTAAAAAGTGCCTTAATGGGGCGCCTGGGTGGCTTAGTCGGTTAAGCGTCCAACTTTCGCTTAGGTCATGATCTCACGGTTCGTGGGTTCGAGCCCCGCGTCGGGCTCTGTGCTGACTGCCAGCTCAGAGTCTGGAGCCTGTTTCAGTCTGTGACTCCCTCTCTCTCTGACCCTTCCCTGCTCATGCTGTCTCTCTCTCTCTCCTAGAAATAAATAAAACATTAAAAATTAAAAAAAAAATAAAAAATAAAAAAAATAAAAAGTGCCTTAATGTGGGTTTCTTTGTTTTCATCTTGTTTGATACTCTTTGGGCTTCCTAGATCTGGATCTCTGTTTCTTCCTTTAGGTTTGGGAAATTTTCAGTCATTTTTTTTTTTTTTTGAAGCATCCTGCCCCTTTCTCTCTTTCTTCTCATTTTGGGATCCTTGTGAATATACTGACAGTATCTCATAAACCTTTAAGCCAGATTCATTCTTTTTCACTCTTTTTTATTAGTTTGTTTTTGCTTCTCTGATTGAATGAATTTCACTATCTTGTCTTCAAGTTTGCTAACTTTTTCTTCTGATTAATCAAATCTGTTGTTGAACCTTTGTATTCAATTAGCCAATTCAGTTAATAATATATTCTTCAGCTCTGTGATTTTCCGGTAGTGCCTTTTAAATATTTTCTCTTTGTTGAAATTCTCACCTTGTTCATACATTGTTTTCCTAACCTTGTTGAATGTCTTTATAACCATATTTTGAACTCTCTAATGGGGAAATCACTTATCTCTATTTCATTAAAATTGAATTATGGAAATTTTTCTTGTTCTTTGTTTGTAACATATACTCCTACTTTATTTTCCTTGATTGTCTATTTTGGTTTCTGCACATTAGCCACCTCTCCCGGTCTTTACAGATTGGTTTTATGTAGGCAAGTGTTTTGTCAGTCAGTATGACCAGAGTTCCTGGTTGCCTCTCAACCCCTTGTTATTTCAGTGCTGTCATATTTGTTCCTAATGGCTCTAGCAGTAGAGTGTGTGTCAAGATATGCCAGTGTCCGAAAGGGGAGACTTGAAGTCAGCACCTAGATGCAGGCTGAGTAGAAGTTGGGTTGTCAGACAGAAGTGAGGAAAGTATGTTGTCTAACTCCTTCCCACTAGAAACTGGGAGATGGGCATTTTTGCCTGCTCTTTTGACCTGAGTCCTGGTGTATAGTTGTGAGCCACATCCTGTATCCATTTAAAAACTGATTCTTTGTGGGGCACCTGGGTGGCTTAGTCGGTTAAGCGTCCAACTTTCAGTTAGGTCATGATTTCGTGGTTAGTGGGTTCGAGCCCCGCGTCGGGCTCTGTGCTGACAGCCAGCTCAGAGCCTGGAGCCTGTTTCAGTCTGTGACTCCCTCTCTCTCTGACCCTCCCCTGCTCATGCTGTCTCTCTCTCTCTCCTAGAAATAAATAAAACATTAAAGAAATAAATAAATAAAAACTGATTCTTTGTCATAGTCTTGGGGGACTCATGAATATAAGCCCCATTGATTATCAGATATAGGTGATTTGGGGGCCTATCTCTTGGGTGAGAGCCATAAAGTTTGAGGTGCTAGCTGTCTGTTCCAAACTATTTGTTCCTCACTGAGAAGCTGAGAGTTTGGGTTCTCACTTGACTTTGTAGCTATGTGCTAGGGTATAACTTGTGGTGAGAGTTTGTCTCAGCCTTTCCTACCCATTTTGATACTGGTATTTTCTCAATCACCTGATGTAAATGAGTCACTTAACTAGATTCTGGATTTCTCTTAGAGGGAATTTCTCTGTATACAGATGTATATTTGAGGCATCCATGGTAGAAGGGAAATTCAGGAGCTTTATGTCACCATCATTTTTGAGATGCAGTCTTTGCAGATTGTTTTTGAACTTTTTTTGAAGCAAGATTTCAAGCCATTTAAATAATCACCATAGGATATTGTTTAGACTATAACCACTATCATAATCAACATTAACCTGTATCTAGTTTTATAATCATATTTTAGCATGTTCTCTTCCATTGAGAATAATTATCCATTGTCTTAAATTCTTCTCTATACCAGGACACTATTTAGTTGTTTCCTTCATTAGTAAATTTTATATATTTTGGCTAATTTTTTATTTTTGTGGGAGTCCTGTTTTGACTAGTCTGAAAACTATCAGCAAATGTTGACCATGTTTATTTCTTTTGACTTCTTTTTATGAGCCCATTACCCTCTTCAGGATATACATTTTTCTTTAGATGAAGTAATAACTATGATCCAAATATAGCTGAGTTTATGGGCCCAGCAGATATTTTTTTTACCTTACTTTGAATATTAATTTAAGTAGTTCAACTCATATGTGTTGCTGTCAGCTGCGAGTTGTAGAAATGTCCAGGCTGGGTTAAAGGAGTCCAGTCAGGCCTGGGATATATGACCTGAGAGAATGGGTCACGAGCACGGAGGGGTGAGTCATAAGTACAACAGCTGACATATGTTCTGTGAAGCATAATTTCCAGGTATTATTATCAGGTAAGGGTGATGGCCTATGACTGTAAAACAAGGAAAATCCCATACCTACTCCCTCAAAAAGTCATCATATAAGTCAAGACTAAGGTATCAACTGCCTGGGTAATTTTCTCATTTATAAGGTAATCTTCAAATGCTAGCACAATGCAGTGTTGTAACACTAGTCAGGTACTTAGTTAAATATGTACCTCCCCTGACAACGAACTGTGACAGGGTGCAGATGGAGGCACAGTAATAGCAATAGCAGCATATTGCTTTTCCAGTTTTAATTCAGCAGCAGGATGGGGAAAAGCTGCTTTTGACACTGTAAATGTCAGTGATGAGGCCTGTGGGCCCCATGTGATAATGTAATGATACTCTACCTCCACAAAGAGCATTCACATCAGTAGTACTTACGAGTTCTCAGTGCCAGCATCATTTCGACCCTGTAGTTGTCTTCATGACCCAGGTTCATCTTCTTGCTCCCAAAATTCTTCTCATTAGAACTGCTTTTGGATCCCTCAGCACCTGCATTTCAGTGAGTATGTTATAAATATAGTAGAGTACATGTGCATAGATATATATGTATGTATGCAAAGTGTATGCAAAGACTTATGTATGTGTGTATGTATATGTGTATTATTGAGATGCAATACACCACAAAATTCACCCACTTACAGTGTACACTTCAGTGGTTTTTAGTATATTCACAGTATCAGAATATGGTTACTTTTAAACTTCCCTTCAACTTTTTTCAGGTTCTGGAGTATGGAAACTGGATGTAAATCTGGAAAAAAATGAAAATTAACAACAGCAATATTGACAATCATAGTTTGAGTCCGCCTGTTACTTTCAAGTATATCACCTTATTTAAACATCCAACAACTATACAAGATAGGCATTAATTAATTCAGTTTAAATTGAAAAACACTGGTGCTAAAAGGCAAAATACCGTGTCTGAGGTTAAAATAATTGTCATATGCTAAATGAAATAAGTCAGACTGAGAAAGACAAGTATAGTATGATTTAACTCATATGTGGAGCCCAAAATAAAAATAAAAAGAAATGAATAAACTGGAAGCAGATTCAGAACTTTAAGTAGGGATAACAAACTGATAGTTGCCAGAGGGGAGGAAGTATGAGGATGGGCAAAATGGGTGAAGGGTGTGGGAGATACTGGCTTCCAGTTATGGAAGGAATAAATCATGGGGATAAAAAGCACAGGGAATACAGTCAATGATACTGTGATGGATGGCAGCTATACTTGTGGTGAGCACAGCACATAGAATTGTTGAGTCACTGTGTTGTACACCTGAATGTAACATTGTGTGTCAACTATACTCAAATAGAAAAAAAAACTAGCAGCACCAAGATTTGATCTGATCCCAGTGTACTGCTACGATTCCTTATCCTGCTAAATAAGTGAATGTATTCACTTTATGTGGTATAACTAACTTTCTGGAATTTATTAGTTTTGTATTTCCATCAGTATAATGCCTTTTGACTTCATTTATTACTTTGTGCATATCTTGTTCAGTTGGTCATTTAGTTTTGTTTTGAATGATAGCTATTCTGCTTTTACTTCCACACATAACCTAAAATGTCTCACTTCATTTAGACTTCATTTCTAAAAACAAACGTGTATCTCAGAGGACAGAGCTTTACCCAGGGAAGGTGGGATGAGGCCAGGTGAGCAGATGGGAAGAGCTCATCTGAGGTAAAGTGCGGGCAATTGTGTGGGTCAGAAGTTAGCTGGCTTCACACACCTAGTGTGCCTGATGGGTTTTGTGACATGCTCGTGGCTTTTGCTGTGATCAGAGTGTTAACCATGACCACAACCCTCTCAGTAAGTCTGGCAAAAAATCTGCCTGAAAGTTCTTTAGCATCCATCTCTCTCTACCTGTTTGATATTACACTCGATGATATTGTTTGGCTTCTCTGTCTCTACCTTGCTTCATCTACTGAAACTTCCTTTCCTGCATTTTTCACTCCTACCCTATGATTAACTCTCATTTTCTGATTATTAGGCATAAATAGAATGTGCAACTACTTAGGAAGGGTCATGCTCTGCTAAGGAGACTCAGGTCATGATGATGGACAGCATATCAGTTTGAAACAAAATTGTACCTTTTTATATTTGTATTTATTTTTAGTTTTAGTTTTGATCGATTTTAAATTTAATATAATATGAAAAATCTGTAGGAGCTCTCATGTAATACAACAAGAAGCCAAAGTTTTAAATACTTAGAAACACTGACCTTTTCAACACCCTTGTCTTAGGAGACTGGAGAGGATTTTTATTATGTAGAATTTTGGGTGAGAGAAGATGAATGATGTTTTAGGATCTTCCATTTATTTCATTAGTACTAGTCTACTTCTTCTTCCTCTTTCTTTCCCTTAGATCTATTCATTACTAAGCCAGGGAAATAACCTTAGGTACTTTGTACCAATGGTGATTGCACCTTCTTTGTGCAGTCAGATATATTAGTATTTGATGACACCAAGACCCTGAACAGCAGGAGCATATAGTCTTGAAATTCATATCATGAGCATACTGGATGTGTCTATTGCTTATACTGTGTGTGTGACAAAAAGAATTTACTGAATGTTTCCATATTGGTTTCTTCATCTATAAAATGGAGATGGTAATTATATTCCCTGCCTCATAAATATATGAGAGCCAGTCCATAATCTGGAAAGCTCTGTAGTAAATTTTTTTTTCTTCTAAGTTTGGTACTTAAACTCAGTGGGCATCAGTACTGGACTAGAGTGTACAGTTATACTTTTTCCACTTGCTGTTCACAGATATTTTATTGCCTTTTTTATTTTTTGGTGACTTTGAGTTCAGTGGCACTGGGAAAATATAAATAACTAAATAGGTGTTACAGTTTCCACTACCCGCTCCTCCCAAGGGCATTACAGTGAAAGAGTAAAGGAAACATTTGTATTAATCAGTAGTGCATAAAATGGAGTTAGTGTCCACATCTGTTTATCAGATCATTGAAAGTCTTTTAGAAAACTTTTATAAATGGAGTATCTAACTGAAATATCTAAATATTATCGTGTAGGAAACATGACTTCTTACCTCTTGAGGAAACAGAAAAAAAATGTTGTTAAACTTTCTCAGTGACCATGATAACCAAAACCAATTTAAGAAAAGAAAAAACTGATCCAATGGAAAAGTCAAAACAAAGCAAAAAACAAAATTAAGATTCCAATTAGGTGTTGAGTGAGTGGACTCAATAACCAGGAAGTGAGCCTGAGCTACTGACTGTACAGGGAGCACAAAATCAAGTAGAATATACTATAATGAAATGAATATTGAATGTGAGTGCTAATATTCAAAGTACTGGTTGCATAAATTTCAGAAGCTTCTGGAGTAAATTACCTGAAAATATGTTATTTAAAAATTGCTGCTGACCCTATCTTAGCTTGCTAAGATAATATCTAATGAAAGTATGAAGAAATTTACAATGTTAGTGTAACAGCTTTTTATTACTGTTAGATCCTTGGAAAAACAGCAGGGACAGAGTTGAGAATCAGGAGGTTTTAGAACAACTGACCATAGGTTAATCGTTTACAGATATGCTGATGCTATAACCCTATATAGGATAAACTCAGTAGTGACTGGAAAAACAACAAGACTCAAAATGTTTGAAGGCGCATGCATTTTGTAACATGGATAACCAGAGACATATTTTTGGTGGATTGTTACTACTAATTATCAGTATACAGTCAGACAAACTTATTTAGAAAGAAATTGTAAAATTTTGTTTGTCCTAAGGAATGATCAGCACATACCTCTTTTGAAAGTTTATGGAAATGTTTTCAGAATGTACTTTTCCCTCACCTGACATGTGAAGTGAAGCTTTGTGAAGAAGGAATTTTACACTCCTTGAAGAGTAAGTTTAAAACACTTTCTGGGAAAAATAAAAACAAAAACCAAAATGAGTTGTTTGTTACTAGAGATTTAGGAAGGAAGTCTCCCTAAAAGATCTCAGGCTTTGTGATGTTAGACATTAAGTTGCTAATGCTTGCAAATCTACATTTGTGATAATGTTGTTGAATTTATATTAACAAATGATTGACACATCTTTGAATTAAAATAAAGTTGGAAAATAATCCTGTACCTCAAAACTTTAAATTATTTTTTGTAAATAATATGAAAAAAATTATATCAAACATTTTACTTAAAGGAACAGTTGGTCTAGAAAGACCAGATCAATAAGACAAAAACTTAATTATCACCATAGTGATGGGTCCAGTCTAGGGAGTGGTTGATGCCTGTGTCAGAAAACACAACTACTAGAGTTCTTTTACTGATTGATTGATTGATTGAGTGGTTCTTAAGTCCTCAGAGCTCCTCTAATATTACCTATATTGAGAAATTGCACTCATAAAATATTCTATTTCTTGAGAGACTTTGTGTTTGCTTCCTCTCTAATATCTCCAACATCCTTTCAACAAGACTCCATTTAATAGAAGTGTTTGTGTATGTCTTCCTTGAAAACTAAGAATGGTCAGTGTACCATTTATTTGAGAGAAAATAGCAAAATTTTGAATTTAATTTATTTTGGGATTATGTATTATACTTGATTTGCTATATTGACTTACATTATTGCTTGCTTCTAAATGTAGTTTTCCATCATGATCACATTTACATAATAGATATGTGACATATAAAACTAATCTGGGTCTATGTCTTTGATTCCACTGGAAAGGTATTATTTTCCAGTGGTATATTTATATAAGACTATAGAATCAGACAAATTAAGTGTACATTAAGGCACTTAATTGTTTTCAAATGTTGTATATAAAGATAAAATTTGAAGATAGATAAATTTGTATAAATAGTAGTCAAAGATCTATTGTTGTCTATAGACTGCATAATTCAGTATCTTCTTTCTCTTCTGTGAAATATAACCTTTTCTGGCAAACTGTATGATTTTTATTTTTTTCTTATTGTTGGTATTGAGTCCTTCTCAAAGACTAATCTGGCTTAGTTTGCTAAATCACGAATTAGAGGTAAACACTCTTGATTAGCTTGGGTAACATTATGCAGAAATACGTTGCATTTAATATAAATGCTCCATTTTATATATTTGACATAATCCGAGAACTCTACATTTTAAGCCAAACTAAACCATACTTTTAAAGGATTGTCTTTTTTCCTGCAGATGAATTGTATTTAAATGTAAATTTGGTTTTATGAAACTTAGAAAATATAATTTTTAGACACATGGAAATTTGAAAAAGATCATGAAATGAACTGCTACAAAGAACATGAATGATCTTTCAAGTCTTAATTAAAGAAAGGATATGTTACTTGTTCCAAAAATGTCATAGGTATGACAAAATCAGAATAAGTTAATTATGATAAAGAAAAAAAAGGCATGTTATTGTCAAATTCACATGAAAGGAAAAAACTAGCTGATTCAAAGTGAGGGAAATCTGCTGGTGGAAGTTTAGAAAGGTCTCTTTAGTAACATTATTCATTATTTCACAAATTTCTTTCTGAAGTCTGGAAATCCTGTAAGATAAAATAAGATAATGACTTAATTTTATTTTATTCATCAGGTTAAAATGACTTTTTGTTAATGTATGGACTAAATATGTCATGTATAACCTATTTTCTAAGGGAAGAGTTATATATGACTGTTTATTACTTATGTGAGAAATACTACAGGTAATTCTCAAAGAAAGTCCATAGTGCCAATAATTGGAGGTAGCAAGAGTGTGAGATATGAGGAAATATTTTTGTGTTTCTGTAGACTTGGGACTTTTTGAATAAATTTTGCTGAAGTCTTGGGAGGCTGGGCTAAGAGCAAGATGTAGGAAGTTCATTCACAACTGTATAGGTGGTAAGAGAACTCCAGACAGATTTTCTTAACTCCAGAGGTATATATATAGTTACCTCTCAAGCGAAAAGCCAGAGACACTGAGTTTATTTCCTCCTTGGAGATACGTATTTATATTCCAAAAGTTTAGAGTGAGATCTCAAGATCTACTTTAATCCAGTCTCCAAAAAGCAAGAGTTCTCTCTTCTTTCTTTTAAACTTTTTTTTTTTAATGTTTTATTTATTTCTAGGAGAGAGAGAGAGACAGCATGAGCAGGGGAGGGTCAGAGAGAGAGGGATTCACAGACTCTGAAACAGGCTTCAGGCTCTGAGCTGGCAGTCAGCACAGAGCCCGACGCGGGGCTCGAACCCACGAACCGCGAGATCATGACCCAAGCGAAAGTCGGACGCTTAACTGACTAAGCCACCCAGGCTCCCCAAGTTCTCTCTCCTTTTGTGGGGAGGAGGGTAACTGCCCCTTTTTCCTATAGATAAGCAGATAAAATTCAATTTTCTCCATTCTTTACCTGTAGTGTAGACTTTAAAATTGTGTGTGTAGAATATCTTACCTGGCTTTCATTGCATCACCTTCGGGGTAAGAATTGGGATATGAGGAATCGTGGTATTTTTAAGTGTGCAATGAATTGTCTTTGATATAGAACACTTTGTATGTGTATTCAAGACAAAAATAATAAAGGTGGATATTAAAACCCCAACAAAGACAGGTAAAGAGCAGATCAAAATAAAAGATGTGATCATTAATATCTACATCAAGAACAGAGTCAGCAATTTGATAATACTAAATTTTTGAAAAGCCTTACTTTTGAACTTGTTCTATATCATGCAACTTTATTAGAACATCAGACTACTTATGGATGGTACAAATAGCTAATATTTGGTTTATTTACCTGTTATTTACATAGAATTATGTTTATAATCTGTTGTAATCATCAAAGGCAGTAAAGTAGAATTTAGTTCCTAGAGTTGTAATTAATATTTTAATTGTAATTCTACCTTTATAAAGATTAATTATAGTGTCTGATGTTATTTTCAGTTTGTAAAGACTTTGCACTATAGCAACTGCATTTATTTTCTTAACACAGTGGTAAACAGTGGGAAAGTTGTGTTTACCCACTTTTTATTTATCTTTATTTATTTTAGTGATGGTATATCCACTATAGATCCACTATAGAAAGCAATACTCAAAAAAGCAACATTTATAGTATCTCATCTTTGTTATTTGGCTTCTTGCTAACTTAATACTTATTGGCAGCTGGAAACAAGTATAATTTGCAAGTCTGAACCCTGTTGACTGAGGTTTAGAAAAGTATGGTTTGCTGTTTTCATGAAATCTGATAAATCAATTTAAAATGAAAGTAAGTTCAAACAGATGTTGCCTTAAATGCTGGGAAAAAGAAGACTTGATATTTTCCCCCCATTGAAATAGCTGCTATTTGATAGACTTGGACAAGACTTTAAAGATCACTGAGCTAGAACCCAGTTTTACTTTTCAATCCTGTGGTAAGAAATCCTATTAACAACATATTTAAGGTTTTTCTGAAATGTATAACTACAAAGCATTAATATTGGCCACAACATAAAGTTACTTAAGAGATATGTCACATGTACTTAATTAACAGGAAGTATCTGTTTGCACTGAATGAAAAACATTCAAATGCCGTGCATATATATACTGCCAGTTGCCAGAGTCCAGCTCCAGCAGGTCCAGGGGTCTCTGAAGGAAGGACGGTGTTGGTGAGAGGTATGAGAGAGGCACGAGATTCTTTCTGGTCACCAGCCAGGCACCTTCACACTGTCTGAGACTCAACTTTATTTTATGATTAAGTGTTTGGGGGATGGCACAAAAGTGGCATTCTGATGATAAATTCTTTGATCAGTAAAAATTCTCCAGAACATTGATATGCATAGGTGTATGGGGAACAGTCCAGAAGTGGCATTCAAATATAAACAGGATGTTTTTAGTGTAGCAGAGGCAAAAGTTAGTTCTTTGTGAGCAGGGGTCAATAGCCTGTTTATTGCTTAATGGGAAGTATTAAGAAAAACAGGTTTTTCAGGAAATGTTGCTCCCATAACCACAAAAGAAGACACGTAAACATTAACCACAGGGCTTATAGTTCCTATAACATCATCCATGCCCAGGAATAATACATCAGTCTGTACCAAAGTTATTATTTTATTAATATAAACCCAAAAGCAATGGCTGACCTTTTTGTGTCATCAATTACTCAGTCCTGATTACTATTTCCAGATTACTAAGCATCAACGTTTTTCCAAGCTACAACAATTTCCTTCACAAGGTGCAGTCATCATACCAGGGCCAGAATAAGTCACTCCCGATAAATCAACAAGGTGCCTTGGGGGTTAGTGCTCAAGCAGAGACAATTGAGTAGGGGTAGATATCAGTCTTCATCTGATGGCAAGAGCCTTGCAAACTTGCCTTAACTTCACAAGGGGTTTTCTCAACTAGTGAGTTCAGAAATGGCTCCTGACAGCCAGTGCTGTCCTTCATTTTGTATCATTTCACAGTGCAGGAATATGAATGTATACTTTTGCATTTATGAGAAACACGAGCCAACAGCTGGTGCCTCATAATTTCAAGCAAGACACTAGCATTCTACGACACCAGTTTTAATCACTATTAGGGTAACTGAAGATTTTCCCCTCTGAACTGACTCTTTTGATATGAAAATATCTATGGACTCTGCATTTACTAGGGCTTCTGGGAAACATTATAGGTTAACAGATCAAATAAATAGAGTCGTTGGTGAAGGGAGCATCTTTGAAATGATCATATTTCCTGCTGTTCCACTTGGTACTCTGGGAAATGTATAACTACAACCACACCATTCTCTGAGCTTAAAACATCGAGTGGTTTTGCCAATGTGATGGGATGTTTTTCTAAGATAAGTTGGGTTGAGACTTCTGGTTTAAAACAGTGTTTTGAACCAATACATTTATACCTTTTCCCTCATGAAACCCCACTAACAGGAGAGAAAAAAAATCAAGATGCTTATTTTGACAATTACAGAGTACAAGAAGAGAGAATAGGAATACATATTTGGAAGTTCAGAAAGAAGCTGATGACTGTGATTGACTTAGCATGTCAAAGAAAGTTGGACTCTAACCTGGCAATGGGTAATGTCAAATTGTGTACCCCATAGAATCCTCCTAAAGGGCCAGGAATTGCTAGAATTGAGGACTTTTATAAAGTATGGATAAAGGTAGGGCTAATAACATGGGCATTGTTTTCAGGTCTGTTTACAAGACCCATATCCTATCTGTTCTCTGAAACCTAAATAACTGCCATCCTGTATCTTGACAAAGTTATAAAGATGTATTATTGAGATTTATCTGAAGAGCATAGACAGCTCTCTAGACTGAGAGCAAAAGGCAAAATGAAAGGTACAGGTTACATACAGGAAATAGGGATAAAGAGAATGTTTACACAGTGAATATGGAGACCCTATATCCTTGCTCATTTTATTTTTAGAAGACTGGAATGAAAGGTTATATAATCCAAATAGGATAATAAAATACTTTGGAATGGAATATCTCATGAATTCATTAAAAAATGTTTTTTTAAATTTATTTTTTAATGTTTTATTTATATGTGTGTGAGAGAGAGACAGCATGAACAGGGGAAGGTCAGAGAGAGAGGGAGACACAGAATCTAAAGACAGGCTCTAGGCTCTGAGCTGGCTGTCAGCACAGAGCCCAATGCGGGGCTTGAACCCACGAACTGCAAGATCATGACCTGAGCCAAAGTCAGATGCTTAACTGACTGAGCCACCCAGGTGCCCCATGGAGTATCTCAGGAATTTAAGAAGAAAATCCTTAACAATACTGAGATGGGGGTTCCCCAAATGAATCAGAATATTTTATCAAAGTTCATAGTCAGGGGATTCTGGGAAGATGGCAGAGAAGGAGGACCTATCAGAAAACAACCCAAACACTGGCAGACAAACTTCACAACTGAAGGTAGAGAAGATGCCACATGGAAGAAGTTCTGGTGGCAGCAAACTTTTGATGTTCTCATTTTGTAACCAGACCAGTGCATACGTTACTAAAATGTGTCCCACCCAGCCAGGGGCAAAACACTGCCCACAACAGGCAAAGAGAGCCTCTATAGACTCTACAGACCCCTAGACTGAAGGAAAAAGTGACCAGGACTCCACAACAGGTTATACACAACACACATAGGAGACACTCCTTTGACTGCCAGATCCTGAGGAACAGGGACCACTGCACTCCAAGACCTCTTACCATTACTTTCAAGAATAGGAGATGTAACTGACTTTCCTAATACACAGGAACTGACACAAAGAGTTAGACAAAATGAGAAGAGAGAGGAATTTGTGTCAAGTGAAAATACAGGACAAAATCATAGCAAGAGACCAAAGCAAAATGGGTACAAGTAATATGTTGGATAGAGAATATAAAGGAATGATCATAAAGATATTTGCTGGACTTGAGAAAAGAGTAGAGGACATCAGTGAGACCCTTAACAAAGAAATAAAAAAAAAAGAGGGAATAAATAGGCTAGAGGAAGCAGGAGAATGAATTAATGATTTGGAAGACAGAGTAATGGAAAGTAATCAAACCGAGCAGTTGAGAGAAAAAAAAATACGTAAAATGAAAATAGACTTAGGGAACTCAATGACTCCATCAGTGTGACAACATGTGCATTATAGGGATCCCAGAAGAAGAAGAGAGAGCAAAGAGGACAGAAAATTATTTAAAAATATAAAACATGAAAACTTCCTTAGTCTGGAGATGCAAACAGACTTCCAAATACAAGAGGCACAGATTCCCCAATAAATTCAGCCCAAGGAGGTCCGTACCAAGACACATAGTAATTAAAATGGCAAAAAGTAGTGATAAAGAAAACATTTTACGTTCAGACAGTTACACACAAGTGAAACCCATAAGACTGTCAGCTGATTTTTCAGCAGAAACTTTGCAGGCAAGAAGGAAGAAGCATGATATATTCAAAGTATGGAAAGGAATAAATCCACAGCCAGGAATACTTTATCCAGCAAGGCTATCATTCAGAATAAAAGGAGAGATAAATAATTTATCAGACAAACAAAAACTAAAGGAGTCCATGACCACTAAGCCAGCCCTGCAAGAAATATTAAAAGGAACTTTGAGTAGAAGGAAAGACCATAAACAAATGTATAAAAAGTTGGAAGCATGGGGCGCCTGGGTGGCTTAGTCGGTTGAGCGTTCGACTTTCGCTTGGGTCATGATCTCGCGTTCGTGGGTTCGAGCCCCGTGTCGGGCTCTGTGCTGACTGCCAGCTCAGAGCCTGGAGCCTGTTTCAGAGTCTGTGATTCTCTCTCTCTCTGACCCTCCCCTGCTCACGCTGTCTCTCTCTCTCTCCTAGAAATAAATAAAAACATTTAAAAAAATTAAAAAAAAAGTTGGAAGCAAAAATGCACTAAAAATAAACCTATCTTTAAAGGTCAATCAAGGATTTCAAAACAACAGGACATAAATTATGACACTATATGCCTAAAACTTGGGGTATGGAGAAAGGAGGAAGAAGCTTAAGTTTAAGCTTAAGTGACCATCAACTTCATATAGAATGCTATATGCAGATGTTATATACAAACCAGATGGTAACTACAAATCAAAAAAATTTAATAGATATATAAAGAATAAAGAGAATGGGATCTAAGTATACCACATAAAAAAAGCCAACACACCATAAAAGAGAGCAAGAGAAGAAAGGTCAGAGAAAAACTAAAAAAAAAAAACCCACAAAACAAATAACAAAATGGCAATAAATACTTATCTATCAATAATTACTTTGAATGTAAATGAAATAAACAATCAAAAGACATAAGATGACAAAGTGGCTCAAACAAAATAAAACAAGACCCACATATCTGCTGCCTATAAAAGACTCTTTTCAGACCTATAGACGCCTACAGATTCTAAGTGAGAGGATGGGGAAATTTAATCGTGCAAATTGATGTCAAAAGAAAGCTAGAATAGCAATGCTTATATCAAACAAAATAGACTTTAAAACAAAGACTGTAACAAGCGTGCAAGAAATACACTATCTAATAAAGGAGACAACCCAACAAGAAGATAAAACAATTCTAAATATTTATGCACCCAACATGGAAGCACTCATATATACAAAGCAGTAAGAACAATCATGAAAAAACTAATCATTACTAATACAATAATAGCAGGGCTTTATCACTCCAGTTATATAAATGGACAGATCATCCAAACAGAAAATCAATAAGGAAACAGTGGGTTTGAATGGCCAGATGGATTTAATAGGTGTATTCAGACATTAAATATTAAGACAGCAGCATTTACCTTCTTTTCAAGTGCACATGGAACACTGTCCAGAATAGACCACGTATTAGGCCACAAGACAAGCCTCAACAAATTCAGAAAGATATAAGTCATACCAGCCTCTTTTCTGACCAGACCAATGTGAAACTAGAAATCAACCACAAGAAAAAATCTGGACCACAAAATACATGTAGGTTAAATAACATCTTACTGAATAATGAATGATTGGATCAATTAAGATGTCAGAGAAGAAATTAAAAATTGCATGGAAACAAAGGAAAACAAAAAACACTTGGTTCAAAAGTTTTGTGATGCAGCAAATTTATACTAAACGGAAGTTTATAGAAATACAGGTCTAACCTCAAGAAGCGATAAAAATTTCAAATAAACAACCTAACTTTACATATAAAGGAGTTAGGAAAAGAAGAAAAACAAATCCCCAAAACAGCAGAAGGAATGAAATAATGAAGATTAGAGCAGAAATAAATGAAATAGAAACTAAAACAAAAACAATAGTTCAATGGAACCAGGAGCTGGTTCTTTGAAAAGATCAACAAAATTGATAAACTTCTAGTCAGACTCACTGGGACGGGGAGGAAGGAGAAGGAGAGAAGACTCATATAAATAAAATCACAAATGGGAGTAAATAACAGCCAATACTACAGGAATAGAAACAATTTTAAGAGGATATTATAAAATATTACATGCCATCATATTGGACAATATAGAAGAAATGACTAAATTCCAAGAAACACATAAACTACAAAACATGCAGGAAAAGATGGAAAATTCAAACAGACCAATTACCAGCAGAAAACATGGAATCAGCAATAAAAAAAATTCCCAACAAACAATAGTCCAGGACCAGATGGCTTCACAGGAAAAATGTGTTTTTTTTTAAGTTTTTATTTAAATTCCAACTAGTTAACATACAATGTTATTTTAATTTTAGTTGTACAATTTAGTGATTTCAACACACATACAAAACCTGGGGCTCATCACAAGTGCACTCTTTAATCCCCATCACCTATTTAACCTGTCCTCTCACTTGCCTCCCCTCTAGTAACCATCAGTTTGTTCTTTGTAGTGAAGAATCTTTTTCTTGGTTTGTCTCCCTAGTTTGCTTTGTTTCTTAAATTTCAGATATGAATGAAATCATATGGTATTTGCCTTTGTCTTACTGACTTATTTAGCTTAGCATAATACACCCTACCTCCATCTACATCATTGCAAGTGGCAATATTTCATTTTTTATGGCTAAGTAATAATCCATTGTGCATATACATCACATCTTCTTCATCCATCAGTAAATGGATATTCGGGCTCTTTCCATAATTGGGCTACTGTTGGTAATGCCGCTATTAAATATCAGGGTGCATTGTAGTCCTCTGAATTAGTATTTTTGTATCCTTTGGGTAAATACCTAGTAGTGTAATTGCTAGATCATAGGGTAGTTTATTTTAACTTTTTGAGGGACCTCCATACTGTTTTGCAGAGTGGGCGCACCAGTTTTCATTCCCACCAAGGTTATGAGAGGGTTTCCCTTTCTGCACAACCTTGTCCACAGCTGTTGTTTCTGTGTTGTTAGTTTTAGCCATTCTGATAGGTGAGATAATATATCACTGTGGATTCGATTTGTATTTCCCTGATGATGAGTAATGTGGAGCATCTTTTCATGTCTGTTACCAGAATCTGGATGTCTTCTTTGGAAAAAAGTGTACATGTCTTCTGCCAAATTTTTAACTGGAATATTTGATTTCTGAATGTGGAGTTTGATAAGTTTTTTTTAAATATATTTTTGATACTAACCCTTTATCAGATATATCATTCACAAATGTCTTCTCCTATCAGGTATGTTACTGTTTAGTTTTGTTGATTGTTTCCTTTGCTGTGCTGAGGTTTTTATTTTGATAAAGTCCCTATAATTTATTTTTACTTTCATTCCCATGCCTCCGGAGACCTATCTAGTAAGAAGTTGCCACAGCCAATGTCAGAGTGCTCCCCTCTAGGATTTTGGTGGTTTCCTGTCTGTCATTTAGGTCTTCAATACATCTTGAGTTTATTTTTGTGTATTGTATAAGTGTTCCATTTTCATTCTTTTGCATGTTTTGTCCAGTTTTCTCCACATCATTTGTTGCAGAAACTATCTTTTTTTCCCACTGGAAAGAAGACTAAGTGGCCATTGAGTTGTGTATTTATTTCTGGATTTTCTATTCTGTTTTTTTTATCTACATGTATATTTTTGTGCAAGTATCATACTGTCTTGAGCATTACAGCTCTGCAATATAATTTGAAATCTGGGTCTTCTATAGTTCCATACAAAATTTAGGATTGTTTTTTCAAGCTCTGTGAAAAGTGCTTTTGGCACTTTGATAGAGATTGCAGTAAATATATAGATTGCTTTGGCTACTATAGACATTTTAACAATATTTGTTCTTCCAATCCCTGAGCATGGAATGTTTTTCCATTTCTTTGTGTCATTTAAAATTTCTTTTATCAGCGTTTTATAGTTTTCAGCATACAGATTCTTTACTACCTCTTTAGTTACATTTATTCCTAGGCATCTTATGGCTTTTGGTGCAATTATAAATGATGTTGACTCCTTGGTTTCTCTTTCTGCTGCTTCATTAATGGTGCATAGAAATACAGCATATTTCTGTACATTGATTTTGTATCCTGTGACTGAATTCATGTATCATTGCTAGCAATATTTTGATGGAATCTTTTGGATTATCTATATAGAGTATTATGTTATCTGCAGATTGTGAGAGTTTGACTTTCTCCTTGGAAATGTGGATGCCTTTTATTACTTTTTATTTTGATTGCTGTGGCTAGGACTTCCAGTACTATGTTAAGTAACACCGGTGAGAGTGGACATCCTGTCTTGTTCCTATTTGTAGAGGAAAACCTCTCACTTTTTCTCCACTGAGGATGATATTAGATGTGGGTTTTTCATAGATGGACTTTATTATGTTGATGTATGTTCTGTCTATTCCTAGTTTGTTGAAGAATTTTTTTTTTTTTACCATGAATGGATGTTATTTTGTCAAATGCTTTTTATAAAGCATCTACTGAAATGATCATATGGAACTTATTCTTTCTTTTATTAATGTGGCATATTACATTGATTACTTTGCAACTGGGGGCAGCTGGGTGCCTCAGTCTGATGAGTGTCTGACTTGAGCTTAGGTCATGATCTCATTGTTAGTGGAATAGAGCCCTGTGTTAGGGTCTGCACTAACAGCTCAGAGCCGTGAACCTACTTCTGATTCTGTGTCTCCCTCTGCCCCTCCTCTGCTCGTGTTCTCTCTCTCTCAAAAATAAATAAACATTAAAAAATAATCTTTACTTTGCAAATATTGAACCACCCTTACAGACCGGGAATAAATCTCACATGATCACCGTGAATGATTTCAGTTTGCTTAGTATTTTATTGAGAATTTTTGTATCCATGTTCTTCAGGAATATTGACCTGTAGTTCTCTTTTTAGTAGGGTCTTTGTTTGGATTTAGTATTATGGTAATCCTGGTACATAGAGTGAATTTGGAAGTTTTCTTTTTTCTTTTTTGGAAATAGTTTCTGAAGAATAGGTATTAACTCTTCTCTAAATATTTGGTAAAATTCACCCGTGAAGCCATCTGGTCCTGGACTTTTGTTTGTTGGGAGATTTTTGATTATTGTTTCAGTTTCTTTGCTGGTTATCAGTATGTTCAGGTTTTCTAGTTCTTCATGTTTTGGTTTTGGAAGTTTATAGGGTTCTAGGAATTTATCCATTTCTTCCAGTTTCTCCAATTTTTTGTCATATGGTTTTTCATAATATTCTCTTATAATTGTTTGTATTTCTGTGTGTTGGTTGTAATTTCTCCTCTCTCATTTGTGATTTTATTTATTTGGGTCCTTTCTCTTTACTTTTTGATATGTCTGGCTAGGACGTTATCAATTTTATTAATTCTTTCAAAGGACTAGCTCCTGGTTTCACTGACCTGTTCTCTCTCTCTGTCTGTCTCTCTCTTTTTAGTTTGCATATTACTTATTTCTGCTGTAATCTTTATTTTTTCCATTATTCTGCTGGCTTTAGGATTCATTTTTTGTTCTTTTTTTTACACCCTTAATTATAAGGTTAGCTTGTTTGGGATTTTTCATGCTTCTTACAAAGTATTTTTTTTGTTTATTTATTTTGAGAGAGACAGTGTGAGTGGGGGAGGGACAGAGAGGGAGGTTCATAGAGAATCCCAAGCAGGCTCCACACTGCCAGTGCAGAATCTGATGCAGGGCCTTGAACCCACAAACCATGAGATCATGACCTGGGCTGAAACCAAGAACTGGATGCTTAACCAATTGAACCACCCATGCACCCCAGGGGTTTTTTTGCTTCATAAGTCAGGCCTGTATTGCTATGTGTTTCCCTCTTAGAAGTGCTTTTGATGTATCTGAAAGATTTTGGACCTTGGACTTTTGTGTTTTCATTTTCATTTGTTTCTGTGTACTTTTAAATTTCTTCTTTGAATTCCTGGGGGTGACCCATTTATTATTTATTAGTATGTTTTATAACCTCTATGTATTTGTGGTCTTTCCAAATTTTCTTTGTAGTTGACTTCAAATTTCATGGCATTGTGGTCAGAAGATATGATGGTATGATCTCAGTCTTTTTGTATTTGTTGAGGCCTGATTTGTGACCTAATATATGATCTATTCTGGAGAGTGTCCCATGTGCACTTGAAAAGAATGTGTATGCTGCTGTTTTATGATGGAATGTTGTGAGTGTATCTGTTAGTCCAGCTGGAGCAGTACATAATTCAAAGCCATTGCTTCTTTGTTGATTTTCTGCAGAGATGATCTGTCCATTGATGTGAGTGACGTGCTTCATACAAAGGAGGGGAAATGGCAAGAGCACACACATACTAAATATGCTGGAACAGCATGTATCAGGGAAAATTTGTGGAGACAGCAGTAATAGAAGTGTGTGAGTCTCCTGTTGGTCATTAAATTCTAGGCCAGTGCCAAGAATTGAGGCTGCAGTGGAAGTCAGACTTGGCAAGAGACACTCTAACAATTTGGCAATGTAATGTTAAGTTATGATTAGGGAAGTACCAGCCCCTCTGGTGTGATTAGTGACTAAGAAACATTGGTAATATTTTTCTTACCAATGGTCTTAGCAGAACCTTGTATTCACCTTTATTATTACAGAAGTCTGGCTGCACCCTGTGCCATGAAGTAGATGGGGACTAACGGTACTACTATAATCAGAAACACTTTTGATGAACCCTGGGTGGAATATCATCATTGTACTGTTTTATATGATAATTTGTTTCTAGATCCAAACTTATATCTTGTAAGCATGATATTCTGGCTTCTTTCACTCTAGTATGAGTACAGATTAGAGTATTTCAACTACATCAGGAGCATAGGACTGGGTTAGCAGATCTGGATTGAGATTTACTAGTCTTGTCACTGTTCTCTCACATGTTTTGGTGTCTGCTGGCTATTGGCCTGTCAAGAATGACCTCAACTTTTTTCCCAAGTGCCTCTTACATGCTTCTGGAAGGCTTGCTTGTTCTTATGGTGATGGCAGAGGTCAAAGAGAAAGCAAGCCCATCTAAGTAAGTATTTCTGGCATGGGAATGAGGCTATGGATAAGGAAGAAAAAGATCCTTGCCTAGTAAGTTGGGATTACTGAATTCACTGGAAACTAGAAATGGGTACACACTGTCCTGCCCTTGGATTTCTCCAGAATTGACAGAAGACCATCCCAAATGCTTGCAATTTTTATAGTGCTTCCATATTGGTGTCCTCTCACCCCAAGCCATTGCTCTTTCAGTTTTGGAGGAGGGAACTTGAGAGTAGTGCAGAACAGGAATAGTGTGCCATTTCTCACAGGCATTGTTTGTATCTCTTTTATTACATTTTATGGTCAATGAACTTTGAAGCCAACAATTTATTTTTTAAAGGGAAGCAATAGTTCATAGGCCTTCAGTATTTCTATAAGGATTAATTTTGTGCATACTGTGTAGTAAAGGAAGGGCCTATTATGCCTATAATTGTGATTTCAAGAGAACTTGGTTTAAAATTTTTCTATGTTCATTATTCTCATATTTCACACTAAAATTCAATAAATTTTATATTTTAATGCACTTTAATGTACTTATTACAAAAGCCATAGATTTTTAAAATTATTTTTCTCATTTTGACTATGTTAAGTGATTTTCTCCAAGTCTATTCTGTTATTTTTAATATCTTCTTTCCTCTATAATTTGCAGATTTTGGAAACCAGTGATTTATTTCTCTGGGAGAATTAGTTGGATGATAAATAGTACTTAAGTTTCCTAGGGAAGGGTTGCCATCAATATATCCTATAATTATTCTTTTAATAATACTTGTTGATTTAAAATAATATAACCTAATTGCTCCCCAAATCTCATACAAGAAAATAAATTGAAGAAATATGTGCATGTAAATGAGCTATTGCAATAGAGCAATAAACATCAATAAGAGGAACTAATTATATTTACTCTAAAGTTCCAAACAGGGGGAAAAGTATACAAATTTCGGTAGTATGGATATAATCACCTATGATTTCTACAGGAGAAAATATATATCAAGAAGCAGGGTAACAGAGTAAGAATATAACAACAACAACAACAACAACAAGCAGAGTAAAACAGAAGAAATTGAATTTCTATGCTAGGTCTATTTTAAGACTTGAAAGTAAGAGCTCAGAGTCTTTTTCTTTCTTCCTACCTCCATCTTTTCCTTACTCCTTCCCTTTCTTCCTCTTTCTACAATATGAAATGACAAAGAGCTATATTATTTATTACACATGAACATGATGACATTGATTTGAGATTGTCATGAGAAGAAATACCCAAGATATCTCCCTTAGTTGCTATTATAAAGGCTTTTTTAAATTTAAATTTAAATTTTTTTAAATGTTTTATTTATTTTTAGGAGAGAGAGAGAGAGAGAGAGCGTGAGCAGGGGAGGGTCAGAGAGAGAGGGAGTCACAGGCTGAAACAGGCTCCAGGCTCTGAGCTAGCAGTCAGCACAGAGCCCGACGCGGGGCTCGAACCCACGAACTGCGAGATCATGACCTAAGCGAAAGTCGGACGCTCAACCGACTAAGCCACCCAGGCGCCCCTATTATAATGACTTTAAAGAGGAACTAGCATACACATCAAAGCAGAATTTTCATTCAGTCATGGTAATGACTACTTCTTTGAGCTCAGAACAATGGATTACACATTTTCATTCACTTCTCAGGGATTAGTTTCCTACTTTGCTCTTGGTAAATTATCAGAAAATAACTTTTAATGAGAAATTGCTTCTAAAAAATGACAAAAGCCTTTCCATAGTATTTTAATGATTTTCTACATCTAATAACTAATGGAAACAAAGTGTCATGTAGGACTTAATAGAGACCAGTCCCAAACTTGAGTATTCCAGTAGCAAATCGTATGCATTTTCTTGGCCTCATATTTCTTTTTATTATTAATTTAGATTCAAGTTAGTTAACATATACTGTAGTATTGGTTTCAGGAGTAGAATTTAGTGATTCATCACTTACATATAACACCCAGTGCTCATCCCAAAAAGTTCCCTCCTTATACCCATCACCTATTTAATCCATGCTCCCAGCTACCTCTCCTCCATCAACCCTCAGTTCTCTGTGTTTAAGAGACTCATATGGTTTGCCTTTCTCTGTTTTTATCTTATTTTTCTTTCCCTTCCCCTATGTTCATCTGTTTTATTTCTTAAATTCCACATATAAGTGAAGTCATATGATATTTATATTTCTCTGACTGACTTATTGTGCTTAGCATAATGCACTTTAGTTCCATCCACATTGTTGCAAATGATAAGATTTCATTCTTTTTCATTGGTGAATAATATTTCAGTGTGTGTGTATGTGTGTGTGTGTGTGAATATCCATCCATCAGATGACCTTTGGGCTCTTTCCATAACTGGGGTATTGTTGATAGCACAGCTATCTGTGTATTTTGTGGATTTGACTATAATATGCCTTGTGGATGGTCAGTTTTTGTTGAATTTAATAGGAGTTTTCTGTGCATCTTGGATTTTGGTGTCTATGTCATCAAATGATTAGGAAAGTTTTCAGCTATGAATTGCTCACATAAATCTCCTGTCCTTTTTCTCTCTTTCTGTCTTCTGGGACTCCTGTGATATGAATGTTTTCTCGTCTTTAGCAAGTTGTTAATTTTTCTAAGTCTTGTATCATGATATTTTGCCTTTCTTCCCCTTTTCTTTTCAGCTTCATTATTTTCCATAATTTTATCTTTCGTATCACAATTCACTACTGTGCTTTGACCATCTTCACTGTCGTGGCATCCATTTGAGATTGCATCTCACTTATAGCATTTTTAATTTCAGCCTGACTAGATTTTAACTTTTTATTCTCTGCAGAAATGGATCCTCTGATGTCTTCTATGGTTTTTTTAAATTCCCACTAGTATTTTTATAATTGTGGCTTTAAATTTTAGTAGTGACATCTTACTTATATTTGTTGATTAAATCCATGGCTGTCATTTATTTTTGTTATTTCTTTTGGGGTGAATTCCTCCATCTGTCATTTTGGAGAAAGAAAAAATTTAATAAAATAAAATTAAAAATTAAAATTGAAAAACAAACAAAACAAAACAAAGTAAAAAAAGGGAAGCTAGATCCTACGTATATTTCAGTTTGCTCATTAAGAGAAGCCTGACAGAAAAGAAAAAAAAAAAGAGAAAGTAGCACAAAATTTTTTTAAAGAAATTAAAAAGTAAAAAAATACTTAAAATAATAAAATAGAAATAAAACATTTCCTCCTTTAGTATCCAAGAAAGAAAAAGTAAAGGAGGAAAAAAATAAAACAGAAGCAAATAAAACAAACAAATGAACAAAAAGAATCCCAAATAACCTAGATCTAGTTTCCCTTAGAATTGAAACTTTGCAGCACACCATGGTCCTTAGACCAAATGGGTGGAAGGGATTTGTGCTGCTCTTATGGCGGAGAGGCCTGCTGCTCTGTTTCTCAGGCTGACTTGCCCTTATGGAGACGTGCCTGGAGGGTGCAGGGTGCAGCTCTTGGTGTAGTGGACTTCAACCTCCTTTAGGAATGGCTATGTTTCTCTCTGAAATCTGCTCTTGTGACCTAGTCACCAATCTAAATGCCATCACATTGTGTGTGAGGATTTAACATGAATTTTGGGGGAACACATCCAGTTTATTACACTGGAAAAATGGATAGAGAGTTGAGAACTAGTTTCTAAAAGTCATACTGAATATTCTGAGTCATGAAAGATGATAGTCTTTGCTCATGGACATGGTAGTAGAGGAAAGGAATTTCATGATTAAGGAACAGAACAGAAAAGGGCAAGTATGTGCAATGTCATATTGTCACTGTGATAGAGGAACTGAAACATTTTGTTCATTCATTTTTTTCTTTCACTCAACTAAAAATTTTAGTATTTCTTCAGAAAACTCTGGGAAGGTAGTCAGGATATTTCCTGGAATACTTTACTTTTCATATTAGTAAGGTTATCTTTTCAGTGATACTGAACTTTTTCTCCGAGTTTAAACCAGTTGGGGAGGGGAAACAACACTTTTTCATCCTTATTCTTAGAGCTGGTTTTTGTACTTTTGTGTCCCTTACTCAACTTTTTTCTTTCACATCCTTTGAAGAAATATTTCTGAGAAAAACTGTGACCTGCTTAAAATACAGTTTTATTATTGAAATGGGATAAGTCACATTGTCATTTTTTATACTGCCAGTAATGGTTATTTCTTCAGCAGGGACACTGCAGAGATCATGTAGTGTGGTGGCTCAAATGAGCCAGGAGAGTAACTTGTGAGCAGGGAAGCAAGGGAAGGTGTTCAAACCAATTTTACTCTTCTTTTGACTATTGAGGTGTAGTTGACATATAATTTGAGAGTAGTTTCAGATGTATAACATAATGATCTGATATTTGCAAATATTCTGAAATGATTATCGTAATGTCTAGTTAACATCTCTCCCCATACAGAATTGCAAACGTTGTTTTCTTCTCCTAGCAACTTCCAAATATGTAGTATGGTATTATTAGCTATGGTCCTCATGCTATACTTTACATCACTTTGACTTACTTTTTTTTTTTAAATTTTTTTAATGTTTTTATTTATTTCTAGGAGAGAGAGAGAGAAAGACAGTGTGAGCAGGGGAGGGTCAGAGAGAGAGGGAGACACAGACCGAAACAGGCTCCAGGCTCTGAGCTGGCAATCAGCAGAGAGCCCAACGCAGGGCTCGAACCCATGAACCGTGAGATCATGACCTAAGCGCAAGTCGGACACTCAACTGACTAAGCCACCAGGCGCCCCTCACTTTGACTTACTTAATGGGAAGTTTGTACCCTTTGAGCCCCTTCCCACATTTTGCTCATCCCTATCCCCCACCTCTGCTCACCACCTAACTCTTCTCTGTATCTGTGAGCTTGGACAGCTCTGCTTTTGACATAAGGAGAGTCCCCCTTGTGAGCCACAGATACTTCTGAATCCCCCACTGATAGGAACAAGATAAAAATATCTGAAGAAATAAATATGCAGGTACTCTGAAAGAAATACCATAGATAAATGAAAATTCTTTTTGATGAGGTAATAGAGCTAAATATCAATCAATTAAACATTAATTAGTGTGCTTATTACTATGTATTTAGGTTAATAGGACATTGTAAAGAAAACCTTTTAAAAATCACCAAAATGTCTGGGGAAAACCATCTCAGTGTGGCTGAACTAAAACAAAATGTTATCTAAATGCTGTGTGGAACAATAATATTCTTGATGGTCAGATGATCTGTAAAGCTGAAGCTGAAAACATAGCCACATCCACCTACTTCCCTTTTCTTAGTGATTGCATATCTAAGTCCTAGATGGGAATGAGAAAAGTTAAATGCATTTAATTTATTTTTATTTTATTTATTTATTTATTTTTGGAGAGAGAAAGTGTGAGTGAGGTGGGAAGAGGCAGAGAGAGAGGGAAAGAGAATCCCAAACAGGCTCTGTGCTGTCAACATGGAGTCCGACGCTGGGCTTGATCTCCTGAACAATGTAACCATGACTTGAGCCAAAATCAAGAGTAGAATGCTTAACCAACTGAGCCACCGAGGTGCCCCAAGAAAATTACATTTTAAAGTCGCAACAGATATTAGTTAAAATCTGGAAATTATATGTTGAGAATAATGTAATAAAAGAGTGGGAAGTTTGTGTTTTCTAATTTAAATCAGAAGAGTGGGAATTTTGTGTTTTATGTTAGCTGCTTGTTTAGAAATGCTTTTTCAGGATTTATATTCTTTAGATATAGTCATTGAGAAGCTATTTGGAAGCATAATTGAATTTGAGCCTCATCCAAATAGTGAAAAAGGCTTTTATGGGAAGCAGCAGGAATGTCATGAGAATACAAGCTTAAACGGACAACAGTGTCACACTGACTCTAGAATTCTAAGCACAAAGTTATATCTGCTAAAATGTTTAACAAGTAAAGGTCAGTCTTCCTATGACAGATAACTAAGAATTATTCTAAAGATCTGGAAAATCTCTTTAGGGGTTCCCACTACTTCACCAAATGTTCACATCTATGATGTCTTTATTCACTTTCCATCCTAATCAACAACACATGATTTGCTAGACTAAACTGTTTATTAGAGAACCACCCTGGGACCCATTGTGAAATGGCATATTTGCTCTTGTTTGTGTCCTCTGGAGAGGTTACAAATGGACTCTGACACCCCTACCTTTTCTCATTGAATCATGTACATTGTCATTAATGAGTTTAGTTGCATAATTTTGAAAAATGCTGAAGATTCTTTGAATATTTTTATAGAGTACATGTATTTGTGTAAAGACTGAAATAGATCATGAGAATTATTTAATAAAATAGTTCTGAAACTTTAGGGAGTTACATGCTTCTCTAGACCCTGTTCCTTCACCAGACTGCATGGACATAAAACCCCTTCTTGTACCTTGAATTAAAATGTGAAGAAAACTTCCTTGACTAATGTATGTGGTATCTGAGATCAAATAAAGGTAAACAACTTGTTTAGACTATACTTCTCATTAATTTTAGCCTTAGGAGTGTAACCCTTATAACTTAATCTCAAAATCAACACCCTTCGTAATACCAGATGTTCTCCACAAGGTCAAATGCCAATTGTCTTGATATGTGAACACAGGGCTCATAAGACCCTGTTTGTATTGCCATGCCTTCGAGACTTTGCATCAAGCTTTTGTTAGCATTTTTTTCTATTCTTTAAGGTCTCTCCTTAGATGGTAGTCTACCAATTTCTTGATTAGTTTGGGTTATTTCATCTGACCACCATAATTTCATCTTTCTTAGGACGTGAGGTTTGGGGTGGATGTATAGTAATGCATGGACATACATGAAAACGAGTTTCACAAATTGTATGATACATTTAAACACTGTATATTTAGATTTTAAGCATGTTGAAGAAAAAATAACTCAGAAAAAAAATGCATCCTAGCATGAGTTCTCAAAATTTCATATCTTGTCTAATTTTTATACGGGTTTCTGAAATTGGGGCTCACTGGATAGTATTGCATATTTGCAGGACTTTTCTCTCTTAATAGACAAACTGTTCCTTGATCTTTCTCTATTTTATTTTATTTTTAATTTTTTAAATGTTTATTTAAAAACCCTCCTCTATGAGACTGAATACAATACTTGCTCAATCAATGTTGAGTTGATGGATGAGCTGGAATGAAAAGGACAGAATTTCTAAATAGCTTGAATTTGGTCCTCATATATTTTGACTCAGTATTTTAATCTATTTATACTGGACTTTACATAATTTTCAATAGTGAGAACTGAGATAAAATAGTACAATGGACAATTTTTATATTTGAATATTTTGAAGAAGCTCCTAATGAAAATGTTTCACCATAAAATTAAATTTTTTATCTACCAGCAACTGAAAGCAACAGCTACATAAAAATTTTGAACTCTTCTATTAAACAACTGTTGTTGGTTAAAATACTGTCTATGCTAAATCTAAAGAAATATGCCCACTTGGATATTCTGAACTAAAAATACACATGGCACTGATCTCATTTCCATTGTAAATTCCAACCTTCATGGAATTAAGAGGCAGAGATTATTTGGAGGCAGATGGGCTTCTCCTCAGATGTTTTATTTGAGTTTAGTTGTTTAATTAGGTTTGTTCCAATGTTAAAGAGTTATCCTGAGGGGTGCAGATTGTGGGTCTGTACATTGGCAATTGACAAGCTAACACATCTTCAAGTCAGCCAAGAAGAAATAAAAAGACAACTCTATGTTTAGGAAAGTGGGCTTGTTAAACCAATGACCACATAATTTTAAAAGCTAGATAAATTCCACTGTATTGGCTTAGATGAAATTATTTTTAACAGTAGAAAGTTTTGGCTGAGAGTTACCTGGGAAAGAAAATGGTCAGCTGTCAAGCATGAATTCCATTAGCCAGTGGCATGGTGAGTGCATTATACACAGGATCTCATTCAATCCTCATAACAGTTTCATTTGTATATTTACAAATGAAGCCAAGGATGGAGAAGCTGGCATCTTTTGCACTTCCTGAGACCCAGCTGGGTCTTGAGCAGGCTTCGTGCTGCTGTGATTGGAGTGCAAATATAATACTTGTATTAGTCAGGATTGTAGCTTTTCAAATTACAAAACCTATAGTCAAGGCTTATTTAAACCAAGAAGAAAATTGAATTTTGAGGTTCATAACTTGAAGTTCAAGACACTTGAAGTGTCTTGTTTTGTACATGGCTGGCACAAGAGCTTCAGTCTCTCTCTCTCTCATCTCTCTGCCTCCTGTTCTCCATCTCTTTCCCACTATTTTCCTCCATGCATGACCCTCATTTCTCAGAGGGGAACCCCCCACTGCAGGGATAAAGTCACTAGCATCTCCAGCACTGCATTCTCCCTTTGGCTCCAGCTGAGTCTGAGGCTGATTCTCCCTGAACTGACGTGGGTTAAATGCTTATCCCTGAACCAGTCATTGTAGTTAGAGAGTCTGTCACTGTAGTACAGAATGTTCTAATTATGTTGATGTGGCATCATGTACCCATTCCTGGAGCTTTAGAGCAGGATTTACCACAACTTGAGAAAATAGAAGTTGAAGAGGAATGCTACCCTTAAAGAAGATATGAATAAAGAATGGGCAGTGAATGGTGGACAAAACAACAAACACCACAAACCAAACCAAACACGAGCTGTACACTGTTCTGCTGCTTTGCTGAAGAGAAAAAAATATGGAATAAATAGGGTAGAGGTGGTGTAATTAGAAGGGTGTTATTTTCCTACATGTGATACGAATAAGTGCCTGTCATGGCCTGTTCTACTTTGGAAGGGTAACAGAGATCCTAGAGCTTCCTTAAATTATGGAATACTAATTCAGGACTTCTGTTTTTAGAATTTGTGCATGTGGATTAATTTGCTATTGCTGCTGAAACAGATTATCATAAACTAAGAGCTTCAAACAACACAAACTTATTATCTTACAGTTGTGGAAATCAGAAATTAAATTATGGGAGTAAAAACAAATGTCAGTAGGGCTGTGCTCCTTCTGGAGGCTCCAGGAGAGAAGCCTTTTCTACCTTCCAGAGGTTGCCTGCATTCCTTGGTGCATTGCCCCTCTTTCATCTTCAGAATGCATCAGACCAGTTTCTGCTTTGATCCTCACATCTTTTCTGACTCTCACCCACCTGCTTCCCTCTTGTAATGTCCCTTGTGAGTATATCAGGTCTCTTTGGGTTCTTTGGATAATTTAGGATAATCTCCACTCAAGGTCTTTAACTTAACCACATTTTCAGAGTCCTTTGTGCCATGTAAGCTAACATACTCACAGGTGCCAGGGTTTAGGACATGGGTATGTTTGGGAGAGCCATTACTCTGTCTATTATAGTGCACTTCTATGAATTGGAACAGCTCTGGTGTTCTCACTTAGAAATGGTTCAGCCATCATTCCCTGGATTTGAGCACTGAGGTTTTTGGAAAAAAACACTTTGCCTTCTATCCAGGCCAGGTGAGATCTACTAAGTTTGGACACAAGTAGTGGAAGGTAAATGCATAACTGAAAGCTCCTTAGAGATCATGGCTTTGTCCTATTGAGTTAAGCCTTCTGCCTCACCCTGTATAGGGTCCTACAGGACCCTATAGGTCCTATTACCTTGCATTAGCCATGGTGAGTAAGTAGTGAATATAGGTTGGACTGAAAGGTGTCTTAGAATTTTGAATGTTCTGTTGATGCAGAAGAGTTTGAGAAGAGAATCCTTATTATAGACCCAATGTTAGATTTGAAGGGAACACCTGACAGCAGCAAGAATTCTGTTGTTTGCTTATATATTAGGGATATTCGTAACACAGTTTGTGGTAGATAAGCAACACGTAATCGTATGATGGCATATAACATATTCATGTACTGGGTGCCTGCAACATGCTAGTCGCTAGATTATATACTGCTTTTTAAAGTGCCCCTGGTTCCACAGTGGGGTTTTTCTTTACCTTTGCTGAGACACTTACATAGAGAAAATCAGTTAATAAATGGCAGGTATTCTTGAGATGGACAATGAAATCACTCCAGGAGTTTTAACAACATACATACCACACAGTCTGGAGTGGGACCTACAGAATATATACTCTTAAAAGTCTTTTCAGGTGATGACACATACAACCCTGATTAAAAGTGGACTTTTTATTCTAAAGCACTTTGTTGTTGGAATGGTTCTAAGTTCCTTTGGTCTCGCTCCAACCCCACATTTCATCACTGTGATGTGACCGTAAGAGTAAAAATAAAGAGCTACCTGACTGATGATGCAACCAAAGGTTAGGATGCTTTCAGTTCAGTTCATATCCATGCTTCATTGGATAGAAATACTGAGGAATGTACAATGGATAAGAGTAGCTAATACTTTATTTTCTTATAATGAGAGTACATCTGTGGAGTTTATTTCTGTTTGAATTTTTCACTTGAATGCAACACATTTCTTAACTGCTTTTATAGTTATGGTTATTTATATGTTAGGCATACAACCATATAATAAGTATGTAAAAAGTTATTAAAATATCATTATTGGCCAGGGGTGTCACAGTAACCTTTTATCAGAATTGAAATATCCTCCACTTCTACTCCTTTTGTGTAAAAGTAAAAGAAACTCAACTGAGATTTAAGGAATTTATTGATATGTAACTTGGAAAGACAGAAGTGGTACAGTATTTAAGCACTATGAGATACAGGACTCAAATAATACTCTCTTTCTTTGTCTCTTTCTCTGTCCTCACTGTATGTGGGCCTCTAGATAATAAAGAATTTAGCCTTGCCCAAAGAGAACATCTGGCCTTTGCCCTTGGTTTTTGGGAAGTAATATCTGGGCTCTTGGAATGTGTGCCCGATGGAATACCTTTGTCTGTTTGAGGGCCTTGGGTCATTTGGGAAGCCCTAAAAATGTGATTTAGGGTGGAGGTGGACCACACCTGTATAGTTTTTGGTTCCAGTGGCCATGCTGGGATGACCAACAATGTGAGTTGGTATGTGTGTTAGAGGGTGCTTTAGGTAATAAGGTATTAGTCTACTTGGAGACTGAGATCAGCTACATGCACACCCAGTCATGCATTACATAATGGACCTCCAGTAAAAACTGAATGCTGAAACTCAGGTGAGCTTCCCTGCTTGTCAGTACCCTGTGTATGTTGTCTGACATCAGTGCTAGGAGAGTAATGCATTTGACTCCATGGGGTTAGGACAACAGAAACCCTTCATTTGTAACCTTTCTGGACTCTATCCTATACACTTATTCTCTTAGCTGATATCACCTTGCTTTCTTCTCCTGTAATAAACTATACTTGCGAGAATAATAGCTATTAGTTCTGTGTGTCCTCAAACATATGGATGGTTTGGGGAACCTCTGGAATTTGCAGATGGCACCAATAGTGAAGGTACTCTTGTGGAGGGCTGTGTACCCTCTAACTTGGGTGGTTGACTAACTCTTCTGCCCTGTTTGCAGCCTTTAACCTCTCTATTGCAGACACATTATTCCTGTATGGGGTATATGGAAGGGAGGGAGTAGATGCAGATAGCTCTAGGCTTCCATTATTACGGTTAGGTAGTCTTAGAGTATAGAGGGAAAATATCTTCTCAGAATCAGTATTAAAAATACAGGTAATGTGTCTAAATGGTCTTGCTTGAGATAGCTGAAACTCTGGAATAATTACTATGGCTAAGGAATATGATAAAATCATTAGAAACCCAGCCAGGAGGACATGAGTATGGATTGTATGGGAGAAGCAGTTCTCCCTAAGAAATGAGTAAGTGGTGTGTGTGTGTGTGTGTTTTGAGGAAGGAGGGGGTAGAGTTTGAGAATGGTTTTGAGGTTGTCTGATAGGAAAAGGAGATTGGGTGGAACAAGATAACCTGTTGTCATTAACACCTTTTCTGAACACTAAGGCTCATGTAAAGTATGGCTTCTTTCAGTAGCCTCCCCAACCAAAATTGGTTTCAGCAAAGCCTGTTAAAGTTAAGTTTTACTGATCTGTGAGATCATGTTCTGAGGACCTGGAGAATTCACAGGAAAATATTGCCTTAATTATGAACACACACACACACACACACACACACACACACACACACACACACACACACACACACACTGATAATAGAATATAGTCTAATGTTTGATTTAGTCAGGTAGAGTATATCTGTCTCAAGGGTTAATTTTTGTTACAGTGTTGAATCCATCACCAAAATCGTTCCCAGGTATTTTTACATTTGTTATTGTTTCTTTATGCTGCTGAAAATTATGGTGGAATTTGATTGTTGTGCAACAGAAAAGGAAAGCTTCTGGGCACTTGAAGTGTTTTCTTCTTCTTTGCACCCTCTTTTTCTTCCTCCTTTTCATTTTTTTCTGACATTTTATCCTGCCCTTTTTCATAAGTACTAATAAATTAGAAATGTCATGATTAATCAAAATAGCAGTTTAATTAAAATAACCCATCATATTCCTATGTAATTATATGTGTGTCTGTAAATATATTTCCATACAATCATAAGTATATAGGAAAAGTGAAAATTATGCATTAAACATGCCATCTAAATTCCTGGTGAGGAACCAACTACTTGATATGGTACCCAATAGATAATACAGTCTTAAATCTCTGTTACACTCAGAAAGAAATAAATTTTGTCAAGGTATGATTTCATGAAGAAGTCTGCTTAACTGATTTTGCCATATATGAGCACAAGACTTCATGGTCTATACAGAATGTTGACATCTCCTGTGACATTTGAAAGGTGTCTTAGAATTTTAAGAATACATGTTAGAACGTGTGAAAATAATTTGCCATCTTCTTTAATGATAATTATGTATTATTTAAAACTCATATATATATAGCTAATGACAAATCAAGGATATAAAATAGATTTTTGTCATGAGTCTTCTATTCCTTTCTTAAAATTGGATGATACCTCTTAACCAGTGTTATTAGGAAAATGATTCCACACTGAACTACATATTCCTTCTGTCTCTTGTGAATTACACATTGTCATGTTCAATACTTCTTATTTCAGGTTTCCATGTCTACCTGCTAGTCCTTTATTGGAGGTGAAAACTTTGTTTACACTTGCATAAGCTATATAAAGACATTTACTACAGCTACAGTTTTCTTTTAGTGAAACTTTTGAGATGAATTTTTAAGAAAGATTTTTGCTATGTTCCGATATAATTTTCAAATTCTGGACACCTTCTCTTTGGTTGATGTCAAGAATGTCTGCACAAAGCTTTAGCTCTTTGTTTCTCTTGGTGCTCTTGGCCAGCTGGGTTTTCTCTGCCTTATTCAGTATCCTCTGCCCACAGTTGATGATAGCCCTCTTTAAAATTTCTTTTTGTGGGAAAATTCACTTCCTGTTTGAAATCAGGACTGAAAAATGCCCCGCCACAATACTTTCTCTGTAGTATTAGGCATTTCAGCAGCAAATGCTTTTTATAATCTTAAATATTTCAGGCTCATTATCATATCAGCTATAAGACCTGAGGCATAGAAAATGCAGGAATTACAGTTATCCTTTAATGTAAAAAAATACAACTATCAAAATTTTGTTGTCTAATTCAATGCTGAGCTTTGGTTATACAAATAAAGATTTTTCATAATTGCATTCACAGTGGGTAACAGAAAGATCAACTGTGAAGTGTGTGAGTTTGCTAGCGCTGCCATCACAGACTGGGTGGCATTTAAATAACAGAAACTTATTTATTTTCTTACGATTTTGAAGGCTAGCAGTCCAGGATCAATGTGTTGGTAGGGCTTATTCTTCTCCATCTTTGTGGCTTCACATTTTCTTTTCTCCACATTAGTCTGTGTCTGAATTTTCTTATTTTTCTTTTCATCAGGCATTTTGGATTAGGGTCCACCCTAATGACCTCATTTTCACTTAATTATCTCTTTAAAGGTCCTGTCCCCAAACACAATCACATTTTGAAGGGCTAGAGATTAGGACTCAACATAGGAATTTGGGGTAGACACAATTCAGCCTATAATATTGAAATACTTTGAAAATTGACCAGGTAGGGAAACAACTTGAAGAAGAGTCTGGCAACAGGTGTGATGACTTCAGGTACTCATTTTTTCACCCTCATTTATATTTGTCCAGTGTTCATGTCTTCACCTTATGCCAGTGGGCAACAATAGCATGAGAAGAAATGCAAAGACACACCTGACCAAGAAGAAAACTAAAATGAAGAATGGTTATGTATTTTTACCCTGAATAGTTTCTAGGTGGAAGTTTACATAATTTGGGAAACTGTCAACAGGAATAGATTGAGCCCTTCTTGGGCAACCCTCATTTCAGGGGACTAGAGAACCCCCGGAACATTCTAAACACTGTGTTTTCATGTTTATATGTGCATTTAGGGATTCATGAGGAAGAGAACACCCAGAGCTTTATAACACTTTTAAAACAGGTCTGTTTCCAAAGAAAGTTTAAGAACTCCTGGTTTGAGCTATTCTGTCAGAAAAGGAGAAATAGTGGAACACCAGGGTAAGTCACTCAAGAAATGTGACTTGACCAGAGAATATATGCAAATGGCTGATTTATGGATATCTTTATTTATAAACATAAATCATAGAGATATGCCAATTTATTAGTCCCTGAAATGTTACCAATTCAATTGTGAGTGGGTTTTTTAAATCCCAAATAATGGTAACCTTCTACTTTTTTGATCTAGTACTCCATGTATATTTAAGTGATCATAGTGGTTTAGATAATGGTTTTAAGAATTAGAGAGACTCTGGTTCAGACCCTCCTGTATTCCTTAACTATTTGCGTAACTTTGGGCAAATCATTTATTCATCTTAAACCTCAGTTTCCATATCTGTAAAATGGGAAGGGGGTAAATAACTTCTTATAATTGTAGTGAAGATGCGATGACATGAGGCCTAAAATCTCTGCTATGTATGATTAGACCTTTGAAAGTTAAAAAAAAAATTAAAATCATTGTTATAAATGTACAAACTATGCTGTTTTCATTCTCTTCTCAAATTAGACCACCTCTGGTAATCATGGATCTTTAAAAAAATGTTTTAAATGTTTTAATTCTTATGTTAGAGAGAGAGAGCGAGAGAGAGAGCAAGCAGGAGAGGGACAGAGAGAGAGGGAAACACAGAATCCAAAGCAGGCTCCGGGCTCTGAGCTGTCAGCACGGAGCCTGATGCGGGGCTCAAACTCACAAACTGTGAGATCTTGACGTGGGCCAAAGTTGGACGTATAATCAACCTAGCCATCCAGGTGCCCCAATTATTGATCTTTAAGTTCATTGACAGGTACGTGTTCCATTGCATAGTTTGGGTGAGCCTCTAGATACCCAACTAATTTATCAAGTTTTAGAATACAAAATTTTAGAATTTTCAACCCAGTAGAGAGTTCTGACACCAACAGAAGGATGATGATGTGTAATACTATTTGATTTTATTCCTCTGGCATTTTTCTTCTTTTTCCCCAAAGTAAAAAATTCTATTAATAATGCCTTCAAAATGCTTGCTATTTCATTTGTATTAGTCACAGTATACTCTGTCCAGTTTTAATTATAAACTATTCAAAAAATAATATTTGCTCCCTAGGAATTTATTAACATTATAGTAGCCTTAACTGACTTGTAGATAGTTTTGAGTCTGTTGAAATATTTATATATGCTAACTGAGAGAGGGAATCTAAAATGAGTTAATCTCTCCCCTGTTTATAAAAGAAGTATAAGTTCATTGTATAAAATTTAAATAAGACAGTTGACAGAAACAGAAATCTCCCTAATCCCATGGTTAGAGAGCCAATTTTCCTATAACCAGATCTGGTTTCCTGGATAGTTGAATGTAGAATACAGGAGGTTAAAAAATTTAAGTTGACTTAAATTTTCCTCTGTGCCATTGGATGAGGTCAAGAAAGGGTCAGGCTTAACCTGATTAGAGAGCAAGGATTTCATGAAGTTTTATATGATTCCAGGCTTCGCACCTCTTGTCCATCTGTACCACCCTACTCTTAAAATATTAGATCCATACTTTCTCCACCTTACCCATGTGATCATTGACAAAGTGCTGACATCTGCCACTCTGGTCTGAGAGGTCGCTTATCCTTGTTTATACTAATGAGTTATTGTACATTGTGACCCTTGGCATTATGTAGAAGTCCTCAAGAATTTGAACAAGACCTCTTTTTTTTTTAATTAAAAATTTTTTTAAACATTTATTCACTTTTGAGAGAGAGACAGAGCACAAGCAGGGGAAGGACAGAGAGAGATGGAGACACAGAATCTAAAGCAGGCTCCAGACTCTGAGGTGTCAGCACAGAGCCGGACATGGGGCTCAAACTTACAAACCATGAGATCATGACCCGAGCTTAAGTTGGCCACTTAACTGACTGATCCAATCAGGTGCCCCAAACGAGACATCTTAAGGACTTTATGAAAAATCCTAAAAACCGTTCATTTGTATATTACATATGGAAAAATGCAGAGCCTTCCCCATTTCGCATCATCTCTGGCCTGTTTACAGAGATGCTATAATTGACTCGAGGGTCTTATGTGTGTCTTTTAAGAAAGGAGTTCTAGTTAAATAACTGGGGCAGAAAACAAGAAAACCTATTCCTTATTTTGCCCGATCTTCTAACGATCGTTGAACAGGGGAGGAAAAGCTTGAAGACTTTATAGCAGCCCCATGCAGCACACTGCTTGTACTTTATTATTATACTTTTGCATGAATATTAATAATATGCTTACATTTATGCCTTCATGATAAGCACTGTTAATGAATTTTCTGAAATCAATGATCAAAATTTTAAGGAATGTGGAAGTATAATTATGCTTAAAATATTGTACCACATGCAACAAAAGCAATATTAGACAATAGTGGGAGATGGATACAGGTTTAAAACATAACAAAATACCTTAATGTTAGTAGTGATTGTCAGGAAAGCTTTTGCAAATTAACTCATGTCCGAGATATGATCATGACCATTACCAGCTCACAAACTTTCCATGACTCCACAGTGTCTATCTGACTAAGGTCAGTGACTTAAGTTCTTATCTCTTACTACGTGCATAACATCTCTGTTACTCCATCAGAACTATACAAATGGCTTCTAGGAGTCATTCCAAAATATATTTGATACATAAAAGTTTAAGAAATTAGTGAATTGCCAAAAAGAAATTAACTTATACCTATAACTTTTGGTTTCTTGCCACCAGGCTTATGAACTATAGCATCTTTCAAAGCTTAATACCTCACTAATTTGAAGGGTCATGTTATAAAAATAAATTTAAAATAATACTTAACAAATGGGTATGAAACTTATAGATTAAACACATAATTTAAGATATGTCTTTCATAGAATCATCAGTACACTTGTGATTAGTTGTTCTTCTTACATCATCCATCCTAGACAGTAAGAATCACAAGGGCAAATAAAAACCCTGCCTATTTTATTATTCTGCATCTCATTATCTTATTTCCTATTCTGCATCCACAGTGTCTAGCACAGAGTATAATACATAGCAGCTTCTTGGAAGATAATTGCTGAATAGAAATTAATATTCCATTGCTTCTCTGTCATATTCACTAAAATATTAACAAAGACACTTAAAGCTTAACCTGAGATGGAAACCGTGAACTCCCAGAACTCTCTGATACCCTTACTCTCCTTGGTAGAATCTTCCAATATTTTTCATCCATATAGATAGTGGCCCTATACATCCAGAAACCTGAGCTTACTACTCCACTCTTTCTGCTGAGCCTTATTATTTTACTTCCTAAGCACATTGAGACTCTTTCCATGTCTGTGTATTCGATTGCTACCCTTTTTGGCCCCTTCCATGCTTTACACAGCTGAGGGAGCAGTCTTCTGACTGGATTTGTTGACTTCTTTTCTTCTCTCTCGTCCCTTCCTTATCCCGGTGGGTCTTTTTAATGAAATGCAAATATAATAATTTCACCAAATTGCTTACAAATATATTTAATGGCTTCCTGTCTGCTGGAGTTTAAGCTAAAACTCCTAAACATGGCTCACAAGTTACTTCTTAGTCTAGCCCCTACTTCATGACCTAATCCCTTGCCAGACCCCTTCTGTTCTGACATCTCATCAGACAGAGATAATATGCCATGATCTTACAGAACTTTTGTTCATAATTACAGTTTTTTAAAATTCCAGTGTAATTAACATATAGTGTTATATTAGTTACAGGTGCACAATATAGTGATTCCGCAATTCTATACATTACTCAGTGCACATCACAATAAGTGTATTTTTAATGCCCTTCACCTATTTCCCTCATACCCCAAGCCACTTCTCTAGTAACAATCAGTTTTTTCTTTATATTTAAGAGTCTGTGTCTTTGTTTGTCTGTTGTTTTCTTTGTTCATTTGTATTGCTTCTTAAGTTCCACAAGTCATATAAGATTTGTCTTTCTCTAACTGCCTTGTTTCACTTAACATAATACATTCTAGCGCCATCCATGTTGTTGCAAATGTCAAGATTTCATTCATTTTTGTGGCTGAGTAATATTCCATTGTACATTTATGTACCACATCTTCTTTATCCATTCTCCTATGGATGGACCCTTAGGCTGCTTCCAATAATTTGAGTATCGTAAATAGTTCTGCTATAAACATAGACATGCATAGATCTTTTCACATTGCTCTTTTCACTTACTTTGGGTAAAAAACCAACAGTGAGATTATTGAATCATGTGGTAATTTTATTTTCAATTTTTTGAAGAACCTCCATACAGTTTTCCAAAATGGCTGCACCAGTTTGCATTCTGACCAATAGTGCATGAGTGTTCTTATTTCTCCACATACTCACCAGCACTTGTTGTTTCTTGTGTTTTTTTATTTTAACCATTCTGATAGATGTGAGGTGGTGTCTCATTGTGGTTAGATATGAGGTGGTATCTCATTGTGATGATGAGTGATGTTTAGCATCTTTTCATGTGTCTGATGGCCATCTGTATGTCTTCTTTGGAGAAATGTCTCTTCCTGTCTTCTCCCATTTTTAATTGAATTATTTGTGGGTTTTTTTGGGTATTGAGTTGTGTAAGTTCTTTACATATTTTGCATACTAACCCCTTATCAGATATATTATTTGCAAATATCTTCTATTTTGTAGGTTGGTTTTCATTGTTTTAGTTGTTTTGTTTTGTTGATTATTTCTTTGCTGATTTTTTATTTTGATGTAGTCCCAAAGGTTTATTTTTGCAATTGTTTCCATTGCCTGAGATGACATATTTAGAAAAATGTAGCTACAGCCATTGTCAAAGAAATTACTGCCTATGCTTTTATCTAGGATTTTTATGAATTAATTTCTCACATTTAGGTGTTTAATCCATTTTGCATGTATTTTTGTGTATCTTGTAAAAAATGATCGAGTTTAATTCTTTTTGCATGTAGCTGTCCAGTTTCCCAGCACCATTTGCTGAAGAGACTCCTTTTTTCTCCCATGCACATTCTTGTCTTCTTTGTCATGGGTTAATTGATCATATAATCATGGCTTTATTTCTGGGTTCTCTCTTCTATTCAATTGATCTGTGTCTGTTTTATTTACCAGAATCATACTGTTTTGATTACTATTCTTTGTAATAATTTGAAGTCTGGTATTGTGAAACCTCCAGTTTTGTTTTTCTTTTTCAAGATTTCTTTCGCTAATTATGGTCTTTTGTGGTTCTAGACAAATTTTACAATTACTTTTTCTAGTTATGTACAAAATGCTATTGTTATTTTGATAGCGATTGCAGTGAATCTGTAGATTGCTTTGGGTGGTATGGACATTTTACAATATCTGTTCTCCCAACCCATGAGGATGGAATATATTTCTATTTGTTTGTATTGTCTTCAATTTCTCTCATCAAGGTTTTATATTTTTTTCAGGGTACAGATCTTTCAGCTCCTTGGCTGGGTTTATTTCTATGTATTTTATTATTTTTGGTACAATTGCAAATGAGATTACTTTCCTAATTGTTCTTTTTGCTACTTTCTTTGTATAGAAATGCAACAGATTTCTGTGTATTGATTTTGTATTCTGGGACTCTACTAAATTCACTTGTAAGTTATAGTAGTATTTTGGTTGAGACAGTAAGGTTTTTTACACACAGTATCATCTTGTCTACAAATCGTGGAAGTTTTACTTCTTCCTTACCAATTTGTATGCCTTTTCTTTCTTTTTGTTGTCTGATGCCTGTGGCTATGACTACCAGTAGTATGTTGAATGTAAGCGGTGAATGTGGGCATCCCTGTCTTGTTCCTGATGTTGGGGGTAAAGGTCTTAGTTTTTCACCATTGAGTATGATGTTAGCTGTGGGTTTTTCATATGTAACCTTCCTTATGTTGAGGTATGTTCCCTCTAAACCAACTTTGTTGAGTTTTTATCATGAATGGATGTTATACTCTATCAAATAATTTTTCTGCATTTAGTGAAATAATCATATGTTTCTTATTTCTTTTATTGCTGTGATGTATCACATTGATTTATTTGGAATATTGAACCACTCCTGCATCCCAGGAATAAATCCCATTTGATCATGGCAAATGAGTTTTTAATGTATTGTTCCATTTGGTTTGTTAATATTTTACTGAGGACTTTTGCATCTATGTTAAGCAGAATATTGGCCTGTAGTTCTCTCTCTCTCTCTCTCTCTCTCTCTCTCTCTCTTTTTGTGATGTCTTTGTCTGGTTTTGGAATCAGGGTAATGCTGGCCTCATAGAATCGATTTGGAAACTTTACTTCCTTTTTTACTTTTTGGAATTTTTTGAGAAGAATAGATATTAACTCTTCTTCAAATGTTTGGTGAAATTTACCTGTGAAGGCATTTTGTCCTATACTTTTGGTTTTTGGAACTTTTTTTGATTTCTGATTCAATTTCATTGCTAGTTACTGGTCTGTTCAAATTTTCAACTTCTTCCTGATTCAATTTTGAGAGGTTATATGTTTCTAGGATTTATCCATTTCATATCCATTATATGTCCACTTTGTTGACATAGAATTTTTCACAGTTTTTTTTTTGAAGTTTTTTTAATGTTTTAGTTATTTCTAGGAGAGAGAGAGAGACCATTAGGGAGTCACAGACTGAAACAGGCTCCAGGCTCTGAGCTGGCTTGACGCGGGGCTCGAACCCACGAACCGCGAGATCATGACCTAAGCGAAAGTCGGACGCTTAACCGACTAAGCCACCCAGGCGCCCCTTTTCACAGTTTTTTAAATAATTGTTTGTATTTCTGTGATGTTGGTTGTTGTTTCTCCTCTTTTATTTGTGCTTTTGTTTATTTGAGTGCCCCCTTTCTCCCTCTCTCTCTCAGTTGAGTCTGGCTAGCAATTTATCAGTTTTGTTGATCTTTTCAAAGAACCAGCTCCCAGTTTTATTGATTCATTCTATTTTTTTTATTTTTAAAAAATGTTTACTTATTTCTTTTGAGGGAAGGAGAGAGACTCAATGGGGAAAGGGCACAGGGAGGAGGAGAGAGAATACCAAGCAGGCTCTACACTGTTAGCACAGAGCCCAATGCAGCGCTAAAATTCACAAGCAGTGAGATCATGATCTGAGCCAAAACCAAGGGTTGGATGCTTAACTGATTGAGTCACCCAAGTACTTCTGTTCTATTGTGTGGGGTTTTTTTAGTGTCTATTTCATTTATTTATTTTTCGTTTATTTTTGGGAGGGAGAGAGAGAGAATGTGAAGGGGAGGAGAAGACAGAGTGGGGGAGAGAGAATCTAAAGCTGGCTCTGCATGGTCAGCACAGAGCCTGATGCAGGGATCAGTCTCCTGGATCAAGAGTTGGACACTTGGGGCACCTGGGTGGCTTAGTCGGTTAAGCGTCCAACTTTCGCTTAGGTCATGATCTCGCGGTTCGTGGGTTCGAGCCCCGCGTTGGGCTCTGTGCTGACTGCCAGCTCAGAGCCTGGAGCCTGTTTCGGTCTGTGACTCTCTCTCTCTCTCTGACCCTCCCCTGCTCATGCTGTCTCTCTCTCTCTCCTAGAAAAAAATGTTAGACACTTAACTGATTGAGGCTCACAGTGGCTTTTATTTCTGCTATAATCTTATATCCATGCTCCTACTGTTTTAGGGTTTTGTTTGGTCTTCTTTTCCTAGCTCCATTAGATGTAAGATTAGGTTATTTAATTGAGTTTTTTTCTTGCTTTTTGAGGTAGATTTGTATTGCTATTAACTTCCCTTCTTACAGCAGCGTTTGCTGCATTCCAAAGATTTTGGACTGTGTATTTTCATTTTCATTTGTCTCCACATGTGTTTTGATTTCCTCTTTGATTTCATGGTGACCCATTTACTGTTCAGTAGTATGTTATTTAGCCTCAACATATTTGTATTTTCTCCAGATTTTTCTTATGGTTGATTTCTAGTTTTGTAGCATTATAGTTATTAGAAAAGATTCACGGTATGATTTCAGTGTTTTTAAATTTGTTGATACTTGTTTTGTAGCCCAATATGTGATCTATTCTGAATATTCTATGTGCACTTGAAAGAAATGTTTATTCTGTTGTTTTAAGATGGAATGTTCTGAATATATTTGTTAGATCTATTTGGCCCACTATGTCATTCAAAGTCACTGTTTTCCTTGTTGCTTTCCTGTTTAGATAGTTTATTCATTGATGTAAGTGGGATTTTAAAATCTTCTATTATTATTGTATTACTATTGGTTACTTCCTTTATGTTTCTTAATAGATGTTTTATGTATTTGGATTCTTCCATGTTGGGTACATAAATATTTACAATTGTCATGACTTCCTGTTGATTGTCTTCTTTATTATCATGTAGTGTCCTTCTTTGTCTCTTGTTACAGCCTTTGTTTAAAGTCTATTTTGTTCAGTATAAATATTGCTACCCTGGCTTTCTCTTCACTTCCATCTGCATGACAAATATTAGAAAGGTGCCTATATGACTCACTCGGTTAAGCATTTGACTCTTGATTTCAGCTCAGGTCATGATCTCACAGTTTGAGTTTGAGCCCTATGTTGGGCTCTGTGCTGACAGTGTGGAGCCTACTTGGTATTCTCTCTCTCTCCCTCTCTCTCTTTGCCCCTCCCCTGCTCACTCTCAAAATTAAGTAAATGAATAAAACTTCAAAAATTAAAAAAAAAATCATTAGAGACTGTGTCTATGCTTTTTGGTGTCTGATAGACAAAAGATAGCACATACTAAGCAATCAAGTATTTTAATTAATTAACAGATAAAAGATTTTTAATGAGAATCATTTGAAGATAGTAAGCAAGAGAGTAACAGAATCAGATTTAAAATAATTGTAGGAACATTGGCTTTGGATCCAGCCAGGCCTGCATTTAAATTCCAACTCTACTTCTTATTATTATAGAATCTTGGGAAAATTACTTAATATTCAAAACTGCAGGTTTTTTTTAATTCATTTTTAAGAATATCTGTAATGAAGAATACTCATTTTTTTGAGTTAGAGCATTATGAACACACATGTTCAGAGTTGAAACCACTTGAGAGAAAAATGTGGTTGTCAGATATGTGGAGATCAAAATATTATATGTCTTGCTTTTAAAGATGTGGTTAGAAATACAATTTGGTATGTTATGTATGTGGTCTTATTTAATATTACATTACTAAATTAAGTTTCTTAGCTAATCATGAGGAACAATGTGGCATAGAACATCAGAAAGAATACTCTCGGCAAGCAGGCAGGCAGTCCGATCCCAGAATAAGGTCAGGAGGCGAGGCTGACAGGCGCAGTTTCTTCTGCCAAGCTTTCCAATTAGAGGAAGTTAGTGAAGTCATGCAGAGAGGCCAACGATGCTACTCTCAATTCACTATTGGTTAAAGTAGAAAATAGCATTTAAAAATATTAGGTTTTTTTTTTTAATGTTTTATTTATTTCTAGGAGAGAGAGAGAGAGAGACAGCGTGAGCAGGGGAGGATCAGAGAGAGAGAGAGTCACAGACTCTGAAACAGGCTCCAGGCTCTGAGCTGGCAGTCAGCACAGAGCCCAATGCGAGGCTCGAACCCACAAGCCGTGAGATCCTGACCTGAGCGAAAGTCGGACGCTTCACCGACTAAGCCACCCGGGCGCCCCTAAAAATATTAGTTTTGATACAGACTTAAATTTTTCAAAAATATGCTTTATATAGCATACATAGTACATTATATCAAGTTCACTTTTAGTTATTTCATATTCTACTTTTAACCATGTATTGAATGTCTAGGAAAGCAAGAGCCTTTGGGGCACCTGGGTGGCTCAGTTGTTTAAGCGTCGTACTTCAGCTCAGGTCATGATCTCGCAGTTTGTGGGTTCCAGCCCCGTGCAGGGCTCTGTGCTGACAGCTAACTCAGAGCTTGGAGCCTGTTTCAGATTCTGTGTCTCTCTCTCTCTGACCCTCCCTGCTTGTGCTGTCTCTCTCTTTCTCTCAGAAATAAAGAAAACATTAAAAAAAAAAAAAGAAAAGAAAAAGAAAGGAAGAGTCTTTTTACTTCTAGAGAACTGTTTTTTTTTTTTCCCTATTCCATCTGTCAAAGAACACTTACTGCTGCAAAAATGTGCAAACATCTTTGCTCTTTTAGGAAAGGAGCCAAATTATAAATGCTTTTAAAAAAGAGTTATGGATTAAATACTTAACTTCAGGATGTTTGATATTGTAAGCAGTGGGTATTTGACATTAAGAGGCCTGGAGTGATGTCCTAACTATGTGATTATTTAGCTGTGTGACTTAATTTTCATTTCTAATAAAATCTACTTCCTATAAGAGATGGCATCTAATATTCCTGCCAGCACTGGTGCTCCATGAGACATTTGCATCTGTTATTTAGATCACAGGTCTGAAAATCAACTTGCTAATCAGGATCCCTGGGAGCTTAGTGAGACCGTCGTTCCCAGTTTCTCTCCTTAAAGATGATGACTCATTACACACCGGATGGGGCCCTGGAATCTGTTTGTAAAAATATCTCCAGAAATGTACCAGATCATATGATGTAGATCTAATTCAAACTACAAGGACATGACTAAAGACTGGAGAAGTGGATTAACTTTGTGACTAAAAGAGCCTTAAAATTATTTTCTTTTTATACTAAAGGTAGAAAATCTAAGATGTTAAAAAACTTAGAGTATGCAATATGCAAAACAAAAATATCTCAAAAGAATTCATAACACCAATATCTGTCGCAAAAACTGTACTGCCATTTTTGTTTACTTTTATAAATTTTTGGTGAATTGTGTGTGTGTACACAAACATATACATATATATGTATACATTCACATTCTAAATATTGCAAATTATCCATCTGATTAGGTTTATGTTCCATTCCATTTTGATGTCTATTTAAGTATTTTTAATTTAAATTCAAATGTATTTCCCATGTCATTAAAATTATTGGAAAATACAATTTTATCATTTGATTTCATTTTGTGTATGAAAAGCATAATTAAATGCTATTTTTATTATTTAATTTCTAATTTCCCACAATGGCAAATAGAAAGACTAAAGTAAATATCCATTTATATAAATGCTAGTTCACAACTTTTTTTTCAAATCCTCAGTGTAGAGTACTAAATATGGAATTACTAGATCAGAAAGCTACAGCAAATCGAAATGATCATCTGAAATATCTTCAAAGATTGAATGAAGATTAGCATTGCCTTGAGGATTAGAAAAAAATGATTTGATTTGCCCAAGATTATGCAGGCAGTGATTTAATTTTTATTAATTGAGACTTGGATTTGTTCTATCACAAGCAAGGTTACACTGAAAGATAAAGAAGGTATAACTAGATGAGAAGAGAGAAACTGTACACATATTAACATCCAGGTGCCTCTTGTCTGTGTGTGTGTGTGTGTGTGTGTGTGTGTGTATGTATGTGTAGTGAATAATTAAATACTGACATATTATTTCTTAGGACAAATGTTGACAGCCTATCAACTTCATGGTATAAAAATGAACTCATTGATGGGGATGGGGGAGAAGGGAAGGGTGGTGATGGGCATGGGAAAGGGCACTTGTTGGGATGAGCACTGGGTGTTATATATGGAAACAATAACACCCATAGATAATAGTTAAACAATAACCTATTTAAGAAAAAAATGAACTTATTGAGTTCATTAATGAAAACCTTTAAAAATATTTTCTAAATTGTGGTTTTTAAAAAAATTTATTTATTTTGAGAGAGAGAGAGAGGAAGTGCGAGTAGGGAAGGGGCTGAGAGAGAGAAAGAGAGAGAGAATTCCAGCAGGCTCTACTCTGTGAGTGCAGAGCCCAGTGCAGGACTTGATTGTGCAAACCGTGAGATCATGACCTGACCCAAAATAAAGAGTCAGACCCTTAACTGACTGAGCCACCCAGGTGCCCCTCTAAATTGTGGTTTTTAAAGTAAACATTCGTCAGCACTGTCAAAATGTGATTTAAAGTATCCCCAAATGCTTTTATATACCAAATTTGTGGGACTCACAGTTAATTGGTTATTTGGAATTACTTGCTATTTCAGAGAAGTGAATGGGAATTTGGTGAAACTAACAAATAAACTAAAAAACAATTCATAGGAAAATAACTGAAAGAGAGGCTCCACCTCTTGATCCAAAAGAATAAATTTCAGTTCCAGCTCTGTTATGTCTCTCATAAAATGCTAACTGTCTACCTTCGATCACTGGAATTTTAGGGCGACTGGTACTAGAAGAGCTATACAGAATATAAGGAAAATGGTGATCCTGATGTCTCAAAGAAGTAAAATGCACCCAAATAGTATGTAGGATTGCTTAAAGTCAGCATTAAATAAGTCAGATACCAAAACGTTATTTTTATTCATTTAATTAATATAATAGATAATATGTTTCTTTAACAACAAGAACAACCAAACAGTTGAAATTGGGGTATGTAGGTGATCACAAGTCTTAGTAAGAGCTATGACTGCATGTTCTAATGTCTGTTATTAGAGTTCTGTTCAGAAAATTAGGGATGTGGGGCAGCATTATGATAGGCATTTCAAAGTCACCTAATCATTCATTTGGTTCCTTGTTCACTAAAATATATTTCCTGAGTGTTTATTATGTGATGGTGCTGAATTTTGTGTCTGTGTTGCAACCGTGCTTCAGACAGGCATGTGTCCTCACTCTTGAGCTGTCACTCTGCTGAGCATAGATGTAGGTTGAAAGACAATGAGAAGGTCACCACAGGAGCAAAATTTCAAATGGTAATGTGAACAGGAGTGAGACGTGTAGGGGCTTCTTGTTGGGCTCTCAGGAAAGCCACATCTGACAAGGTGGCCTATGTACTGACAATTAAGTGACAAGAAGAGGTAGGCTTGGGGATGTGGTCTTCTAGGAAGAGCTAAAGGCCAGAGTAAAGGCCTTAAGATAGAAAGGATCTTTGTGTGTATGAGAGACAAGATGAAAGATAATATGTCTATAAGTGGTGACAGAGGATAACAGAAAGATCTGCAGATGCTTGGGTTTGGTATGAATTTGGATTTTCCTCTAAGAGCAGTGGGAAGCTAGTGGAGGTCATTGGTGTGTTGTGTTGTGTTGTTGAGTTGGTGGTGGTGGTTATTTTACACATTAACTTGTTAACCTTCATTCCTCTCCAACTTCTATCCTTATTTTTCTCACCTTAGATCTCCCCTCTGATGTTCTAATTAAGATTTTTTTTAAACTACCCTGGGAGGGTATGGGTTCGGTAAATTTCTAGCCTATATTGTTTTATTAAAGAAATACTGTTATTCAGAAATGTACAAAATCCATAACAATAGCCCAAATATTGCAGAAGTTAAATACGCTTATGTAAGGAATTCAAAAGACAAGCCACAAAGTGAGAGAAAATGTTTACGAACTACATTTCTGACAAAGTATTTGTATCTAGAATCTGTGAAGAATTTTCAAGACTAAACAGAAAACAATCCAATTTGAAAAATGGGTAAAATAAGTGAATAGATGCTACATAAAAGATGTGAGATGAGAAACGAGCATATGAAAAGATGTTCAATATCATATATATACAAGTACAAATTAAAAACTACATTGAGATGCTATTACATACTTACAGGAATGTTCAAAATGAAAAATAAAGCAGATTATGCCAAATACTGGTGAATATTGCAGATGGGAATACTCAAATATTGCAGATGGAAATGTCAAATGGAATATTCACTTTGAAAATGGTTTGACTGTTCTTTGTAAAGTTAAACAGACATACACGTACTATATCTCACTCCTAGAAATATTCCTAAGAGAAATGAAATCCTATGCCCTTACAACAACTTCTATGCAAATGTTTATAGCAGCTCTTTTCATAATCACCAAAATTTAGAAACAAATCCAGATGTCCTTCAATCAGTGCCTTCACCCAAAGATGCCAGGAACATATTATTTGCAGCTGAATAAGTTGGCTTTATTATTCATTACATAAGGAGAGTGCTCACCCCACGGAACTGCAAAGTGTCTTAGTACAAGGGTGTTGGCAAGAACTTCCATGATTTAGTCTTTGGTTGGGTAATTCTGCGGAGAGTCTAAGGAAAGGGAGTTTCACTCTAGACTAGGTATAGTTAGAAAGAGGGGTGATTCTTTGGTTGAGCATCTTAATAAATCTTGTCTATAGAGAGTGGAGGAAAGAGTAAGGTTAAGCCTAAATTGGTAAAGAAGTAGTAGTTACTCATTTAGTGAGAGAATGGAATATTTTGTATTTTGTGATTTGCACAGTGACTTTGCCTGAAGTGGATATTCGTAAGATTGTTTTTGTTAATGGGAGGCTTAGCTGTTAAGTTCCTAAATTTCTTGAGGCCTAGCTGTGAACACCAGATCAGTTCCTGAACTTCAGGGACTGATTTTTGTCTTTCTCAGGACAGAATGTGGTAGATACATGTAATGTAATACTACTCAGGAAGAAAAATGAATGAGCTGTTGATTCATACATGAACATCAATGAGTCTTAAATGCATTTTGTCAAGGGAAGAAGTCACACTGAAAGACACATATTTCCTGATTCCATTTATATGGCACACTGGAAAAGGCAAAAGCTATAAGAAGGAAAGCATGGATGACTACCAGGAACTGGGAATGGGGAGAGTTGTTATAATGGTGCTGCATGGCAGAATTTGGGGTAATTGGACACATGACCTATAGAACTGTCCACCACAAAAATAACATATAGTAAATAAACACAAAGACAAAACCAGTATTTGGTAGAGGGGGAGAGGGGGACACAGACTGACAAATGAGTCTAACTATAGTATAAATTAATCACATAACCACACATATACAAATAAATACTGTCAGTACCCTTTATTGCAGAAATCATAAGAATAGCTCCAATATCTGATGTAAATAACATTGGAAAACAGGGTCTTGACTGGATAGTCTAAAGCAAAAGACTAAAGAAAGTACATCCAAACTATAGGCCCTAGTTTGCAATTTTCTTTTCTTTTAGAAATTTAGGTTAGGAATTCTGAAATTATTTGTATATTAGGATCAAACAAATAAATAAACATAGATAATGAGAGGGAGGTTTCTCACTGCTGGAGAAAGAAATTACAAATAGGGAAAGGAGAAGGCTAAAATGAGACTAGCCTGGATTTGAAGATACCAATATGGATTCATTTCTAAAAAGTTATATGTGTATTTAATGAATAAATAGATACAGATAAGCAGATACAGAGATAAATATAGATCTGTTTCTGTGAACAAGTTAGGATGCATATATATATTTCCTAGCCCTGTCTACTACGAAGGGTTTGCAGTAATGATGCCCCACTGGCCACAAGCATACCTAAAACCCAGATCATAGCTTCTAAATACTATCTTACAATAAGATAAAATAAATAAAAACCAAGGAACTTTGGAAAACTGGTTGGTTTGGGGACTAGAACATGGAAAATATAAGATAGTTTTGGAGAATCTTGTAGAAACAATATAAGGGAGTACCTAAAAATGGAGGCACATTAAAAGAGCTAAAAACTAACCTTAAAGACATTGCCAAAACTAGAACAACTTGAGCAACAAAATGAATATAGTAATTGATTATAAACCAAAGAATAAAATAAATATACATGTGTCCATGTATATAACTGAATAAACAAGAGAGGAATAAAAAATATTACCTGAAAAATTGTTGTTTGTTTATTTATTTATTTATATTTTTATTTTTAAATTTACATCCAGGTTAGTTAGCATACAGTGCAAAAATGATTTCCAGTGTAGATTCCAGTGATTCATTCTCTATATAATACCTAATTCTCATCCCAACAAGTGTCTTCCTTAATGGCCCTTACCCATTTAGCCCACCCCCCTCCCAAAACCCCTCCAGCAACCCTTGGTTTGTTCTCTGTATTTAAGAGTCCTTATGTTTTGTGCCCCTTTCTGTTTTTATATTATTTTTGCTTCCCTTCTCTTATGTTCATCTGTTTTGTATCTTAAATTCCACATATGAGTGAAGTCATAGGTTATTTTTCTTTCTCTGACTACTTACACTTAGCATAATACCCCCTAATTCCATCCACATTAGTTGCAAATGGCAAGATTTCATTCTTTTTGATTGCCGAGTAATACTCCAGTGTGTGTGTGTGTGTGTGTGTGTGTGTGTGCGTGTGCGCGTGTACACCACATCTTTTTTATCCATTACTCTCTTGATTAACATTTGGGCTCTTTCCATATCTTGAATATTGTCCACAGAGCTACTATAAATATACTATAAATATTGGGGTGCATGTGCCCCTTCAAAACAGCACATATGTATTCCTTGGATAAATACAGAGGAATGCAATTGCTGGGTCATAGGGTAGTTCTAGTTTTAATTTTTTTGAGGAATTTCCATACTTTTTTCCAGAGTGGCTGCACCAGTTTGCATTCCAAACAACAGAGCCTAAGTATTCCTCTTTTCTCTTCATCCTCACCAACATCTGTTGTTGCCTGAGTTGTTAATTTTAGCCATTCTGACCTGTGTGAGGTGATATCTCATTGTGGTTTTAATGTGTATTTCCCTGATGAGGAGCAATGTTGAGCATGTTTTCATGTGTCTATTAGCCATCTGGATGTCTTCTTTGGAAAAGCATCCATTAATGTTTTTGCACATGTTTTCACTGGATTATTTGTGTTTTGGGTATTGAGTTTGATAACTTTGGGTGATAGTTTTTGGATACTAACCCTTTATCTGATATCATTTGCAAATATCTTCTCCCATTCCTTGGGTTTTCTTTTAGTTTTGCTATTTCCTTCACTGTGCAGAAACTTTTTATCTTGAGGAGGTCTCAATAGTTCATTTTTGCTTTTGTTTCCCTTGCCTATGGAGACATGTCAAGTAAGAAGTTGCTGAGGACAAGGTCAAAGAGGTTTTTGCCTGCTTTCTCCTCTAGGATTTTTATGGTTTCCTGTCTTATGGTTAGGTCTTACATCCATTTTGAGTTTGTTTTTGTGTGTGGTTTAAGAAAGTGGTACAGGTTCATGTTGCTGTCCAGTTTTCCCAGCACCATTTGCTGAAGAGACTATCTTTATTCCACTAGATATTCTTTCCTGCTTTGTCAAAGATTAGTTGGCCGAATGTTTCTGGGTCCATTTCTGGATTCTCTATTCTATTCCATTGATCTGTCTGTTTTGTGCCAGTACCATACTGTCTTGGTGATTACAGCTTTTTAATACATCTTGAAGTCTGGGATTGTGATGCCTCTAGCTTTGGTTTTCTTTTTCAGGATTGCTTTGGCTATTCTGGGTCTTTTCTAGTTCCCTACAAATTTTAGGGTTATTTGCTCTAGTTCTATGATGAATGCTGGTGTTATTTTGATAGGGATTGCATTAGATATGTAGATTGCTTTGGGTAGTATTTACATTTTCACAATATTTCTTCTTCCAATCCATGAACATGGAATATTTTTCCATTTTTTTTGTATCTTCTTCAAAGATCTTCAAAATCTTTCATATCTTATTTCATAAACTTTCTATAGTTTTCAGTGTATAGGTTTTTCACCTCTTTGGTTAGCTTTATTCCTAGGTATTTTATGGTTTTTGGTACAATTGTAAAAGGGATCAGTTCCTTTATTTCTCTTTCTGTTGCTTCATTATTCGTGTATAGAAATGAAACTGATTTCTGTGCATTAGTTTTATATTCTGCGACTTTACCGAATTCATGAATCAGTTCTAGCAGTTTTTTGGTGGAATCTTTTGGGTTTTCCATGTCTGGTATCATGTCACCTGTGAAGAGTGAAAGTATGACTTCCTCCTTGCCAATTTGGATGCCTTTTATTCCTTTGTGTTGTCTCATTGCTGAGCACAGGACTTCCAGTTCTATGCTGAATAACAGTGGTGACAGTGGACATCTCTGTAGTGTTCCTGACCTTAGGGAAAAAGCTCTCAATTTTTCCCATTTAGCATGATATTAGCAGTGGGTCCCTTATATATGGCTTTTAAGATCTTGAGGTATGGGATGCCTGGGTGGCTTGGTTGGTTGAGCGTACAACTTCAGGTCATTATCTCACAGTTCATGGGTTCGAGCCCCACATTGGGCTCTTTGCTTACAGCTCAGAACCTGGAGCCTGCTTCATCTTCTGTGTCTCCTCTCTCTGCCCCTCCCCCACTATACTCTGTCTCTCTCTGTCTCAAAAATAAATAAAATATTTAAAAAATTAAAAACTTGAAGTATGATCCTTCTATTCCTATGTTCTTGAGGGTTTTGTCAAGAAAGAATGCTATATTTTGTCAAATTCTTCATCTAGTGAGTGGATCAAGTGGTTCTTGTCCTTTCTTTTATTTATGTGACCACATTGTTTTGCAGATATTGAACCAGCCCTGCATTCCAGGTATAAATCCCACTTGTTTGTTGTGAATAATTTTTTAATGTATTGTTGGATCTGGATGGCTAGTATCTTGTTGAAGATTTTTGCATTCATGTTCATCAGGGAAATTGATCTGTTGTTCTCCTTGTTAGTGGGGTCTTTGTCTGGTTTTGGAATCAAGATAATTCTGGCTTCATAGAATGAGTTTAGAAGTTTTCCTTCCATTTCTATTTTTTGGAATAGCTTGAAAAGAATAGGTGTTAGCTCTTTAAATGTTTTTTAGAATTCCCCTGGAAAGTCGTCCGACCCTGGACTCTTGTTTTTTGGGAAAATTTTGCTTACTAATTCGATCTCTTTACTGGCTGTGTCTGTTCAAATTTTCTATTTCTTCTTGTTTCAGTTTTGGTAGTTTGATTCTTTCTAGGAATTTGACCATTTCTTCGAGATTGGCCAATTTATTGCTGTTTAGTTGCTCATGATATTCTCTAATTATTTGTATTGCTGCAGTGTTGGTTGTGATCTCTCCTCTTTCTTTCTTTCTTTTCTTTCTAATTAGAATTTTCTCAGGAGCCAAATGAATAAAGTTCTGAGAAAAATTCTAATGAATAAAAGTTGAAGCCAAAACAGAATATGTGCATAGTCTAAGATTTTCTGCTCTGAAATATTTAGTAATTATAAAGTGAAGAATCCTAAATTTACAGGGACAAATCCTGCAAGTCACCACATTAAATAAATGCTCAAGGTTAATATCACCAGTAATACATATCAACATCATGTACTTCTTGATATGATACCCTCAGAAGAATCATCTCTGTGCTCTTTTTCCAAATATGCAAAACTTTATGAGAAATCATGAGGAAACATTAGACAAATCCAAATTGAGGGCCATTCTATCCAGCAATGGTCTTGTGTTCTTCAAAGGTGATAAGGACATGGAAGTCTGAGGGGCTGTCACAAACTGACAGAGATTAAGGAGACATGCCAAGTAAATATATTGTGGGATCTTGGAACAGAAAAAGACTGTTCATGGAAAAAATGGTGAGATCTGAATAAAGTTTGCACTTTGGTTAAAAGTATTGTGCAAGGGCTGATTTCTGTGTTTTGATAGTCATACTATATATTTGTACTTCTGCTATATATTGAAAACACACAAAGAGAACCTAGTTGATAAGAAGTGAGCATAAATGTGTTCAGGGGCAAAGAGGAGATGTCATTAATAGGTAGTATTAATAGTCAGTGGCAGCTAACATTTCTGAATGCTTCTCTATATGTGAACAACTTTTACCACTTTGCTTCATTTAGCTCTCATAACAATCGTGTGAGGTATATACCATTATTTTCCTGCTCTCAAAGTGGGAAACTAATCATGAATAATTTTAAATTACTTTTCTGAGACTGTAGTCTAATTTACTTCATATGTTTCTCGATTCAGTACACTCAAACGCCGACACTGGTTACCTGAATTAACAGCAACTAGAGAGAAATCCACAGACTTAATCTTTCAGGGTTCATAAAGACATCTTGGTTTGTGCATTCTCTCAAAGTTCACATTTTAATAGATTATTTATCCTCTGCAACTGTTTGGTGCTTGGTAGCTATTATACCAATTCATACTTTGTTGACGTGTGTAACATGTGGCATCAATAGATGTTGAAATTCTTCATGGGATTCTATTTTATTGTATTTGTTCAGTGCAGTATTGTTTTACGGACCTATAATATTGATTGTGATAATGAGATACAGTCCATAGATTCCTAGAATCAATATGCCAAGACCTAGAGGACTTCTAAAATGCCAGCCATTATGAAGCAAAACAATGTAATGTTACTGAAATTAATCTTGAAAAAATATATGCATTCTTCAGCCTTCTTGATATACAATGAAATATGTAAGATAGAACATTTTTGAAATCTTTGCTCATTTTTGTTTTCACTAGGTACAAATAATGGATTTCAGTGCTTGTCTACTTGAGATCCTTTTTCTGTGTCTCCTAGACAGGTTAACTAACGCTACTAATGTCTGTTTTTGCTTTTGGCCATTATTACCAAATCTTAGTCTTTGCATGAATATTCTCTCAGAATATAGATCTTTTTTAGTATTGACTATTTTACAATTGATATTTTTTGAAGCTTTTGCTTCCCTCCATTAAATACATCCTTTGGCAGTTTCAACTCAGGATATTTGTTTTAATCATCAGATGTCCCCACATAAATGGGATACTCATGATTTGCAAAAGATTTGCTGCAATTTCTTGTAATAGCCTTTTATTTTCATTCAATTCAGTGATTAAACATTAGGAAATATCTTTAGACTCCATTGACTTCATCAGTATTGTATATCTAAATATTTCAGAACATACAGATTTGTTACTTCCCTTGTCATACCTCGTTTGAACTCCGATTACTCTAGTATGTTCTGGAGCAGCAGTGGAAAGTGAGGTTCATCTATAGAATGAGCATTAACTATTAGGGAGTGTCAGCCACATCCTGGTTCTAGAGACAAAGACTGACAAGATCTAATGTGTTGTATGTTATGGTTGGAAGGCCAAAATGGCAACTTGCATGAATTAGCCACCTATGAAGGAGTCCATAAGTTTTATATTTTCTTATTTAAAAATCTCATTTCTATATTATTTTATAAGGCTTGAATGTTATAGTCTAAATATGTCAATTTTGTATTATACAGTTTGAAATTTTAGTTGTCTAGTAATAACAACATATTTCTATTTGTGCTGGGACAAAAGTCTAAAAATGCTGAGTCAGTAGTGTGGGTCAGTCTTTGAACCATGTGCATTGCTGTTAATAGAGGGAGCCATGGCCAGTTATCACCTTAATGAAGGGAATGTCAATCTCTTATCCACAGCCTGGGGTATTGAAAAAGGCCAAGTTCAGAAAAGGAAAGAAAAAAATGTCAAAGTAAATCAGCACCTAGAGATTCTTTATGTGTCTCCAAGAAAGAGGAGTGTCATTTATCTTTTCCTAATGATCTGTCTCCATCTAATCACAGCTGATTTTGCTCTTTTTCCAAATATTCCCCACCCTTCCAAAAAATCAGAAAAGGTATAATAATAGTGCTCACCCCAAAAGACGCTTTTGACAATTTCATGAGATAATATATGCAAATTAGTTACCATGGTCCTAGACATATTGTAACAAGTCAACGCACCTATCAAAACATTATGGTGGCATAATATAGTATAATTCAGCCATTTTCTTAATTAACTTTAATTTTCTTAATTTATTCAAAGCAACAGCTTTGGAATACACAATTGGATTGTAAGGATTTTTCTTTATGCCTACTGATTTTTTTACATTACTTCTTTCCTCACTGCCAGTTGCTTTTTCAGAAATTTTTTAGTGATTTTCTCTTATCTAACAAATTAAATCTCATCTGTTAGAGGCAAAGATGGAAATTGACCCAAATAACCCGATTAAGAAATGGGCAAAAGATCTGAAAAGATGCTTTTTCAAAGAAGACATCCATATGGCCAATAGACATATAAAAAGATATTCAATATCACTCATTATCAGGGAAATGCAAATCAAAATCACAATGAGATATTACACCTATCAAAACAGGTAGTATCAGAAAGACAAGAAAAAGAAATATTGGCAAAGATGTGGAGAAAAGGGAAAGTTCTTGCACTTTTGGGGGGAATGTAAATTGATGAAGCCTCTATGGAAAACAATATGGAAGTCCCTCCAAAAATGAACAAAAAAATAACTATCTCTCTCACACACACACACACACACACACACACACACACACACACACACACAGAGACATAAAAAGAAGTGAAACCTTCATTTGTGACAACATGGACAGACCAAGAGGGTATTATGCTAAGGCAGAGACAAACAACTACTGGTTTCACATAAATATGGAATCTAAAAAACAACAAAAGAACAAACACACCAGAAGCAAAGTCACAAATACAGAGGACAAACTAGTGGTTTCTAGAGGGGAGGTTTACAGAGCAATAGGCAAATAGGTGAAGGAGTTTAAGAGGTACAGACTTCTAGTTATAAAATAAATAAGGCATGGGGATGTGAAGTACAACATAGGGACTATAGTAAATAATATTAATAACTTTGTGTGGTGACAGGTGGTTGCTACACTTCCTCGTGGTGAGCATGACTCAGCTGGCCGCTGGTTGTGTGCTGAGCCTGGGAGGATAGCCATGGAAAGAGCTCATCTCCAGTCTCAAACCAACTGCCCCTCTGTTCTCTGTGGGTCTGGAGGACTCTTGAGAACTGAATCCTGTCGGCTCTCAGATCTTTGTGATTTGGGAGACAGTGCCTTGTAAATTAAAAAGTCAGGGCATTGGATGTGGGTCTCAGCCGTCCATGTGTGAGAGCTGTCGGCTGTGCTTCTCTCCTCTTATGTGGCGCTGGGCTGGGGAGTGAGTTCCTAACACAAGTGTGCCTCAGATTTCCAGTCTACACCAAGTAGGTGTCTTCTGTCACCCTATGAAGGAATCTCTCATCTAGTTTCTGGATTTCTCTCAGAAGGGACTGGTTCATGTTTAGTTGATTACTCAGCACGTCCGTGAGAGGACCCTGTGATCCCATCATGTTCCTGGTGTCAGTCTAGAAGTAATGGCCCCTGACAATATTGTAGAAAGTATACCTCGAATGATCCCAAATCATCAGGAGCAGTTAAATACGTAAACGATTTGCTGAGGATGCTAAACAGTCTAAATGAAAAATATTTCCATCAGGAAAGGTTAAAAAGCAGTTTAAAACATATAATTGCTCAGCATGAATATCTAGAAAGTTGCCCCATAGTGCCTTGTTCAGTGATTTGACCTTACTTGTTGCATTCATTTTGGAAGTGGAATGCTACTTACCTCTGCCCTGATGTGGTGCTGCACTTTCAGGGACCAGTCTATGTTTCTAGATGGAAGCACTTGTTCTCACATTTTTCTTCAGGTTGTGAGACCTCCAGGTATGAACACAGTGTTTTCCTCTTTGTCTTCCTCCTCCTCTAGCTTCTCCTCCTCCTCCTTTTTTTATAAAAATGCCAGTATTGTTCTAAGTTGGGGCTTCAAAACTATGCACATAAATATGAGATAAACTGACCTATTGCATGTGTTGTTTTCATTTTCATAGACACTTTAAAATATTTTGAAGGTGATAGTTATATTTTAGTCAAAAATAGAGTCATTTAAATCTTGGTGGGATATACCTTCCTCACCAGCTTCATTGATGTTCATTTGCATTTGGAACTTCAGTTGCTAAAAGTTAGGAACAAATGGATTCTGTCAGAATTGTGGCACAGAAAAACCTTAAGGGCAACTTTAATTGTAACTCCCGTGCTATTACTGTGCCAATCTTTCAGAATTTATGTCCTGAGACTGTGACGTATTTGGGGTCAGTAAAACTGCTTAGGTGAGCATAATGGTGGTTTTTCAACAGTAGAGTGGTGAATCAATGATATAGAAGATAAAATTATGGCAAATAATGAAGCAGAAAAAAAGGGAATCTAAGGCAAGAGATCACAATACAAGACCTAGAGAACTCAGCAATGTATTAGAGTGGCTTTTGAACCACGAGCACACTGTATATCCTATATGTTAGCCAACTTGACAATGAATTATATTTTTAAAAAAAGTGTTTTTGAATTTTAATGAGTAGTCTAATTTTTAAATAATTTTAAAAATAATTGTTATCTAGATTAAAGCTTGCTTAGAAATTTTATGGGAATGGGAATCATAAGTGCCGAACTCTAGTCATATTTTTACCATTAGATCACTCTGACCATCCATTTCCTTCTTTGTCAGATGAGTGTGATAAGTCTTATTCTGCAATACAGGGAGTTTTTTCTGTGATGCTCAAATGAATTCCTACAACTGAATATACTTCATAATCTTTAAAGAAAACAATTGTAGATTGCCATTGTTCTTTAGTCATGTGTCAAGAATAAAACCAATAGTACTTATTATTTTAAAAATGTACACTTAGATTAAATGAATAATTTTAAAATACAATTGCTAATATCTTCTGTTATGAAAATATTCAATGTGCTAAATTACTGTAGGTTTAGTAATGCATAAGATCTGGATCTTGCTAGTTTTTCATTCTTTGTGCTCTCCTACTCTGTAATTCTGTGGTTTGGGAAGATTAAGCTGACCAGTAAAATATAAGGAAATCTGTCTTTTCTTTGTTGCTCTCTCTGTAGTTTCTACTTTCTGCATATATATTAAATAAAACTAGAAGGAATTATGAGGCATTTAAATAAACTGATGACTGATTCAACTTTGCCAAGAGTCTTGAATTTATTCTCTCTTTCCCATAATATTACAGTTGTGTCTAATGTTGCTTTATTAACTGATTCAAACTTTATTATTAAACCAATGAAGGGACATTAATTCCTCTCTTCTTTTTGCCATTTGGTGGAGACATGTTTGCTCAAATATGATATATTACTAATGTAAGAATTTTATTCTTAATGAAGATGAGAAGTTCCAATGAGGAAATAATCACTAACCATGAAATCAGGGAATTTTGAAAAGCATTTGGGAAGACTAAACTAAGCAATTTCATACAGTGGAATTAATTTAATTTCAGCTACAAATGACTTTCTCTGTCTCTCAAATTCTCTCCCTAACACATAGTTCTCTCTCTTTCTCTCTCTCTTAGAGTACCTAATATAGTAAACTAAACCAAATCCTCCTCTTCCTTCCCTTCCTTTATAAATTGGCTATTTTATAATAACTAAGAGAATGTCTGACAACTTAAATGAAGTGTGCTGAGTTGCAAATGAGACATTGTGCAATCCCAAGTCAGCAAAGCCTTATTAAGATATTACAGTGTTGGTGATACTGGGATAAGAATAATGAACAAAAATAGGTAGGCTTCAAGAATTTTACAATTGGAGGAGGGGGTATCTGAAGATGGTTTACTGGATAATCTGGATACCTAGAAGTTATTTTAATTGACATATGGAGGAAAGCAAATATTTTTTACAGTTTGTCCCCTGGAAGGCAACTACCAATCACCTGGAAGGCAACTACTTCCACACTAATAAGCTGTCTGATCTAAAGGTAGTGATAATGATGGATATCAGTAGTTGAATTATCTTAAGAACATCAGCCTGGTTTTCCCAAGGTATATTGATAAGGTTTTTGAAAGGTACCACAGAATGTTACATTGTTATGAAATATAGACTATGCCTGGAAGACAGTAGATGTTGCTTTTGTTTTCCCTGGTGCACTGAGTGCTGTTTGTTTTAGAAAAATTCTGGCTATCAGTTTGGATTGATTTGAGCACTCCATGCTTATGAGGGAAAGCTCAGAGTCTTGTGGAATAATATATACTATACAAGACCAGGGACAGAATAGTATTCAGTGTATATCTGTTGAATGAGTGAATGAAATAATGTCATTTGAAATCTAGGGTCTCTAATATATTATTACAGTCCTACAATCATTTTTTTAAATGAAAAGAATCAGGTTTATAATTATACTTATTTGTAGAACTATTAACAGTATATGGACATAGGTTATTTGGTACTATCCTTTTGGAACCAATTCAGTGAGCCTGATTTGGGCTCCAGGGTGACTCCAATGACCAAACATCTTTGGGGCCCTCTAATTTAGAAGACTTTAGTTCAATTAATTATTGGCTTAGCTGTTTTCCTCCCAGTTTTGTTGTAATAACTACTGTCAGAAATGCACATTTGCCTGTCTGAACCATGCTTCACCCTGTCCTTTATTATCTAGTTATTTTACCTCCACTGTAGCTACTCCTTTGGTGAATTAGGAGTTGATCAAATATATGTCAATGGGTCTGAGAATAGTACATTGAAATTTCTGTAAAGGCTGCCTTTTAAATGTGAGGTGGCATACAGTTTGTCCACCAGTATGACAGGACGTAATAAAGGGAATAAAAGCAGCTTTATATATTTATAGAATTTAATATGAACTGATGTGGAATATCTGTATTAAATGAGTTGAAAATTTAGTATTTTGAGAACCTGAGAAAGAACAGACTAAGAGAAATAATATTTAAAGAACTGTCATTGGACTGGTTAGTATTGTTCCTAATAAATAAAATTAGTAACAATAATAATTATATTCATTACTACTTCAGATATGAGGACCTGAAATCTAGAGCAGTCAAGTGTTTTGTTATTGTCTCCCTAATTCACACAGTACATGTTAGCGTTGGAATTCAGATAGTGGTTAATTCATTTTCATTGCAACCTCTTGTCTTCCTTGCATTATGATAATATTTTTACTTAATATAATGCTTTTCATTTTCAAAACACAATGTCAGCAGTAATTTAAAATTCAAAAATAAGAGAGATGCCTGGGTGGCTCAGTCAATTAAGTGTCTGACTTCCACTCAGGTCATGATCTTGCAGTCTATGAGTTTGAGCCTTGCATCAGACTCTGTGCTGACAGCTCAGAGCCTGGAGCCTGCTTCAGATTCTGTCTGTCTGTATCTCTCTCTCTCTCTCTTTCTCTCTCTCTGCCCCTCTCCTGCTCACACTCTGTCTCTGTCTCTCAAAAAATAAACATGAAAAAATTTTTAAATTTTAAAATTATAGAAGCAAGATTTATGAAGGTATAATGAGAATTTAGAAAATATTTAAAGGTACTACCAAGGTATACTTCCAAAATGTTAATAACATCATGATTTATACAATTCTAAGAGAACCTCATGCCAAAATTTTATGTAATCTGTTAGTAAGCGAATCGATAAAACAGTAAAGTTGATTCTAAAAACATTTGAGGAACTCGCTATTGAATAAATAAGAATACTAGAATAAGATTCACAGCTTAGATCCAGAAGTGGTTTGCGTACTACAAAGGAATACCAATATTTTTAGGGTTATCATTTTTACTGAACAGAAATCTATACCTAAACTACAATCTATTCAAATAAGAAATATCAGAGTAAAAAATGCTTCATAAAACCAGTTAATATCCTTGCATAACACTGAAAGACTATGATCCCCAACACAAGTGCTTTATTTCCAAATATTGGATGATTTCTCTTAACCTCATAAAGAAGAAAATACCAACTTAATCCATCACATAGAGATGATAATTATATTTCTTTTTTTGCCTTTTACCTCATATATTTATACAGATGCATATATTCATTTCTCTTTAAAATAGAAATTATATTGTGTATTATTCAGTTTTAGATTCTACCTTTTTTTCTTAGTATTGCATTATGAGCATTTTCCCACATGTTGTGGTTTAATGGGACATTTCATACCACTCTTTGAGGAAGATTAGGAGAATTGGTGTTCTGTCATGGAGATGAGGAAGATGAGGCAATTAAATTTTAAGTATGTAGTTAATGGCAGAAGTGGAAAATCCAAATATTCTGGTTGCTAACCTTAATTTCTTTCCACTGGGCTACATAGCTTAATTTGATCTCTCTCTCTCTCTCTCTCTCTCTCTCTCTGTACCTGTCTTGAATATTCAATTCAAGATGATATCACTAATCTTAGTAATTCTTGATTTGGTGAATTTTCTAATAAAAATTCTCCTTATGTGTTATATATATTCATTACAGTGATTTTAGTTTCGTCAAAAAGATTAGAGCACAAAGTGATATAAAATATACATTTTAAATCCAGAATTCTTTATATTATGTTTGGCCATTTAAATTGAATTCTCTTTTCTCAGTTGGTAAGCTTATATTTTGATTTAAATGGATTAATGCCTGAATGGAAATTTAACTAGCCATTGATTCTTAGGACAGTGTTTCAATCTACTTAGCATGAAGTATTTTCCTGAGTCTGTAAGACAAAATAAAAACATTGTCACATTTGCTGCCATGTTTAAAATTACACAATTAAACACAATTAATACATATATCAAGAGATCAACTTTAAATATCTTTAAAAAGGGAGCATATTTTGCAATATTCAATTTGAGGTTTCTGAGAAACTGTTATGCCATTTCAGAGGTTATTTTGTCCCCACAGATACCTGCTGATCTGACTACACTGAAGAGTAATGTTTGCAAATAACATAGCTTTTCAAGTTTGGACACAAGGACAATCTCTAGGATCTGAAATGCAGGTAGTCTGTATAATGGGGGGTGGTGATGATAAAACTGAGGATCAGTGCAGAATAGTCCCTAACTCTTCAGGATGCAGAGAGAAACAATGTGTCAAAATGTACATGGGTATCCAGGGTCAGCTAGTAATTGTTTCTAAGGCCTAATGGGCTTTTTGGCTGGTTTTCCTCGAGCTTTCACCTCTGGATATGTTGTCAGTAATTTTGTACTATCAATTACATGGCTTATAATTTTTTTTTTTTTTACCAAAACTATGCTAAATCAATGGGGAACAGTTAGTACAACAGAGTATGCTCCCCAGAGTCTGGTGTGATCTGTCTGATGGTTCAGAGTAATACACTTACTGATTTGGTGATACTCATTTCCATGGTCTAAATTCTTCTATAATATGAATATACATATATACACACTGTATAGATTTATTTACAATATAAAATGTAAATATAAATGTATATTTGTGTACATATACACATTTGTGTTTCTATATACAATACATACCTATATATTTGTATTTATATCTATTTGTATATGTACCTATGTATATAAATAGATAGATATACATACACATTCACACATATATATGAAGTTTTCTAGAATTTATTTTCTTACAAATTGACAGAGTGATATGTAGGAGAAGAGGAAAAGGGAAAATAAACAAAATGACCTAAGTCATGCTCATTGCTCTCAATAACTATTATTGTTATAAAACCGTAATTATTCTTCCCTACTCCAAATATACCATCTGCTTAAATACCTTCCAAAATTCCAGCTAAACTGATAATATATCTAAGTATTGTTAAACCCTGTACATTGATATTCTTATTTAATTTTCATCACAAACCAATGAGTAAATGCTCATCCCGTTTTATAAAAAAACTGAATTTTGTGATTTTTTTTGTTATTTTGTTTAAGGTCCACTTTGTGGAGTTGAAAATAGGCAGTGTAGCAAATTGTACCTTACACAAATGGCCAAAGTGATTTTTCTGGTAACCTAATTTTCTAAAACCCTGCTATTCTGCATCAAAAAGTAGAATCGATACCAAACTCCCCCCCCCTACTGGGAACATTGGTGGGCTTGGATTGCTCTAGGCAACAGAACAAGATGGACAAAAATCATGTTTGTAACACCTGAGGCTGGTTTCTACAAAGAATGCAGGGTCCATTGTGTCTTTTTGTGTGAGGACAGTCACCCTGGGAACCCAGCCTCCATGGAGGAAATTAAGCCCACATGGGGAGACCACAAAAAAGTGTTCTGGCTGGAAGCCACTGCTGAGGATTCAGCTGACAGGTACCTTCAACCTCAAGACTAAGCAGACATAGGTCAATGGAGCATGCTTTCAAAGATTCCAGCTTCTGGACATTGAGGCACGTCCTGTCTTTCAGTCTTTCTACAGGCAGCCCCTTACATCATGGAACAAAGACGAACATCCATAATATGTTGTACCTGATTTTCTGACCTAATGTACCCAGGAGCATAATAAAGGTTTGGAGTAATTTGTTAGGTAGTCCTAGTAAAGGGAGTAGACAATCTAATTCAAGCTGTTATTTTAAGATGTGGGAAGATACTGTCTCCGTCAAGGAAGATTTACAATAAAGCTCTGTTATATCTTCAATTTTTAAAGATTCAGAATGTTTCCTGAATCATAAAAATTATATACACAATCCTAGGCTGTAGAACTTGCAGTTTTTGGGAGTCCTTCCTTCTCCCACAGTTACCATGGACTTTTAATTCCTACAGATCAAAAAGAGGAGGAGAGAAAAAAGGAAACCAGGCCCAAGGAGAAATTTAATATAGCTGAATCTCTATGTCATATTTTGTCTGTCACACCATCTTACTGGGAATATTTCCAAACCCTGGCTCTTTTTCCTTGAAAGTTTTAATGGATCCTTCAGAATCCCTCAGACTCCCCCGAAGTGCAACCCTTTGCATTATCCAACTGTCTGACACAGGCGGTGCAGCCTCTCGCTGATTTCTTATAACCGCTTGAACCTTCCTCCTGCCTGTTGCCATGCCATCAACTGTTCCTGATGGACTCACCTCATCCTGCCACACATGGTTCCTGGACAGGATTCTTACAAGTTAGAACTGATTCAGGGGAAATAGCCCTTGAGCTGTTTATGATGATACATTTAAAATGTTACACATGTTTATCTCATGTCGCTCAAATTTCAGGAAGCTTCAAATCTCTCTCTCTTTAATTGACAAGTGAGCAGCACTGAGCAGTCCCAGTCTGTGTATGACCTTTCACTTATCAACAGTCATAGTCAGACAGTGAGGTACCCATCTTCTAAGAGATGACTCCTCTCTTTAAGCGGTTAACTTGAAACTTCTCTTTCTCAAAAGGGATCGGAGGAGAATTCTCTCTTCTCTTGAAAAACACAGACACATTTAGTCACAGGGAGAAAGGGGCACATGCAACATACTTTCCATAGTGGATGGCTGACTTCAAAGATATTTCCTTAATGAATCTCAAGCTTTTTCTCTTTTAGAGTAAAGATGAATAGTAGGATAAGGGTTGGCAGTGGGGAGGCTGGTTTTTGCTCATCTTAGCAAGTCCTTTGGAGCAGATGAATGCTTTGAAATCTGTAGTTTTGGGTTTGGATTACCTACCAAAATTACTAAGTAGAAAAAGATGTGCCTTTAACACATCAAGAATCTTACTGTACATGGGTAAGCTAACTACACTTTTCTATATTTTAAACTCCTACAGTGTTAAAATAGAATTTGGATGCCTTTTCTGTTTCTTGTGTTTTCCACTCTATTATCCAGGTTTGATGATGATGATGATGATGATGATGTTCTTAGGAACAATTCAAGCACTACAACCTGCAAAGAAATATAAGTATTTACAGATAACTTACGAAGTAAATGTCAGTAAAAATAGAAAAGGTAGTTTGGGACAATATTATTGATGATAATTACTATACATTCTAAATAATGTTTGAAATTTTATTTGAAAATAATTTGAAACTTTAAAGAAATTTATTAGTACAGAAAGATTCCTATCCACTTTACCTGATACACTTATAAAGATTTTATTGATTGCTTTTATTACTTTGCTCTATGATTATTTATCAACTTATTATAATTTAGCTATCATCTCTCTATCTCTGTCTGTGGTAGGCAGAATTCTATAGATTCTCTACTTCCAGCTCCCAGATTTCTGTTTCTTGGTCATTCAATCAAACATTAATCTAGGTGCTGCTATGAAGAGATTTTGCAGATTTAATTAGAGTCCTAAGTCAGTTAACCTTAAGATACAGATGTTATCCTGGTAGGTTTTATATAATCATATGAGCCCTTTAAAAATCAGAAATCAGAGAAATACAATAGAAGAGGGGAGTAGAAAGATTCAAAGTGTTAGGATTCCATGTGTCATTATGGACTTGTCGATGAGTTGTGTACAAAGAAGAGTGAGTGGCTTTAAAGAACTGAGATTCCTAGCTGACAGGAGGGAGGGATGGCACCTGTGACAGTCCTACACCCAGAAGGAGCTTCATTATCTTATTTATAATACTTCCCTTTTTGGAATCGTTTGTAAATGTCAACATCTCCTGGACCTATCATTGGTAGTTCTTATCAACTTAAGAAAATTTATCTTTGATGTAATATTTCTATGAATCTCTTATTTATATTTCAGTTTTTGACATGATAATGTTCTTTGCAGAATTTTTTTTTTAATCCTAATGAGCATTGCTGCTATGTCCTTGGATATTACGCTATCACTTTTTATTTTTTTTATTTTTTGTTTTTTTTGATTATTGCAACTATCTTTAGATATATATATTTTTTTCAAATAGTTGATCGTCAAATTAATTTCCACATAACACTCAGTGCTCATCCCCACAAGTGTCCTCCTCCATTCCCATCCCCCTTCCCCCCCACATCCATCAGTCCTCAGTTTTTGTCAGCATTCAAGAGTCTCTCATGGTTTGCCTCTCTCCCTTTCCCCCACCATTTCCGCCCTTCTTCTCCCCCTTGTTCCTCCGTCAAGTTCCTCCTAATCCTCCTATTCGTGCAAACATATGACATTTGTCCTTCTCTGCCTGACTTATTTCGCTCAGCATAACACCCTCAAGGTCCATCCATGTTGCTACACATGGCCAGATTTCATTGTTTCTCATTGCCATGTAGTATTCCATGTATAGATAAACCACATCTTCTTGATCCATTCATCTGTTGATGGACACTTAGGCTCTTTCCATGTTTTAGCTATTGTGGAGAGTGCTGCTATGAATCATTGGGGTACATGTGCTCCTATGCATCAGCATTTCTGTATCCCTTGGGTAAATTCCTAGCAGTGCTATTGCTGGGTCATAGGGGAGTTCTATTGTTAGTTTCCTTAGGAACCTCCACACTGTTTTCCAGAGGGGCTGTACCAGTTTACATTCCCACCAACAGTGTAGGAGGGTGCCCATTTCTCCACATCCTCGCCAGCATCTAGAGTTCTCTGATTTGCTCATTTTAGCCACTCTGACTGGCATGAGGTGGTATCTCAGTGTGGTTTTGATGTGTATTTCCCTGATGAGGAGGGATGCTGAGCATCGTTTCATGTGTCTGTTGGCCATCTGGATGTCCTCTTTGGAGAAGTGTCTGTTCATATCTTCTGCCCATTTCTTCACTGGGTTGTTTGTTTTTCGAGTGTGGAGTTTGGTGAGTTCCTTATAGATTCTGGATATCAACCCTTTATCTGATATGTCATTTGCAACTATCTTTTCCCATTCCGTTGGTTGCCTATTAGTTTTCTGGGTTGTTTCCTTGGCTGTGCAGAGGCTTTTAATCTTCATGAGGTCCCAAGCATTTATTTTTGCTCTTGATTCCCTTGCTTTTGTGGATGTATCAGTAAGAATTTGCTGCAGTGGAGGTCAAGGAGGTTGTTTCCTGCTTTTCCTCTAGGGTGTTGACGGTTTCCTGTCTCACATTCAGGTCCTTTATCCACTTTGAGTTTATTTTTGTGCATGGTGTGAGAAAATGATCTAGTTTCATTCTTCTGCATGTTGCTGTCCAATTTTCCCAACACCATCTGTTAAAAAGGCTGTCTTTTTTCCATTGGATATTCTTTCCTGCTTTGTCAAAGATCAGTTGGCTGTATACTTTTGGGTCCACTTCTGAGTTCTCAATTCTGTTCCATTGGTCTATGTGTCTGTTTTTGTGCTAATACCATACTGTCTTGATGATGACAGCTTTGTAGTAGAGGCTAAAGTCTGGGATGGTGATCCCTCCTGTTTTGGATTTATTTTTCAGGATTACTTTGGCTATTCGGGGTCTTTTGTGGTTCCATACAAATTTTAGGATAGTTTGTTCTAGTTTTGAGAAGTATGCTGGTGCAATTTTGATTGGAATTGCATTGAATGTGTAGAGTGCTTTGGGTAGTAATGACATCTTAACTATATTTATTCTTCCTATCCATGAGCATGGAATGTTTTTCCATTTCTTCGTGTCTTCTTCAATGTCCTTCATAAGTTTTCTGTAGTTTTCATCATACAGATCTCTTGTATCCTTGGTTAGGTTTATTCCGAGGTATTTTATGGTGTTTTGTGCAAATGTGAATGGGATCAGTTTCTTGATTTCTCTTTCTGTTGCTTCATTGTTGGTGTATAAAAATGCAACCGATTTCTGTGCGTTGATTTTGTACCCTGCAACTTGGCTGAAATCTTGGATCAGTTCTAGTAGGCTTCTGGTGGAGTCTGTCGGGTTTTCGATGTAGAGTATCATGTCATCTGCAAAGAGTGAAAGTTTGACTTCCTTTTTGCCAATTCTGATGCCTTTGATTTCCTTTTGGTGTCTGATGGCTGATGCTAGGACTTCCAGCACTATGTTAAACAGCAGTGGTGAGAGTGGACATCCCTGTCGTGTTCCTGATCTCAGGGGGAAAGCTCTCAGTTTTTCCCTGTTGAGGATGATGTTAGCAGAGCTTCTCATAGATGGCTTTGATGATGTTTAAGTACGTTCCTTCTATCCCAACTTTCTCGAGAGTCTTTATTAAGAAGGGATGCTGTATTTTGTGAAATGCTTTTTCTGCATCTATTGACAGGATCATATGGTTTCTATCTTTTCTTTTATTGATATGATGTATCACATTGATTGATTTGCGAATGTTGAACCAGCCCTGTAACCCAGAAATGAATCCGACTTGATCTTCGTGGATGATTCCTTTTTATATGCTGCTGGATTCGATTTGCAAGGATCTTGTTGAGAATTTTTGCATCCGTAATCATCAAGGATATTGGCCTGTAGTTCTCTTTTTTTGATGGATCTCTGTCTGGCTTGGGAATCAGACTGATGCTGGCTTCATAAAATGAGTCTGAGAGTTTTCCTTCGATTTCTATTTTTTGGAATAGCTTGAGAAGAATTGGGATTAATTCTGTTTTAAATGTCTGGTAGAATTCCCCAGGGAAGCCATCAGGTCCAGGGCTCTTATTTGTTGGGAGATTTTTGATCACTGATTCAATTTCTTCCTCGTTATGGGTCTGTTCAGGTTTTCTATTTCTTCCTATGTGAATTTTGGTAGTGAGTGTGTGTTTAGGAATTTGTCCATTTCTTCTAAGTTGTCCAATTTGTTGGCATATAATTTTTCATAGTATTCCCTGATAAATGCTTGTATTTCTGAGGGGTTGATTGTAATCAGTCCATTTTCATTCATGATTTTGTCTGTTTGGGTGCTCTCTCTTTTCTTTTTGATAAGTCTGGCTAGAGGTTTGTCAATTTTGTTTACTTTTTCAAAAATCCAACTCTTGGTTTCATTGATCTGTTCAATTGTTTCTTTGGTCTCTATGTTGTTTACTTCTGATCTAATTTTTACTATTTTTCTTCTTGTACTGGGTTTAGGGCGTTCTTGTTGCTCTGCCTTTAGTTCTTTAGGTGAGTTGTTAGATTTTGGACTTGCGCTTTTTCTAATCTTTTGAAATAGGCCTGGAGAGCAATGTACTTTCCTCTTAGCACTGCCTTTGCCGCATCCCATAGATTTTAAATTGTTGTGTTTTCATTTTCATTTGTTTCCATATATTTTTTAATTTCATCTCTAATTGCCTGAATGGCCCATTTATTCTTTAGAAGGGTGTTCTTTAACCTCCTTGTTTTTGGAGGTTTTCCAGACTTCTTCCTGTAATTGATTTCAAGTTTCAAAGCATTATGATCTGACAGTGTGCATGGTATGGTCTCTATTCTTTTATATTTATTGAGGTCTGCTTTATGTCCCAGTATGTGATCTATCTTGGAGAATGTGCCATGTGCACTTGAGAAGAAAGTAAATTCCCTGGCCGCAGGATGTAAAGTTCTAAATATATCCGTCAGATCCATCTAGTCCAATGTGTCTTTCAAGTACATTATTTCTTTAGTGTTTTTCTCTCCGGTTGACCTATCTATTGCTGTAAGCGGAGTATTAAAGTCCCCTGCTATTAGCACATTCTTATCTATAAGCTTGTTTCTGTTTGTGATTAATTGTTTTAGATATTTAGGTGCTTCCATGTTCGGTGCGTAGACATTTATGATTGTTAGTTCTTTCTGATGGATGGACCCTGTAATTATTATGTAGTGCCCTTCTTCATCTCTTGTTATTGTCTTTAGTTTAAAGTCCAGTTTTTCTGATATAAGTATAGCTACTCCGGCTTTCTTTTGATTTCCTGTAGCATGATATATATTTCTCCATCCCCTTACTTTTAATCTGAAGGTATCTTCCCATCTAAAATGAGTTTCTTGTAGACAACATATAGATGGATTTTGTTTTTCAATCCATTCTGCTACCCTATGTCTTTTGATTGGAGCATTCAGCCCATTTACATTCAGTGTTACTATTGGAATATGTGGGTTTAGAGTCTTTGTATCTTTTGTAGGGTTCATGTTTGTGGTGGTGTCTCTGGAATCTTTGTTCCTTGCAACCTTTCCTTCAGAGCATCCCCCTCAGGACTTCTTGTAGGGCTGGCTCGTGGTGACAAATTCTTTCAATTTCTGTTTCTTTGGAAAGGTTTTTATCTCTCCTTCTATTTTGAATGACAGGCTAGCTGGATAGAGGATTCTTGGCTGCATATTTTTACTGTTCATCACATTGAAGATCTCCTGCCATTCCTTTCTAGCCTGCCACGTTTCAGTAGATAGGTCTGTCACCACTCTGATAGGTTTGCCTTTGTATGTTAGGGCCCTTTTCTCCATAGCTGCTTTCAAAATTCTCTCTTCGTCCTTATATTTTGCCATTTTTACGATGATATGTCGTGCAGAAGATCGATCAAGTTACGTCTGAGGGGAGTCTTCTGAGCCTCTTCTATTTCCACATTGACTTCCTTCCCCAGGTCGGGGAAGTTCTCTGCTATAATTTGTTCCAGGACTCCTTCAGCACCTTTCCGTCTCTCTTTGTCTTCTGGGATTCCTATGATACGGATATTGTTGCCTTTGACCGTATCACTGAGCTCTCGAATTCTTCTTTCCTGTTCCTGGATCAGTTTGTCTCTTTTTTTGTCAGCTTCTTGTTTTTCTATAATGGTGTCTTCTAAATCACTTCTTCTCCTTTCTACCTTTTCAATCTGTGCACTGGAGTTCTCTAATTTATTATGTTTCTCATTTGTTGCATTTTTTAATTCTTCATGCCTATTTTTATTTTCCATTTTGTCTGTAGCCATAGTTTCCTTGATGTCTGCTGTGTTTTTTTCAAGCCCAGCTATTAATTTCACCATTATTATTCTAAAATCTTGTTCACTTATGCTGCTGATATCTGTTTTGAGCAGTTCATTAGCTGTCATTTCTTCTTGGAGTTTCTTTGGAGGAGAGCTCTTTCATTTCGTCATTTTAGTTAGCTTTATGGCTCTTGTTGGTTTTAAAGACCTGTTATGCTCTCTGTTTCTATGAGCGCTGCTGTATCCAAGCAGACTCTGGCTTTCCAGGGCCTATCCTTTCAGAGAATGTTTTTTGAATGGTATCCCTTGGTTTCTCTTGTTGGGACCTTGGTTATTTTATTTTCCTATTCGTAGTGATATTTGCGACTCTCTACCTTGTGTACCTTAGCTTGTTTCTTGAGGTAGCCCTGGAAAAGAAAACAGACAGACAAACACACAGGGAGCAGGAGCACACAAACGCACAGCCTAATTCAACTAACATGCAAAGCGAGAGGGAAAACAAAAAAGTTAAGAGAAAAGATGGAGGAGGGAGGGTGAATAGTATGGAGTATAAAATACATAAAAGGGTCAAAAAAGGGAAAAGAAAAGGAAAAAAGAAGAAAACCGATGGAGAAAGAGTGGTTTAAAGCATATACCTTGATTTCCCAGCTACAGTTCAATAGCCGTGTGTATGCAGTGCTGGTTGAAGAGCATAGACAAAGAGAGAGAAGGCAGAGTGGGATGAGGCAAACTTGGAAACAGAATGAACAGGCAGAAGGGATAAGAAGCTTTTTTCAAAGAGGTAGAGGGTAGAATATGGTTGGATAGGTGAGAGAAGGATGCTGGAATTATCCAGAGAAACTATATAGTCTAATTACTCCTGAGAGAAAGAGCTGAAAATATTGGTATGTGTAGAATTTACAGTTACAGAATGGACTCGTTGTGATTGTTTAAGCAAGCTGGCGACCATAGTTAATCAGGGCAGTGTTCTGGGGAAAAAAGAGAGAAAAGAGAAGTAACAAGAAAAAAAGAAAGAGAAAAAAAGGGGGAAAAAGAAAAAAAAAAGAAAAAAACAAAATGGAAAAAAAGGGAAAAAAAAGCGGAGGAGGGCAGCTCTCATGCAGGGATGGGCGTGGCGTGATCCAATGCCTCAGGTGGGAGCTCTGCCTTGACGGTTGTGGGGAGGAGAGTGGCTGTGCTCAAGTCCCTTCTTGAACCAAGCACTGCACCTCACCTTTTGGGTGTGTAAACTCCCCGTACTGGGGGCCCAGCTGAAGTGGGTTTCACTCTTCAACCCAGGCCAGTTCCAGTCTCCAAATCCCAGTCCGCGCGCCCCACTGAAATCGCCTTAGACATAGCCTCCCAGGCAACCCCCTTGGGCAATTCCAGGCTCCCTGCTGAGCTCTGGGGGCAGAGTCAGAATCGCTGCTTCCTTCTCTGGGTCAGGCTGGCGCGCATGCGCGGGGGCTTGCCTGCCGGGTCCGCGTAGCCTGAGCCCGCTGGAGTGAGGAAAACCGGGTCCCTCTATGGCTCGTCACCCGAAACACGAACTCACAGGCAAATTTCCCAGTTTTTAGCTCTTTGCCTTCCCTCTCGAGTTCCAGCCAGCCAGGAGCGCGGACGCCCGGTGTCTGCGCGGCTCTTTCAGGGGCCCCAGCCGCCCGGGAGCTACAATGGCGGCAGGCGCGCCGCTGCTCTGAAATCCACCTCCAGGAGCGGCACAAAGAAGCAGTTTGTGTGCTCAGCCTCCCCCAGGACCAGTTGGCGCGAGGGGACCTGGTGTGCAGGTATTTGGCAAGTACGGTCTTTCTATGCACTGAGCGGTTTTTTCCCCCACGAGCGGAGGTTTTTCTGTTTCGGACTCTCTCCTTTTCCCCTCTCACTCCCCGTAGAGGGTAGAGGGGGATCGCCTCCCACCCTGGAGTCTCCGATCCTGGCCGGATTTTATCTTCCCCGGTTCGCACTCACATTAGAAGGCTCTCTCAGTGGATTCTGCGTCCTTTTTCTCCCAGTCTCTCAGGTTTTGTAAAGTTTCCAATGGCTTCAGATCTTTTCTGTGTGATATATGGGCGCGAGTGCAAGTACGGCGCTCCTTTCTTCTCCGCCATCTTGCCCTCTCCTACCCTATCACTTTTTAAAGAAGTTCATTACTTTCTAACATCATAACATGAGCAGACTCATCTCGTGTATACAGTGGCTCAGCCTGGCATCAGCCCTTTTCCCAGGAATACTTTGGAACCTTAGATATTTCAAGATAAGGAATTATACTGAGATTGTGCTTTAAGAATATCCAGACTTTGTATGTATCTCTATCTTAACTGTTCATACAGTGTTCATGGGACAGTGATGTTTATTTATTTCTGAATTGGAGCAAGTTCCAAAACTGGTCATCAGTGAATATATTAATAATGATAATAACAACTGTCATTTATTCAGTGTTTTCTCATGCCAAACACTATGCTTAGGATTGGTATACTTCATTCCATTGTTCATGCCCTCTCCTTGAGAATTACAATAATTTTATGAAAGCTCAGCATGGCCAAATTACCTGCTCATGGTCACACAGGGCAGAACCCAACCCTTGTTCCCAACTCTAGAGAACATGTTTTTAAATGCTACACACTCTGGCACTCCTTTTAGAAGTTAATTCATCTTCCAGAGACAAATATGTATGCATATACTATGTGTGTGTGTTGTAAATTTAGATAAAAAAGGAGGGGCGCCTGGGTGGCTTAGTCGGTTAAGCGTCCGACTTTCGCTTAGGTCATGATCTCGCGGTTCATGGGTTCGAGCCCCGCGTCGGGCTCTGTGCTGACTGCCAGCTCAGAGCCTGGAGCCTGTTTCAGTCTGTGACTCCCTCTCTCTCTGACCCTCCCCTGCTCACACTGTCTCTCTCTCTCTCCTAGAAATAAATAAAAACATTTAAAAAAAAAAAAAAAAAGATAAAAAAGGAATATAAATAGATGATAGATAGATAGATAGATAGAGACGTACATATTTACACACCTACATACATACAGTGTGGCTTAGGAGGTGTATAGATTTTAGATGCTCATAGGAAACATGTAAGTTTTTAAAAGGATTACTTGTTTTTCTTGCCTGAGATCATGACTAGATGTATCATAAAGGAAAACTATTACTCGTTCAATTTTTATTTTATGATGTGCAGTGATACAGAGAATAGAATTTACTAGTATTTATCCAGAGAAGGTATTTCTCTGGACTCACATTATTTATTTCTTAATTCACAACTAGCGATAGCTCCAACTCACGTGAATGTATTTATGTAGGATTTCTAAAACTGGAGATTAGTATCAGACACAAATGGATTGTTTTTTAAATGGATGGTTTGTTTTAAATGCATATAATCTTTGAATTTACTATTTGAAAATTCAATACATAGATTAATAGGGGGATTTATATTAACATATGCAAGGAAGTATGTCTAGAGCTTTTGAGGACAGTATTGCTGGAATGGCTGATCATGGACTACCATGATCCATGAGCTGTTTGTTATTGGCTCACATGAGAAGTTTAGAAAGTAAGAGTAAATACTTGGAAACTGTTATTGAAATTAACATTGTCATGATACATAGGCATGTGGTCATTTTTGTAGGAATTTATTATATTTTTAAAAACATCAGTCTACCATGGGTTGGAACTTAAATAAGACACAAAAAATAGATCCTGGATTGCAGGATTTGTGAAGTAATAATTACAGAATAGAAAATTAAGTCCAAACTAAAAGTCCACCTGAAATATCTAGGTTGCAGAATATTTTAAAATTATACATGTCTGCTCCTTAACTTTTCTGTTTGAGTATCTTTTTTCATTTTTTTCTCTTAAAATTATATTAACATATATATAAAATAAGATTCTTACTTTCTACTTCCCAAATCTCCCAGGCCTCTTCTCAATTCAATTCTTGGACACAAGTACATTTTTATTTAAATATTTTATAAAAATATGATCATTGTTATCCATACTTCTAGCTTCCTCTGATTTTAATTCAAAATCTACATCATAGTGTGTAGGAGATCAGTGACCTTGTCTAATTCTAAAGTTCTAAAGTTCTTGTCTAAAACAAGCTCTTTTGCAATTTAGAACTTAAGAAGCATCAAGGACACACAGTTCACTGAGAAAATTAACCAATGTCTTGTGAATAAAGTGTGGACATAAAAGACCCAGCAATATTAAATTGAGTTAGACAGTTGGCAGGATGAGGAAATCAATAGCATCTTGGCATGCTGATGAGAAATACTGACTAATTTGTGGCATCATTTTGAGCTCTAGACATCAGTTACTGCATTTTTAATTTTTTTGCCTATAAAAGCATCATTTGATCATCATACAGAATTTTAAAGGTATAGAAAGCTATAATGATTAAACTGAAAATCACATATATTCTAAACACACAGACACACTCACATACCAGGCCTTCTTTATCCATCTCTTGATGGACATTTGAGTTGTTTCTACCTCTTGACTATCATAAATAAGGCTGCAATAGACATAGAGGTGCACATGGTTTTTTTTTTTTTCAAATTAGTATTTTCATTTTATTTAGGTAAATATCCAATAGTGGGATTACTGCATCATATGATATTCCTATTTTTAATATTTTGAAGAAACCCCATATTGTTTTCCTCAGTGGCTGCACCAATTTGCATTCCCACTGATAGTGTACCAGGGTCCTTTTTCTCCACATCCTTGCCAACACTTGTTATTTCTTGTCTTCTCGATACTAGACATTCTGACAAGTGTAAGGTGATACGTCATTGTAGTTTTGGTTTGCATTTCCATAATAATGAATGATGTTGAGCATCTTTTCATGTGTATGGTGGCCATCTATAGGTCTTCTTTGGAAAAAAAAATGTCTATTCAGGTCCTCTGTCCATTTTTTAATTGGATTATTTGTTATTTGGCTTTTTATTTTTGATTTTCTTTTTTGGTGTTGTGTTTTATAAGTTCTTTATCTATTTTGCATATTAACCCATTATCAGATATATCATTTGCAAATATCTTCTCCCATTCAGTAGATTGTCTGTATGTTTTTATGTTGGTTTCACTTGTTGTACAAAACCTGTTTATTTTTGCCTTTTCCCCCAGTTTTCCTCAGGAGACCTATCTAGAGAAATGTTTCTAAAGTCACTGTCAAAGAGATTACTACCTATGTATTCGACTTGAAATTTTATGGTTTCTGGTCTCACATTTAGGTCTTTAGTCCATTTTGATTTTATTTTTGTGTATGATGTAATGATGTGATGCAGTCTCATTATTTTGCATGCAGCTCCCCAGTTTTCCCAGCACCATTTGTTGAAGAGATTTCCTCTTCCCTCTTGTATGTTTTTGCCTTCTTTGTTACAGATTAATTGACTGTATAAGTGTGGGTTTATTTCTGGGTTCTCTCTTCTGTTCCAGTGATCAATGTGTCTGTTTTTGTGTTGGTACCATACTGTTTTGGTTACTATACTTTGTAGTATATCTTGAAATCTGGGATTGTGATACCTCCAGCATTGTTCTTCTTTTTCAAGAGTTCCTTGGCTTTTGGGGTCTTTTATGGTTCCATATATATTTTAGTATTATTTTCTAGTTCCATGAAAAATACTATAGTATTTTGATAGGGACCATATTGAATCTGTAGATTGCTTTAGATAATATGGACATTTTAACATATTAATCCTCTAATCAAGTATGGTATGTTTTTCTGTCTGTGCTGTCTTCAGTTTTTTTTTTCTTAAATAGTTTATTGTCAAGTTTGTTTCCATAGAACACCCAGTGCTCATCCCCACAAGTGCCCTCCTCCATGCCCATCACCCTCCTTCCCCTCTCCCCTACCCCCATCAGCCCTCAGTTTGTTCTCAGCATTCAAGAGTCTCTCATAGTTTGCCTCCCTCCCTCTCCCCAACTATTTTTCCCCTTCTCCTCCCCCATGGTCCTCCATTAAGTTCCTCCTAATACACCTATACGTGCAAACATATGGTATCTGTCCTTCTCTGCCTGACTTATTTCAAAATGCTCAGCATAACACCCTCAAGTTCCATCCATGTTGCCACAAATGGCCAGATTTCATCCTTTCTCATTCCCATGTAGTATTCCATTGTATAGATAAACCACATCTTCTTGATCCATTTGTCCATTGATGGACACTTAGGCTCTTTCCATGTCTTCAGTTTTGTTCATTAAAATTTTATAATTTATAGTTAAGTTTATTCTTAGTTACTTTATTCTTTTTGGTGAAATTGTGAATGGAATTGTTTTGTTTTAATTTCACTTTCTGCTACTTTGTCTTTGGTGTATAGAAACACGGCCAGTTTGTATATATTACTTTTGTATGGTGCAACTTTACTGATTTCACTTATTACTTCTAATAACTTTTTGATGGAGTCCTGAGGCTTTTTTATATTTAACACATGTCACATGGGAGTTACATAAAGAGAAGACTAAGATGGGATAGATGAAAGGATAAGAGAGACAAGGGAAGGGAATATCAAGAGCTAAAAATAACAGGACTCCACAATTTTTTTTCAAAGTTGTAATGGCATTCTAGGCCCTTTGCATTTCTGTTAGAAATTTAGAAAGCATTTGTCAACTTCTGAGGGAAAAAAGGGAAAAAATGGTGCAATATTTATTTGGATTGCATTGAGACTGTAGGTCAATTTGGAGAGAACCAATTTCTTGACAGTATTGATTTTTTCTTTTTTGGGTCCCATGGGCATGGTATTTATCTCCATTATTTTGGTCATCTTAAAGTCCTCTTAGCAACGTTTTAGAGTTTTCAGTGTGCAGGTCTTTCACATCTTGTGAAAGATCTGTCTCTATGATATTTTTGATAATATTGTAAACAATATTTTAGAATTTCTACTTGCCTATTACTACTGCATAGAAATACTGTTGATTTTATTTATCTATTTATTTTTAATATTTTTAATGTTAAGTTTTTACAGAGAGAGAGAGAGAGAGAGAGAGAGAAAGAGACAGAATGTGAGTGGGGAAGGGGCAGAGGGAGAAAGAGAGACACTGAATCTGAAGCAGGCTTCTGGCTCCCAGCTGTCAGCATAGAGCCTGATGAGATCATGACCTGAGCCGAAGTTGGATGCTTAACCAACTGAGCCACCCAGGCACCCCTGAAATACTGTTGATTTTAGAATACAGATCTTGAATCCTGTAACCCTGCTATTAGTTCCAGTAGTTAATTCCCAAATTCCATAGATTTTCTACATTTGACAATTTTATCATCTCTAAATAAAGACAGTTTTACATCTTTCTAAGTTTGATGACTTTTTATTTCTTTTTTTCTTGTCTCATTGCACTGGCTAGAACCTTCAGTACATTGTTACATAGAAGTGGTGAGAACAGACATCTTTGTCTTGTTTTTATTAGGGACAAAAAAATTCAGTCCTTCATAATTAAGTACAATGTTAGCTGCAGGATTTTTATATATGCCGTTATTAGGTTTAAGAAATTCTCTTCTATTTTTAGTTTTATGAGGATTTTACCAGACATGTACTTCAGATTTCACAATGATTTTTCAAAAACGTGTTGAGATTATTATTACTTCATAAGCTTTATGAATCTTTAAGGTCATCTATCATAGAGTAATCTACAAGTTAATATGTGTCTTCATAATGTCTGAGCTGTAACAAAATATAATAAAATCAAAGACATGTACATTCTCTTAGAGAATGGCAAAGCAGAATCTGTACCCAAGTTAAACAGGCAGGGATAACTTTATTCAAGCCTGTTGCAGTAGTTTAGAGAGCCAGAATTAGAGTCTGAGCTTAGTTCTGTAGAAACAAAAGGCAAGAGAATTTTTAATTCTGAGGTGAATGAGTGGAAAAATATTGGAAGATATTAGGCAGTGATTGATAAATGGAATATGTGTGGCACATTTAGTATTTCTTAGTTTTCAAATGTTTTTCTTTGTGTTTGGCCTGCTGTTTTTGCTATTTGACACCCATTGAAGTTAGGCTGATACCCTCTCACAGAGACTGGGAGAAAGAGGCTCCATCTTCCTTAAATTTACATTTCAAAGGAATGGCTCCTTTGAGAAAAATATTCCTGGGTCATAAAACTGACTAAAAATACATCATACATCACAAAGCAGACTGAGAAGGAATTTACAGTGACAGCTTTTCTGAAGTATGGGCTTTCTGAAAAGGGAGGTCAGGGGCCATGACTCAGGAAGAATCCTGTCTACTGTTAGTCAAACTAACAGAATCTAAGGCCATCTTGGTCAGTACTAAATATTCCTCATGTAGGCATGTTCAGTAGTGCTCCTGTATGGCATTGAAAGGACACCCTGAATTTTATTTATTTATTTGTTTGTTTGTTTAAAGTTTTATTTATTTAAGTAATGTCTTCAGTCAACATGGGGCTCTAACACATAACCCCAAGATCAAGAGTCACATGCTCTTCTGACTGAGCCAGCCTGGTACCCCTTTTTGATTTGTAAGTTTGGGATCAGTTTTTTCCTTAGCCTTTTTCCTTGAATTTTATTTCAAAAAGTGCATAAAGTGGGAAAAGATGATTTCTTTGACCAAATGGTGGTGGTCATGGTGGTGATGACAGGTAGTCAAAGTTTTAAAAGTATATTTTAAATTAAAATTAAAAAAAATTAAAGATAAGCAGAAAAGACTGGCTGATTTAACAAATGTGAGTTATTAGAGAATGAGATTAGTCAGTAAGGATATAAATCTTTTTCTTCATTGGACCAATGGGAAAAGTGGATTTTTGTTCAATTTACTTTCATAGAATTGGTCATCAGATTAGCAGTGAAACCATGTCTTGTCTTACATACTATGAATATTTCCCCCATGGGATTTTGGTCCCCAGGAATATTCCCTTACCACCATTTATTTCATTTCTGATGCTTAGCCTTTTTTCAAGAACTCACTCTTATACTATCTTTTTAGTAAAATAATTTCTGTTATCTACAGCATGATATAGTGATGACAGTACTGTTATTACATTATGATTATTGCTAACAATAATGATATAATGATTATACTCTGTTCTTGGCACTATACTAAGGTCTTTACATTAATTTTTTGATGTAATCTTTATAGTAACTCAGTGAGATATTATTATTATATAATTGTTTTTAAAAATGAGAAAACCAAGGCCTACCGATATTGTCACTCCTAGAGATGTCACTCTTAGAGATGAGGATAGAAAACCAGAAATGGTGGTACCAGTATATTAATTCAGCTTTGTTCAACTACAGAGTACCAATCTTTTACACTTGTAGAATGACTAATTAAATGCAATTATTGATGAATGACTATTCTGTAGCCTGTGTTTAGTTTCCCCTGAGGTGATTGCATTTGTAATTTAATTAATTCTGTGCATCCATCCTTTCTTTATACCAATTACCCTTGTGGTTACTTTGTTATTCACTATTCAATTCTCTTTTGCTTTATAGTTCTCTACTGAATCATTTAACAGAGGGGTTATTTCTTTATTCCAAACAGTGTAGCAAGATCCCATGGCAAATTATTTATATAAAGCAAGTGGGTTTTAATAAAGGTCATATTTACCTAATTGATAAGTTTTTCTGCCTGCTCACATTATTTATTACCTAATTATTTATTTACTGACTTGTATTAATACATTTCTTAATGAGAGTAATATACACTGTCCTGGAGAATTAGAGCTAGCAGGAACTTGAACATCATTAGGCACATCCTTATGCCCAAAGGAAAATTCCCTGCACAGCCTCCCTGACAAAGCACTGTTCTATTTTTGATTAATCATGTCAGTGAAGGGAAACATAGAATGCCTCAAGCATCCAGTGTCATTATTGAATGAATATATGTGTTCAACATTACTACAACAGTTAGTTGAGATTTTCCTATTTGTAAATTTTCAACCATTGTTTCTAGTTCTACCTTCTTAAGAAATAAAAATAAATGTTAGATAAACAGTGTGCCACATGTTTAGATACTTTAGGATGTCTTTCATGTGCCTCCTAAGGCTCCTTTTCCAGGCTAACTCTGTTCAGTTCCCTCAAATACTCTGTGGACACCCATCTTACTCCCTTTCAGTAAACTCAAATGTTTTTCCCCAGCAAGAGGCAGCAGAATTCTTCCCTGCTGTAGGCTGCTACATTGATAGCAAACACACCGATTCGCATGTGCCACCAGAATAATGAGCTACTTCCTAAGTCATCGATCCTTCCATGTATTGATTCCAATCATTTATGGTTATGGATTTGAAGCTGGACTCTTGGTTCCTGGACTTGTTTTGAAAGCATAAGCAGGACTAGAGTTGTATTACTTACATTATTAACTTATCTCCATGTGGTATTTTTTCCCCTACTTAATTAAGTTTTATGCACCTCTTAACCTCATGCTTGGTCAGTCATTAATTTTGCCTTTTGTTCCCCTACTCCCTGTTTACCCTCTGATGGTAGAAACCTAATGCGTATCTGATCATACCAGGTCCCAAGTAGCACCTCATTGTCATTGAATGTACACAAGTAGCACCTCATTGTCATTGAATGTACACTTCCAGATTGTTTCAAGGCTCTCCCCGCCAAGGGTTTCAAGATACCTCTTACCTTACCTTCATGTATGTAAGGTGTCCCTAGATTCAGTGGTGCAAGGCAACTTTGGTACTGATCTCCTGCCTTCTTGTTGGGCTGCCCTTCTAATAATAAAGCTTTCTTTTCTTCAAAACTGGTACTCAGGCATTGGCTAACTATGCATTGGATGCATGGACAAGTTTGAGTTCAGTAACAGATTCATGAGCACTTAGTTTATTGACACTTATCACTGTATAGACAAAGTCTTGAAATACCCAAGATGTTTCTCCACAACTTTCTATGGTCTCTTGATAGACAAGTTCTGTCCTTCCTCTTTTGATCTCCATCTTCTGCCCAACCTTGTTTAAGTCCGTCTTTTTCTGAACTAGAGCAAGTAAAGATCTCTTCTATCCATAGATGGAATACTTAGATACTTTTTATTTCCTTTTTGTGGTTTTTCTAATTAATAGCATTAGTATGAGATGATACTATATCTTGCTCAACCTGGAAGGAGAACTGTAAAGTTTAATTTTAGCTGGAACTTCTGCTACACTTATAGTGGATTCTCATTATTCATCATAGTATGTTATAGAAAGTTACCATAGACACTGAATTAATGAATACTGAACTTTTACTTTTTGGGGAAATACAGCATTGAATACGCAAGCCTACAGCCACAACATTTTTATCAACTGAAACACCATTTATGTTTGGTGTTTTCGTTGTTGAAAACCTGCTCTTCCATAAAACCCTTTCCTGTGTAACACTCAACAGATATTTTAAAGATTCTTCCAGTTTGACTTGCAGAACTTCCCTTACCTGCAGTTTTAACATTTTTCATGCTGTGTTATATTTTGAAATGTCCAAGACAGCTGACACCATTTGAGAAGAGTTGAACATTTTCCTGATTCTGGATATTGTGACCATAAATTTTAGCTTCACAACACTGCTATCCACCACACTGTTTAAAAAAATTTTTTTTTAATGTTTTATTTATTTCTAGGAGAGAGAGAGACAGTGTGAGCAGGGGAGGGTCAGAGAGAGAGGGAGTCACAGACTGAAACAGGCTCCAGGCTCTGAGCTGGCAGTCAGCACAGAGCCCGACGTGGGGCTCGAACCCACGAACCGTGAGATCATGACCTAAGCGAAAGTAGGACGCTTAACCGACTAAGCCACGCAGGCGCCCCTCCACCACACTGTTTTCAAAATGGGTCCTCACCTCACAAATTCACAGTTTGCCACTTTTTTAATCTTTTCCATAGCTTAATCAGGCATCGTAGATGTTACTTTAGCACTTTCTGGAATGGTCTTATTGGTTGATGAATTTATTTTTTCAGATGTACCTTATTGATTCATTAACATTGAATTCCTAGCCAACAGCACTATAACTCATGCATGAATGAAGTTTATCAAACACATGTATTTTTTCCACACACCATATCACAGCCTTGTACTTAAGAACACCAGATAGCATTTAGCATTATGCTTGGGAGACTTTTTAAGCAAATAATCACCAAGAAAAAGTACAAAAATGTGAAAAACATGACACTGAATAAACTGAGAAAAAGATACTTCCTTACTGTCTGAGAACGGAAACAAGAAGCCAGAGCTTTGCTTTGCATAACTTCAGCTGGGAATATTTGTGTCCAGCAGCTCAAGATTTTGCCACTTTGTGCATGTCCATGAATAACCACAAAAGTGCTCAAGTATTGATTTGGAGGCTACAGATAAATTTTAGTGAGTAGGCCAATTTTTAAGTATGAAATTTGCAAATAATATGGATCAACTCTATTAGAATACAAGGATATGAGCCTTCAGGATGAAATATTTCACCAAATACCTTGCACAAAAAACCTGTGCTGTGACAGGTCATTGTGAAATTTTAGAACATTTAGCTTAGGAAAAGGTTTTTCTCCTGAAGGTTATTTAGATCAATCTTGTCATGACCAGAACTAAATAACTGTCATGAATTAACTTTTAAAAGGTCTTTTTATATTGGAAATTTAAAAAGATTAGAAGGAATTAGTTCAACTAATTGTTAATTTTTGAATAGTAAGAGAAAGAGATGGCTAAGTGGAAGAGTGGCACCTTGCATAGAAAAAAATTCAGATAGCCAGTGAATGAATTAAAAAGCTGTTCAACTTCATTTGTAACCAGGAAAATCAATGCTGTGTAGTTACAAGAATGTGGAGTGACAGAATCACTTGTACATTTCTCTGTGGGTGAGTAAATCTGTACAGCTACCCTGGTCAGCAGTTTGGCATTTCTAGTTAAGTGAAAGTAATGCAGATCTATAACTCAACTAGGATACCAAGATAGATCTGGAAGAAGGTTCACAGCAGTGCAGTACATGATAGACAAAAACTAGAATCAGCAAAAATACCCATCGGAAATGGAGTGGTTTAGTTAAGTTGTGTGTCATACAATGGAATGCAGAACCTCATGCAGAAACAAACCACCACTTCACAAAACAACACAGATAAATCTCTCAGCTGTTTCAGTGAAAGAAGCAAGACACAAAACAATATAGTTTGAGTCAATCTGTACACAATTCAAAAATAGAAAAATAAATATTATGATACAGATAAATACATATAAAACAGAAAACTATATATAAATCTATAAAATATATTTAAACATATAAATATATAAATGTATAAATATAAATATATAAAATGTATTTATATGTTTAAGTATATATGTCATATATTTATGTGAAAATATAAATATTTTATAGTAAATATTAAATATTAAAAATTTAATAAGTGGTTATAATTCTTGTCACTACAGTAGTACCTCAAGAAAGGGAAAGAAAGATTAGAGTTATAGTGTATTTTTTATCTCGTTATAAGAACATTGACTTTATTCATTTATTACACTTTATAATTTCAGTATTTTTCTGTGTATATAATACATTTCACAGTTGAAAAATTAATAAAGGTTTTTATAAAAGTCTGCAATCATGTGCTTCTTTAGGGAAAAATACTGCTTAAAAATGAAATGGAATCTGCCTCAAGTTGTTCAAACTGAATTGTGTTAAAACGGCTGGTAGTTTATGAACAACCTTAAACTTTGGTGGATAATCTCATTGGAGAACAATTTAAATGTTGCACATTTGACAGCATAGAAATGATGAAAAACTTCCAAACAAAATATTAGAAGGTAAGAGATGGGAAGTTGGGAAGAATTATAAATGATCATTTTCTCAATTTTCATGCCTTGGGCAGTCAATACTGAGGTATGAAATATAAACATGGAGTCCAAAAAATAGTTTGGTCAATATCTTAGTGTTGCTTCCTTTTTAATATTAGAGGTTTTCTTTTCAGAAGTTACCACATTTTTGTGGAAAGATATTCAGAAAAATTTTTACCTCAGTTATCTCTTTTAGTTGCATTCAGATATTAAATTTTAATATTTTAAAAGTGGAAACATTCTATGATTGTATTGCATAAAAGTGAGTTCTGCCTGTACACGCATGTGGAAAGAGTCTTCCACTGACACCCCCAGGGGTATTGGAGCTTAATAATAGTTTTGTTGTAATCTTTTTCCCCCCTTTTCTCTCTCCTGTTTCTCAAAAGGGCCTTAAAATATTTAATGAAAGGTTGACATCTACCTTCACATCATAAAGTTTTTAAGACTGTTATTTTAAACAAAGCATATAAATATATATGCTTGTATATGTATGTTCACACATTTGTTTATCATATGTAGATACTTTTAGCAGGAATATTCCTTTGAAGGAGAATTAGAGAACTAAGAATAGCAAAGATTAATGGATCACAGGAGTAAGTGGAGGAGAAGGTCACCATAAACATGGAAATTTAGCATCCACCATCTGATATGCCTAATTGGTTTTCTTTAATAAGATACTCAAGACTGCACATTGAAACAGTCAATTGCTATAAATATTTTGAATTGCATTAATTTATAAAAGTACATATTTTAAAAAATATATTGACAGAATTATGAATTTTTATATAAAATATTTTTCATATAGCACATGCAGTTATGTATGGAATATATGTATATATATAATATTTCTAGAGGAAAAATGTTTAATAGTGTGCTTTATGGGGATATTTGATATAGAGTGTTTAGTTAATATAAAATAGATTATTGATTGAAGAATACACATTCTGGTCATGAAATATTGAGAGAAATGGAAAAGAGAATGAGGATTCAAATTTCAACTTGAGAAGTGATCCAAGATCACATCTGGTTTCTCATATATTGTTCTGATTTTCCATTATTTTTTTTTTTTTTTTTTTTTTTACAAATAGTTTATTGTCAAGTTGGTTTCCATATTACACCCAGTGCTCATCCCAACCAAGTGCCCTCCTCCAGAGAGAGATTTTCCATTCTTTCTCTGTGGAATGCTTATTAGTTCTTACTTTGGACTAATTGGTGAGATCATCTCTGTTTTCCATTTATTTCTCTCATTTCCATATTTCTGTCAAAATTAGTTTCTATTTAATTTAATGTACTAATTGTTTCATAATTTCTGCAAATTTTTGGAGGAGTGCTTTTTTGTTATCTTTTCATTAATACACTATTCTTGTTTTATGGATTGAATATTTTTAAAATTTCTATGAGGAGATTTCCTGGGGTTTCCCCCTAAACTTTCTAGCTTGGGAACTTTCCCTTCTGGGTGAGACTGGCTTCTTCATGGGCCTCACTTCCATGTGCTTAGTTGGGGAACCAGCCTCTGTGCACTTTGTCCCCAAATTCCAAAAATGACAGGCCTTTGCTTGAGAAATATTAATCCTCTCAGTAGAAAATCTCTTTCCCATTATTTTGTCTCTGAGGAAATCTTGCATTCTACGTGAGGAGAAGAATAGGGCCAGTCAGCTTTTCCATGCAGTGAGTCTTCATGTTTTCTGTTTTAGGTCAATCCCACTTTATTTAGTACCTGGCCATTCTGATACTGAAACTTTCTGGGTTTCTGCCAGACCAGTTTGCTCCTTCTGGATTATATCCACCCTACAAACTGGAAGACAAGTTTTTCTCAGGCCCTCTTTACTGGTTACTGTTACCACTTCTTCCTTGTCCTTCCCTCCCCTGCCCTCTCCTTCCCTCCTCAGAAATTTATTACCCTTTTACCTGTACTGATGGTCTTTTCATGTTCTCTTTAATTAAAGGTTTATACTCATATGCACTATTTATTATCATTTTAGGGGGATTATAACAGAAGGGAAAAAGCATATTTATTCACTCTTCTATTTTCCACTGACTGCACAGAAACTGAGAACCTTTCTACTGAACAGAAAGAAAGTGGATAAGTCACTGGAAATTGGATATGAGGGAGTAGTAAAGACTACTTGAAATGTGTGTTTCAGGAAGATTAGGTGAATCGCCTGAATTGGTGAAGGTAGATGAAAGCTTGTGGAAAAATAGCTTCTAACTTAATATTTTTGACTCATACTCTATGATCCTGAAATTCTTTTTTAAAAATAGAGAAATATCATGTGAAATCCTAATCCACTTTTTTTCTAGTGAGATATAATGTATGTATGTATTTGCAGAGTGAAACCACATTTTTGTACTTAATATCTTTTATTTTAACAGTACAAAATTTATCTTTTTAAACAAAGTCTATGTATACTATAGACTACAGGCGAGATAGACCTCTAAACTGTTATAGCATTCAGGTCAGTGATTTAATGCTGGCTGGAATAAGGACATAAATTATCCATTGTATCATTATTTTCCCACCAAGAAAAAAAGTATAATTAAAGCTTTATACTTTGTCAGCTTGTCTCCTGGGTAATGGAAGAGGAGGCTGAGCTTGAGTTAATGTGATGGGAAGGATACAATGATTCAGGTTCATATTGAGTTGTGGTTATAAGAGAAATTTACACAGTTAATATTCAAGAAAGTATGAAAGCCAGAAAAAGGGGGGCCTCAGATAAAATTAATGGCTTTCAAAGTTCTGTCAGCATAAGAGCCATTATTCTCACAAACAGAATAAGCACCTGTTGCAATCTTACGTTGGCACAGCAGAACAAATGTTGTGTTAGAAGGAGCAAGGCCATGAAGTGCTGTTTTATTCCTGATAGAAATAAAATATCATGATTTTCCAGAGATTTATGATGTTTTAGAAGGAGAACATTTATTTTCAGAACTTGGAACTAAATCCATGAGTATTTATGTTATTGATTATCAAAACAATGAGGTTTTCCCAAGATCTTATTTTTATCCTGAATTAACATTATTCTGGATCACTTGATTACTGGCTCATGGAATAATCTCACACAATGAGATGTGTGTAATAATGTATAATAATCTACCTTCAAATATATATGTAAATAAATGGATTACAAGAGATTAATGGATAAGTGCCATAAAATACATGAACATGAAGAAAACTGTGAGGTGATTTTACCTTGTTCTGGAGAGGTGATGTTATTAGTAGGTTCAGGAAGGGAGAGTTACCAAATGAAATTAATATTTTTTTCAAGTTTATTTGGAGAGGGACAGAGACCTTGTGAGTCGGGGGGAGGGGCAGAGAGAGAGAGAGAGAATCCCAAGCCGACTGCACACTGTCAGCATAGAGCCTGATGTGGGGCCTGAACCCATGAAGCAGTGAGATCATGACCTGAGAAGATTCAAGAGTTGGACGCTTGACCAAGTGCGCTACGCAGGTGTCTCGATACTTAAGCAAAAAATCTGAAGAGATAAATACGTACAAGTGTAGGTGTCTTAAGAATTTCAAAGAAAGCCTGAGCATGGTGTGCGAGTGAAGAAGAATATTTTAGTATATGTGCTGCCAAAGTGAGGACAGAAGAATATTTTATTAAAATATGTGATGGGTTACAAAACCTGTAAAAGTAAATTATTTCATAATTGAATGAGCCATACTGTCTATATGGAGTTTTGTAAATAATTCATTCATATTCAAGGATTTATTTTAAATGGAAATTTTGTCCAATTTTCAATTAGCCAAACATAATATGTTGAGAATGGACTATGGAAAGAAAGTAAATGCTTCAGGTAAATGTGAAGGGGAAGTGGTGAAAGAGAGGAGAAAGGGAAGGAGAGAAAGAATGATGGGGAGGGAGAGAGAGGAGCAGATGTGAAAACATGCAGCAACCAGAAGAAGTTGTCTGTATCCCTCACTTTCCATCTCACCAACTCCCTCTGGTGCCTGAAGACTCATGCTCATGGCATTTCTCTATCTCTGCAATAGTCTCGTGCCTCAATTACATCATTGTTTTCACTGAAAAACAAAAGAGCAGTGTTATCAACCTCAAAAGTTTGTTTTTAGGATCAAATGAAGTATTTGATAAAATGTGAAGTTATATTGAACAGAAAAATATGCAGTGTTAAATATTATATATATTTATATATATTAAATATATTAAATATTATAAATTTAATAATTTATAATAAATAATAAAATAAATTATAAATATATTACATATTAACATAAAGACAGTGAATTTTATTGTTTTTTCATCAGTAAATTACATTCTACTTCTTGTATTCTTTTAACAACTTCTTTGAAAAGTGGCTCATGTTGAATTTGTGTTAATCTCTCCCTCAACTTTGACACTACATCCAAAGTCTATGAAATGAGGCAACATTATTGGACCCCATGGGTCAAATTTTAGTCTTTAGAATTGTTCATCTTTCTTATAGGCAATTATCCCTCTCTTCAAAATCACTTATCAACATTGACCTATGGACATTATAATCAGTGTTATACTCACAGAGTGTGTTTGTTCACAAGGCAGGGAGGTACAAAGAAACGCATAGAAAACATTGACACATACTTCTTTCCGTTTTCTTCAGTGTATTTATTTTTTATTTATTTACAAAGTGCAAACTCTGTAAGGGGAAGTTAAAGATCCATCTTACAGGGCTACAAAATGGCTCATTTGAAATCCATTCAACCATATGCTGCTCTGATGAGCATTTTAGACAAGTACCAGTCCCTCAAGTGCTCACATTTTGTTGGAAGAAGATAGACAATAAATAAGGGAATAAATAGTTTTGAAAGTACTAAGCTCTAAGAGGAAGAAAAAAGAAACCCAGAGTGCTGAGTCGTAATAGGGAATCTTCTACTTTGGTTAGGATGGGCTGCAAAAGGGTGTAGTAGCTCAGATACTCAGGGAAGCATTGTCTGAGGAGAGAGGACAATGACAAAGGGAAGGCAGCCGTGCAAAGGACTGGCAGAGTGCAAAGACCCAAAAGCAGAAGGAAATTGGCATATCTCAGTGAAAAAAGAGAGAAGATGGAAGCTAAGAATATATAGTTGACCCTTGAATGACACAGGAGTTAGGGGCATGCTGAAGGGCGGCTCTGGCCGGGTCCACGGGTCCCTGAACGATGGATCGTGGCAGTGAGAGATGAGAGAGCCCTGAGAGTCTTTCTGATCACCAGGCAGGCATCTCTGCTCTGATTGGGGCTCAACTTTATTTTATAATTAAGTGTTTGGGGGATGGCACAGAAATGGCATTTGTCTTAGACAATGATTTCTGATGACAAACTTCTTTGATATGTAAGAATTCCCAGAACATAGATTTGTAGAAGACTCCTATATAACCTTTAGCAATAGTGATTGAGGTAGGTGATGTAGATGCTTATCCTATGGGGAAGAGAGGTATCTTTAGCATATGAGACAATGCTTTTAGCATAAAAAGGGTGAAGTTACTTCTTTGTGAGCAGGGGTCAATAGCTTGTTTAAGGAGAAGTATTTAAGAAAAACAGAGGGCACCTGGGTGGCTCAGTCGGTTAAGCTTCCAACTTCGGCTCAGGTCATGATCTCACAGTCCGTGGGTTCAAGCCCCGCGTTGGGCTCTGTGCTGACAGCTCAGAGCCTGGAGCCTGCTTCAGATTCTGTGTCTCTTTCTCACTCTGTCCCTCCCCCGCTCGCTCTCTGTCTCTGTCTCTCAAAATAAAATAAAAAGACATTGAAAAAAAAAAAAAGAAAAACAGGTCTTTCAGGAGACATGTTTGCTCCCATAATCACAAAAGAAGAAGTTCCTCAATAGGTTCCTTCACAGGGTGCAATCAGCATATTCAAGGCCAGAACAAGTCACTCCGAGTACTGATCACAAATGCCTTGGGAGACTGGTGCTCCAAGCAGAAACAATTGGGTGGGGGGTTGGATATCTGCCCTTAACTCTAAATTAGGCTCCTTGTCTCAGGGCCAGGCTCAATTGTAACTCTTGTGTTCCTAACCCCCTTTATTATCTAAATCTTGGATTTGCAAGGCCCATAGGAAGAGCCTTTTGACAGTCATCAACAATGCTCTCATCTAAAAGCTCTTTTGAAAAGGCAGGAATATGCTTTTCCTTATGAGGAATCTCTGTGGGGAGTATCGGTCTGATTTGGAATATTGTGAGGCCTGGTTAATACCAGCAGGCTACTTTCCAACATAAGCCAGTAGTAGCAGAAGGAGATACCAGTTTTGGTTTCTCATGGCAGGAGCTGTGCAAACACTGCCATTTCCTTGCTGTGACTGTCATCCAGCGAGGCCAGTGTGGCTCCCAGCAGGAGCACTAATGCCTTGCACAGATGCAAATCCACCCATAACTTCTGACTCCCCAAAACTTAACCACTAAGATCCTACTGTTGATTGGAAGCCTTACAGGAAACATAAATTCGATGAACACATATTTTAGATGTTATATTTATTACATAGTACTATATAAAAATGTTAAAATGAAAAGGAAAGGGCATCTGGGTGGCTCAGTGGGTTAAGCATCTGACTCTAGGTTTTGGCTCAGGTCATGACCTCACAGTTCGTGGGTTTGAGCCCCACATCAGGCTCTGCCCTGACAGTGTGGAGCCTGCTTAGGATCTTCTTTCTTGTTCTCTCCCCCACCCCCCCACTCATGTACTCTGTCTCTCTCTCTCAAAATAAATGAACTTTTTGAAAAAATCTATAGATTTTTACAATATTCTACTGTACTGAAAAAAAAAATCTATGTATTCAGGTACCTGGGCAGCTCAAACCATGTTGTTCAAAGGCTGATCCTTTTCTTAAGTACATATGGGTAGGTAATGGTTTATAATCCAGGAGACATTCTTAGATTTCTTGCCAAAGAGGACAAATTCAGCTGTAAGATTGGCAGTTTTAAGATAATACCACTTTTTATTTTTCTCTGGAATGTATTGTTTGCATATACTTTTAAAAATATGTTTTGCCTTTGTTTGACACTCTGTGCATATTAACATTCTTGGAATACTGCTTTAAAGGATATTATAATTATTGATCAATTTTGAAAGCTACATTATAGCCTTAACTGTTGCGGTCCATATCCATGGATGATATCTTCTGGCACTTATAATCTCTATTTGAATAGTCATGAAATTATTTTGAAAATTAGAAAGGAAGTGCAAAAACAAGTCACAATGACAATTTCCTGAATGGCTACTAAAAATTTTCTTTTGCAGGTGATCTTGTATGTGTATGTCCCTGTCTACATATGTAAACATTTGAAGATTTTTTTTTCTCAAAGTAAACCATGACTTATATTGTTGTGATTCTAAGTAAGTCATCTCTTCTGGCCTTAGATTTTATTGCCATCTGCTTCCAATGGACTCACAGCACTAACACAGGATTAACACACAGATATAGACTGAAACCATGCATTGTAAACATATATTTTCTACTTGTACGGGACACAGCAAACCAAAGAACAGCAATGGAAAGATTTTAACAGAATTCTAGGGAAAAATTGGATGAATAAACATTCTTTAAATACATACTCCTTTCCAAATACTCCCTTGTGGTGTGGTCTGCATTTGCTTTTATTACTTTGAAATTGAGAAGGTATTGATGTTTTACACACACACACACACACACACACACACACACACACACACACAGTCTACCCACAATGCAATGTTGTTATTCAGTATACAAAGTCACACATTGAAATTATAGGTAGTTAAATCCAAACAGATGGTTGCCAACAGCATTTATATATTTGATTAAATTTTATTTTGATTTATTAATGGGACTATAAAATTCCTTAATGAAGCATGTTCACCAAAAGCCAAAGCACAGAAGATTATTAGCTGGGCTTATATTACTGAAGCCATAAAAATTAACAAGTAAACACAGAAAACACAAGTGTCACATTTTTATTGGCTCCTCATTAACATACAGATTTTTAGGGCTACCTGTACATATCTGGGTAGACTTGGCAGCAGATGGAGTGAGACAATTAGAAAATACAGAAACAGTTCCAGCAGCCTCAGATTACTTAGCAACAGTGTACTGGGGTAGCAGGGCAGTGGAGAGCCACTGTTGGCTGTCACTCAGAGGGTATTGAACCAAGGAGGAACATATGGCTATTGAAGCTTAGGAACAAGTGAAGATTTGGAATAAGAGTTTATAAGACCAGGACTAAAACTGATAGAATCCCCACTATCTGAAAAAGAAATAAAACTGTGGAAGTTTGAGAAAAAGTTCACGGAAACAAACATTAAGAGTTATTAGCTTTAAATATTTTAAAATCATAGTTAGGATGGTATTTTTTGGCCTAGGGAAGAGAATCAATCTGCAGCTCAGTCAGGTGAGGAAAGGGAATTGTGACCTGGCAGTTGTTCTGGTAACTCTTACAGGCAAGAGCTAGTCCGGGTGCCTGCACTTGGATGCCTGTGGGCCCTAACGTGGGAAGTACATGAGAAGTGAAAGCCATTTCCAAAAGCCTGAAGGCAGCATTGAGCTGATTTTGACAAGAGAAAAGATAAGAAAGAGGAGAGCTGACAGTTCATACAGCAACGTCTTATAGGCAATTTCTCCTACTTTCTACAGAAACAACCCAACTGTCTCTATTGCTTCTTTCCCCTTTCTCCTCGAGATGACTGTTGCTTTTCCTTCATTAAGTTTATTTACTACCAGAGAAAATACGTTTAAAACACACCAATGGAATCTTGTATTCTGCTCTTGAAAGACAGATAACATGTTTCTCTCCTATAAGTTTGGTCCTATATAGAGTTCATGGTTGTGTTTTCAACAAAGTGCTTCAAATTTGGGATGGGGAACAATCTTTAATGTGCTTTTGAAGAAAGCTAATAATAAAACGAAAATACTGCAAACTCCATAAAGCTTTAAAAAATAAATCTGAGTGAAATAAGTCAGGCAGAGAAGGACAGATACCATATGCTTTTACGTATAGATGGATTAGGAGGAACTTAACGGAGGACCATGGGGGAGAAGAAGGGTAAAAATAGTTGGGGAGAGGCGGGGAGGCAAACCATGAGAGACTCTTGAATGCTGAGAACAAACTGAGGACTGATGGGGGTAGGGGAGAGGGGGAGGGAGGTGATGGGCATGAAGGAGGGCATGTGTTGGGATGAGCACTGGGTGTTATATGGAAACCAACTTGACAATAAACTATTTAAGAAAAAAAATCTAGTTGCTCTGCTTGGCTTTATGAACTTTACAGCGTTAGCTGCATTACTTCCCCAACCCAGATTTAGGGCAAGGGTGTACTCTCAAAGTGGACAGAGGAGGGAACTTTTCTTGCCATGTTTGATTTTTCTGCTCAGTGCAGGTAGATTAATCTCCTTTCTGGTTTGGGCAGCATTTATTATATCTATTGCTTATTTATGTAAAACTTTGATCTCTGGTTCAGTTAAAAATTTGTTGTTGAGAATGGAACTCATATTTGATTCACATTTCTCCTTTCACTAAGTACATATGATGTGTTTTACATCCTTGGGATTGATAAATTTTGTAAACAGTTTGATTTCCAAGCTCTATCAGCTTGTGTTAATCACAGTGACACAGCTTCTTGATTTATTCTATGAGGGCCTCAAACTCCATGGTGGCAGAACACTGATGTGAACAGGTCAGTCCTGCTGCACTGATAGCACAGTGCTGACCACAGCGCATTGATGGGCAGCATGTAATTTATTTAAAGCACACTCTCCTGGGGGTTGTACCATAGAGCTAAAGAGCTGCTAGGCATCCCAAATATTCCCACCTTCCATTGGATTGCTCTAAATTGTGTGTTAGCTACATTTTAAAAGAAATTTATGCTAGACACTGTGCAAAGTGTTTTGTATGATATAAAAAATATTTTATCATGATTTAGTAATTTTCTTATAGAATTTCATGTGTTTAGCATATAGATGAGATCATTCTTTTTTCTTGTTTTTGTGTGTCCATTTTTTTGTTTTGATGGAAAAAATGAGTACTTTTTAGCATGAATGTATTTCTAAACTTAAGGAATATTAAAGATAATCATTTAATTTTATACTGTGATAAAAATAAATGGCAGAATCTATATTTTGGTATTAAAATTACTATCAATAAGTATAATAAATATATTTGTGTATATATATAACTAAATATAAAATAGTTACTAAAATTTTCCAGTAAATCTTTATGCTTTAGTAATACCCATTAATGTGTCTATGGATCAATATGTCAACATTTACTTTCCTTTGACATTTAATGGTGAATGAATAAATTTAAATTTTGACCATCACTTTCTAAATTAAAATAATTATTGGGAAACTAGTAAAAAATTATGAATCACACAAATAAATCATTACACTTGAAAGGAACTTTTCAAAGAACAAGTCTTATGAGAATTCTAGTGCTCTTAGATTAAAATTGAGTGAACAATAAGACAATGTAACATACTATTTTTACATATGTATATTAATTTATAAATATCCACAATTTATAACTTGAAGTTAATATGGGTATGAAAATTATAACTAAAATGATTTATTACAATGTAGAAGAATATTTATCCATGTAATTGAGAGAATTAAAAGCAAAATGGGAGCATCTGGGTGGCTCAGTCGGTTAAGTGTCCAACTTGATTTCATCTCAGGTCATGATCTCATGGTGGTGAGATTGAGCCCCACATTGGGCTCAGCACTGGCAGCATGGAGCCTGGTTTGGATTCTCAATCTCTCTCTCTCTCTCTCTCTCTCTCTCACTCTCACTCTCTGTCCCTCCTCTGCTTGCTTGCTTTCTCTCTCTCTCTCTCTCTCTCTCAAAATAAACATTAAAAAAATGCAATATGAATCTATGAATGAATTACACATTTTTCATTTGGTTCAAACACCTACTGTCAGGTAGATTGTCGTTGATAATCCACAGAAAGCCAGAGAGATTACACGTTTTAAATGGGTATCTGGTAGTAAAATTATGATAGATTTTATGTTATATACATAAGTATTTCCAATAGCATTTGTTTAGATTTTTTTTGTAAATAGCACAAGCCCATCTTGAAGTAGTTGAATCAAACTATGAAATCTGTTATGAGGACTGTGATTGTGTTATTAAACTCACCAACTGAAAGGTACTTTGGATTTTGAAAGAATTAATGACTTGTCTATTGTTAGGAATTTCTCTATTTTTCCTTTCTCCTTTCTGCATATAAGCTTCATACTTTTCTCTTTTTATTTAATCATGCCCCTTCCATTTCTTATTTCTACATGATATAACCTACAGTAGCTGACAGATCCCAAGGATAATATTTTATAATGTCAGGCACTAGGAAGAAAATAGCTATGATACCATCCTTGGGGATTAATTGACTGGTCCAGCTGGGCAAGATACCCTCCTCTGACCAATCTGTTATGGTCTGAAGTAGGGTATATTGAACCATGGCTATTCTGGCTGCCATATAACAATGGCATGACTGTGGTGAGGGACAAAGAATATGGGTCTGATATAGAATATTGTGAGGCCTGGTCAATACCAGCAGCCTCATTTCCAACATGAGCCAGTAGTAGCAGAAGGAGATACCAGTTTTCATTTCTCATGGCAGAAGCTGTGCAAACACTGTCATTTCCTTGCTGTGACTGCCAGCCAGAGAGGCCGGTGTGGCTCCCAGCAATAAAGGATGACACAACCTCAAACATCTGTTGATCCACCATGAGGTTTAAACAAAAGACCATAATAAGTGCTCCTATAGCCTCTCCCCTATCCTATTTTTCCTTTCTTTCACATTAAACGGAACCATTCTCCTAAACTTGGGGATTTTCACTTTCTTGCTTTATTTTATAGTTTTATTCATATCCCTAAACAATATATAGTTTAGTTTTTAAAAAAATCTTTTGAAGTTTTATTTCTTGAAGTCTAACTAGCATGAATCATTATACATAGTTTTTTGTTTTTACTAAATTTTATATAAACAGGAGCAAATGTTATGTTTTTGAGACTTTTTCCACGTGATTATAAGTTGGAGGAGATTCATCTATGTTGTGGACATGTGTAGTTCCTTCATACCTGCTCCTATGTAGTATTCCATTGTATGAGTATACCTACCATCTCTATTCCACCATTTACAGACACTTGTGTGATTCCAGTTTGGGGCTATTAAGTAGAAGTTTCTGAATTCTTTTTTTATATGTGTTCAGGTGCAGGAGGTTCTCTAGGGATCTACCCAGGAGTGGAATTGCTGGGCCATAGGGTATAAACCTGCTCGGCTATATTAAAGGCCAAATTGGTTTCCAAATTGGTTATAGCCATTTACACTTTCACCATCTGTATGTAATTTCAAGGACTATGATGATGACTAAGTCACACAGTTTACTATGTGCCTGCACTCATGTCAACTCCTTCAGTCCCCACAGCAGCCGTGTGTGTCCCCATCACGCCATATCCTTGCCAGCACCTGAAAGTGTTTGACGTGTATGTTTTGCTGGTCTGGTGGATGTGAAATGGTACCTTTAGTGTGGTTACTTTATATTTGTGTGGTAATTTATAACATGGAGCATCTCTTCATGATGAGCACCCAGTGCTCATCCCCACAAGTGCCCTCCTCCATGCCCATCTCCCCCCCCCTCCCCATCCATCAGTCCTCAGTTTGTTTCTCAGCATTCAAAAGTCTCTCATGGTTTGCCTCTCTCCCTTTCCCCCACCATTTCCTCCCCTTCTTCTCCCCCATGGTCCTCAGTTAAGTTCCTCCTAATCCTCCTATATGTGCAAACATATATGTTTTATTTTAATGGCTTCTCCTCATATTGAGTACACGGTCTAAACTCCTTTTCCAGACCTACAAGATCTTACATGAGCTGTCCTTTAGCTGCCTTGGTAAACTCATCCCTAACCCCCACCCCCACCCCTGTCCATATCCTTTAACTTTTCCTCCAGGTATTGTCACAAAATAGATTTATCATTCTACAGAGGTATTGTTCCTCTTTATCTTTCAAGGTTTTACTCAAATGTTGATTCCTCAAAAGACCTTTCCTCATTAACTTGCTTGAAATAGAATACTTCTGTCCCAATTTTGTTCACTCTGTCTCTCTAATTCTGCTTTACCTTCTTCATAGAAGTTACTCTTGGAAATAAACTTCCTTGTTTACTTGTTCCACTTCCTCACTCTAGTGGGAATTTCATGAAGCAGGACTCTTGTTTATCTCACTTAATGTTGTACCCCCAATGCCTGTAACAGTGTTTATATCAGATTACTAAATTCAACAACTACCTGTTCAATAATAAATGAATGGTTGGTCAGGGTAGGGTTGGTGGTTTTGCGTTATTTATATTCTTAGTGCAGGGTTGTTTCTGATGGGCCACCTCAGGGTTACTTGGCTCCAAATGGTAATTTCTAATCAGGCATTTCTAATCAGGACAATGCATGGGACCTGAAGAGAATGCCCAACTTACTGCATTGTGGGGAAGACCTTGCTTATCAGAAGAGAATTGACTGCACCAAAAAGACAACTATTTAGTTCATATTGATGTTAGCACTGACTTTTGGCTCTCCTCCAAGGGCACTTATAGGTATAGTGACAATTCTAGATCCTATTGACTGTCCTGAGGCTGTTTGGGTCCACAGAAGTCAGGGCACTCAGCTCCTTTATTTTGAGGTTCAACAATATTAGGAGACATCAGCAATGATGCCATCTTTTATATTTAAAATAATTTGCCCTCTACCCAGCCCATGTTTAGTGTTATCATTAATAGGAGAGGATATTAAAATTTGCCCTAGAGTTAAATATAAAAACTAATAGATATATATGATATAAAAACTAATAGAAAAATAACCTTCAAATGCTAGAAATTTAGTAAGCTCCTCCATGTGACAGTCAATTCTTTTCATACTCAAACAAACAAAAGGAAACAAAACCTCTACATGAGGTAAGAATGATAAGAAATACCATTTTTTTCTTTCTTATTTTTTCTACTCATTAGGGAAATTATGCTTATAAAGGTTAATAAATTTACACAGCATTCCTTTGTTAGTGATAACAGAGCCATGATTATAACTAAGAACCATTTGATTCTAAACCCAAGATGTTTCCCAAAGGGGATTTTCCCTTGACTAGTAAGAAAAATCTTTATATACCTTATAGAAATCTTATCAAATACTGCTGACCTGCTCACTTGTGTATATCTGACTCATTCTATATAAACTGGAGGCCAGAAATTAACTGAGGCTCTTTCCCAAGGAAGATCTCAAGAAATTTGGCTATTGGGAAGTGAATATTTGATCTTATATTGGGGTAAAAGAACTGGATTATTTTTTTTAAATACACAAAATAACTGCTTTATTAATAATGTAGAGTATTACTGTTCCTCTACCTCTACAGAGTCTCACTTTCAAATTAGGGGAAATATATTTTTACTTTTACATAGTGAGTACTCAAGAAGACTTTTTTTTTTTTTTTTTTAACAAGCACCTAAAGAGTTGTTTCTATGTGTCATGCAGAGGTAGTGTTTTACAATAATAAGCTCACTTAATCCTGATTGCAAGACTATGAGATAGATGCCATAATTGTTCCAATTTTACAAATAGGGAGACTAAGAGAGCAAGAAGTGAATCAACATGCCTAAGATCAACTAATAAATAATGAGTCTGGGTTTCAAAATCAGTCTATCTTCAAGAATCTACTTTTCAACCCTGAGGGTGCTGACGATGGCTGGCTAAGAGGATAAAAATGAAGTGTTCCCTGAGAAGAACGGGATTCTTAAGAGTTCAAGAATGGAATAATAGAGAACAATTTGGGCTTCCACATTTGGAAGAATTCACAATCAGGACAATGGATGTGTCACAGGTAAAAACTAAGTTAAATACAGTCCTAAACTAGTTTCTTTCCTCCCCAGGAATAGGTTTAAATTTAAAAAGTCAGAGCTACTGGTTTATAATTAAATATATAAAATTTCTTTTTTATGATTATACATTGCTTGGGTTAATTTTATTATCCAGTCTCAGCCATTTTGAAAGTGAAAAGTAAAAGGGCAAATGTGAGGTCATATGAAATCGGGGGGATCCTCACTGTGTTTATTCTGCTGTTCTGATGCTGGTAGTGTGTTGAGAACATTTCTGCGTGGCACCTCAAACTGACCTCTACTAGTAACTCCCAAGTTTATTTCTGTTCTTATTATTTGTTCTTCCCTCAGGTAGTCTTATCATAGCATCATAACAACCATTCAGAGATGGTGCTGTCTGATAGCTTTATCTTTCTCTCTCTCTAATTAGAAAACAGATTCATTTCCTGTCATTTCTTTTTCCTGAAAACTTTCTGTTTTCATTTGCTGAGTAGAAACACATTGGAAGCAGAACATGAAACATAACTTGAAATGACAGGTTTTTTTCTTTTAGAAAGAGCTGTTAATAGAGTACTTCTAGCTATTCATTAAGTAATAAAAGCAAACATTTATGTCTTTTAAAAGCCTATCACTATCCTCCAAAGATCTAACCTCATGAAAGGCCTTCTTTTGGTTCACAGTTATAATGAGACATGCTGGTTTCAACCTTTGTAGAGAAAAAACAAGAGATGACTCATTTACAAATGCACATTGATCTCTCATCCAAATATATGCTTCCTGAGAATTGAAGGTTTTTAAAATTAAATTATCATATTATCTAGTCAAAAGTCATTTACTTCTATCTTACTGGTAAATTTCCTCAGCCTATTTGAAAATTGTCATTCAAGTAAAGTTTTCTAATAAAAAAAAATCACATTGAATTTAGTATTTTCTTCATTAGGTGTACTTCCATGCCCATGCTTAGTTTCACAAAGGAAATAAATGAGATTTCACAGACTTTTCCCATTGAGAAATTAGAGGAATGTAGAAATTAGAGCTGTAGTCCAGTGTTTACTCCATTAGTGTTATAAGAAGAAGAAAATACTACCATATTTTACTTCTTTTCTATACCCACTATCCAATTTGAGCAACAAAATAAAAAAAAAAAACCCTGGAAGCACTAAAATTACTATATTTATTTGAGTCAGGAGCAGCAATCAGTTTTTCTAAATCTCTAAAAGGGAGTAGGCTGCATCTGTCTTACTTAAAAAATGATAAATGTTCTGGAAAATAAGAGATATTTAATAAAATTTTTTGAATGAGTACACCCCAATAATCTGGAAACCAAGAGACAACATGATAACTGATAGATGGTGATGAGGTTGGGCCCCTGAAATTGTGAAGTGCTCCAGAGATTACTCCAGACTCTGAGTGGGAAGGAGGCATGTGGAGGGACTGCACATATGGAAGTTCCTTTTCCTACTGATTCATACATTGTGTCTCCCAGAATGAGATCAGAGTTGTTAGTACTTAATCTAGTACCTTTGGTCACTGTATTAATCAGCCTGAACTGCTCTAACAAAGTACTCCAGGTTAGGTATCTTAATAGAAATGTATTACGAACAATAAAAATGTATTATCTTACATTTCTGTAAGCTGGGAAATCCAAGATCACAGTGCAACAAATTTGATTTTTGGTGAGAACTCTCTTCTTGGTTCAAGAGAATATGGCTGCCTTCTCTCTCTCTTCTTGTCTCGCCTTCTTAGTGCAAACACATTGAAAGAGAGAAAAAGAGGAAGTGAGAGGGAGGATGCAGAGGAGGGCAGGAGAGCAGGAAGGGCTTGATGGAGGAAGAAGCAGAGAGGGCAGGGAAGGCCCCAATTAATGCACTTCGGGAAAGACCCTGCTTAATTCCCTCCTTTCTTCTTCTTGTAAGGTCACCAATTCGTCAGATTAGGGTCCCACCTTCAGGTCCCATTTCATCTTAATTGTATCATGAAAGCCCTGTCTCTACATGTGGTCACCTTGAAAATTGGGTCTTCAAAAGATGAATCTGGGGGGAACAAAGGGACAGTTCTGTTCCTAAGGAATCACTTATCCTCACAGCCCTGCCCCATGGTCCTCCAGTGTCTATGGAGAATCACACTCTCCCTTTACCAAACTACTTGATCTCCTACAAGGCAACCCTAATAAGCATCTTAAGTATTTTTAAAAATATTTTTCTAACTATGAATATAATCATGCCACTTTATTTCTGATATCATTCAGTGATTGAGCAGCACCAAACTTTTAGCAAGAACTGTCTGCATCTACTACCTTGTCGTGCCAAATGACTCTACAATTCTTGTGGCCTTACTGTAGCTCATAGACTCTTATAGCTTCCATTACTTGACCTTGAATTATAATAGGATGTGTGTTTCCAAATGGACATTTCTGGGGCAGACCATAGAAAGATTGGGAAGAGAATGAATTTTGAAAAATCACTTACATTTTTTAATATCACTGGAACCTGTTGGGAAGGCTACAGGCTCAGGTAACTTTCGTCTCCCACGGACAAGCTGCTCTGACCCTACAAAAGCCAGAAGCAAAGATTATGACTCTCATAATTCCCCAAGGGGAAGAATTGCACATCTACAGTCCCATGGAGGAGCCACAACAGACAGCTCAGCTGCCCTTCAGAGTACTGGATGTGTGTGCTGAGGACAACCCACCAGGACTGGCCTGGAGCATACCTCCAGTAATTGTAGAATGAAAGTCAGGGGCAGAGCCTATCTGCCAAAAACAATATTTCATCCCTTGTAAGGTAAAGATGGGAATACCGAAGTACCTGGAAAGACTTCTGAAATATGGATGCTCCAACCCTGTCGGTCGTCTTGGAATATGCCTCTCCTACCAGTCCAGAAGCCAGGCACTGATGACTGTTGGCCAGTCAAGACCTGTGCTCAGTAAACCGGGCTGCTATCACCCTATACCCGGTTGTCCAAACTCATACACTCTGTTAGGCCTTATCCACGCCAAAGCTGCCTTCTTCACATGCCTAGACCTCAAGGACCCTTTCGTCTGTATCCACCTGGCCCCTCAGAGTCAACCGATCTTTGCCTTCCAGTGAGAGAATCCTGAAAAAAGGTGACAAGGATTGGTTAACTTGGACGAGGTTGCCTCACGGGTGGAAAAACTCCCCAACAATTTTTGGGACTGCATTAGACTCAGACCTAAGAGCCTTCCCAGTGGATCAACATAGCTGTGTCTTGCTTCTGTACATAGGTGACTTACTGCTAGCTGGAAGGTCTCAGGAAGATTGCATGGAAGGAACTCAGCAGCTCCTTACCCCCCTAAGGGAAACTGGCTATAATGTTTCAAGGAAAAAGGCCCAAATATGTCAAAAGAAAGTCAAGTACCTTGGCTTCCACCTCTCCCAGGGGCATTGCCAATTTGGCCCTGAGAGAAAACAGGCCATTTGTTCCATCCTGGTTCCATTGACCCAACATCAGATTAAGGAGTTTCTCAAGGATGCAGGTTTCTGTAGAGTCTGAATACCTAATTTTGTGTTAGGTCTTAGCAAAACCCCTTTATGAAGGGGTGAGCAGGAAACTCTTTTATGGAGCAAGTACATAAAAGGGCCTTTGAAGAGATCAAACAGGCCCTCACCAGTGCACCCAGGCTGTGGCGCCCACACATGTCCAAGCCCTTCTTTGTATACATTCATTAATGTATACATTCATACTCCCACATTGCAGTGGGAGTCCTAACTCAGATGTTGGGGTCATGACATCACCTGGTGGCATATGTCTCCAAGCAGCTTGACTCTGTTGGCCAAGGCTGGCCACCCTGCCTACAGGCACTTGCAACCATATCCCCCTTACTGTCTGAGGCTGACAAAGTGACTATGGGACAAGAATTGACAGTCTGAATGCAACATTCAGTATGGGCATTAATGGAATAAAAGTGACAATAATGGCTAACCAACACCCAAATGATCAGATTATCAGAGAATGCTATGTGAGAACCCATGCATTCACCTAGAAGTAGTTCAGATCCGAAACCCCCAAACCCTACTGCTTGTTAGGCTAGGCCAGCCAGACCATGACTGCACTGAAGTCATGGATGAGGTGTTCTCCAGCTGACCAGACCCTCATGGACCCAGACTCTGAATATTTCACTCACGGTAGCAGTTTATGAAAGAATGCCTTGCAAGGTACTCCGTGTTGTCCCTGAATTCTATCATTGAGACCAAACCCCTGCCAACAGGGACTCTGGCACAGCCCATCACACTAATCTGAGCCCTCCAACTATTGGCAGGGATACCTGTTAATATATACAGAAGTAGGCCTTCACCATCTTCCACGTACATGGGGTTTTATACAAAGAGAAGGGTCTGAAAAACTCAGGAGGAAAAGATATAAAGTATGATAAGGAAATCCTTGAACTCTTAGATGCTTTGTGGGTCCCTAAGACAGTGGAAATCTTGCATTGTTGAGGACAACAAAGGGGAGACACCAAGGCTGCATGGGAAAGCCATAAGGTAGACCAAGATGCAAAGCTTGGTAGCTTCCAAAGTAACAGCAGAATCAGCAGCTTTAACAGCTGCAGTGTTTCCTAACCCACTGGCAGAATGGGACCCTAATTACTCACAAGGTGAGAGTTGTTGGAGACCGGCTCCAGCAGGTCCAGGGGTCCCTGAAGGATGGACGGTGTCGGCGAGAGAGGGAGTGAGAGAGTTCCGAGATCGTTTCTGATCACCAGGCAGGCATCTCTGTCCTGTTGGTTTTTGTGTCTTTATTTATAGGTCAAATGTTAACATGGCATCAGGAATTGGAATTTTTACAATGGATAGCTCTCTGTGATAAGATGTTTTTGGAAAATGTACAGAAATAGGTTTTACAGAAATCTTGCAGAACTGCTCCAATTATAGTGAGGTTGAGTAACTAAGAAAATAACAGGGTGTTCACATTTTAATAACGCTAAGATTAAGTCATAGGTTTGTAGATACTCTTATCCATCCTCATGACAGCTGCCAGGGTAAGAGAAGGTGTTTGTGGATTGTAGGCCTTAGGGAAGGGGCTGCTATACACCATCAGTTAGCAAAGGTGTATGTAGTAACTTATCTTCTGCCCTTATCTGTTCCTTCTCTCTAAGTTAGGCTCTTTGTCTCCGGGCAAGACTTGATTTTCCAGTTATATGCTTTATGGCACCGGAGAGCCAACTATACCTTTAAAGAGTTTAGCTCATTTCCAGTACATAGAATAGCCTCTTTGAGTGCATTTACCTTTGTGTCTAGTTTTATGATTTCTTGAATAGCTAGGGCATGAGAGACCTTTTTGGTTAGCTGATTTACATGTTGAGCTGTATGAACATCTTGGACTAATGCAACGGTAGAAACAGAATTGTACATGTAAAGGTCAATCTTTTATGAGTAAGGGTCATTAGCCTGTTCATAGCTCAAGGGAAAGTATGGAAGGAAAGAGAATCTGCTGGAGACACAGTGTCTGTTCCCATAATCAAAAGAAGAAGTTCCCACAATAAGCTCCTTCACAAGGTGCAATCATCATACCAGGGCCAGAATAAGGGGTCAAGTCACTCCCGATATTGATCAACAACATATCTTAGGGGTCAGTGCTCAAGCAGAAATAATTGAGTGGGGGTGGATATCGGTCGTCATCAGATTGGCAAGAGACAGTGCAAACTTGCTTTAACCTCACCAGGAGTTTTCTCAACTAGTGGGCTCAGAATGTCTCCCAACAGAAAGTGTCTGGTTTAAGACTGAAAACAGAAGCTACCTCCCAGTAGGATGTGGAAATTTGAAGACAGCTGAGTAGCAATTCCTGAGGCTCTGGCTCCAGCTTTTGTCAGGCAGTTCAATCAGGAAACCATATTGGCTGGACATCTCTTAAGACTACGTTGATCTGATCTTTCTACATCCCTTGACTCTCCAGCATAGCCTGAGTAGTATGTGAGCAATGTGAAATTCGTGCTCAGCATAATCCATGCCAGGAACTGAAGGCCGCCCCTGGGGTTCAGAGTGTCAGGGGAGCCCCAGTTGAAAATATGATGGTGGAATTCACTGAACTTCCCTGGGCCCAAGGCCATAAATATCTGTTGGTCTTTGTGTGCACTTTCTCAGTCTGGGTGGAAGCCTCCCTATTCACACAGAAAAAGCACATGAAGTGGCCCGACTTCTAAAAGAATCATTCCTGGATCTGGGATCCCTATCTTTTTGGGTTTAGATAACAGGACAGCATTCGTGACTGAGGTGGTACTGTTGATGGCAAAGGGTTTAAAGATCACCGGGAAGTTACAGCATACCAACCCCAGGGCTCTGGGAAGACGGAACGAATGAACCAAACCCTGAAGCTGCAAGTAAGAGAACTATGTCAAGAAACCTACCTACATTGGGACCAGGTGTTCCAATCCCCTTGTTAAGAATCAGGTGTAGCCCCAGTAAGCAGATGGGGTTCTCCTCTTATGAAACCCTTTATGGGCACCCTCCCCACCATTATCAAGGGCATAAGTGGGGATCTACATGAGATAGGCATTCTAACCATAAGGCAACAGATGTGGGCCCTCAGCTCTACCATACCCACGTTACACCTCTGGATTATAGAGCAGTTTCCTGTGAGTCTGACCACAGACACTCACCCCTTTAAACCAGGAGATGCAATATGGATAAAGGAGTGGAATGTCCAACCCCTAAAACCCATCTGGAGAGGCCCATTCACTGTCATAATGTCTACCCCTACTTCAGTAGAGGTAGCAAGGTGAGTCCCTGGATTCACCACAGTAGACTGAAGCTGGCATCTCAAAACTGGAAGTACATTCCTGATCCATCAGTGCTGTGCAGGCTGACCGTACAGAAGAAGCAACGTGCAACTCCAGAGGTTCTGGGAGACTGCAGCCCTGTTTTAGTCACTTCAGAAGCTGACTAACCTATTCACGTCAGAAGCTTGAAGAATCAATGGTCCAGTGAAACAGATAGACTGTTCTTATTTTTTATATCTGTTTCCTTATTGTTATGCACTATCACCCCTTGTCTCTTGCTGTTATTGTGATTCTTGCTCTACTTTTCACCATAGGATTGGAGCAGGCCACTCAGGCTGTCTGGGAGTGTGGCAAGAGGTTTCTGTTAGCACTCACCTTCCTTTTGTGCATAGGATGCTTCATTGTTACCAACATGGGGGATCAATGGCCATGGGAGGCTAGAGAATTAGATCTCCCTGAACCTTATAATGGAACATAATACCTCAGTCCTACTACCAGGGTTTGGCTCCTCAAAACCTCAATTATTGGGAAAAACTGCCTTGCCCAGTGGGAAAGGAGGTTCACTGTCTCTGTTGGAATCCTAAGGTGCCTAGGCCAAAACTTTCATAACTCAACCTTTCAGGAAACCCAATGGTGGGGGACCCCAGGTCACTTTGGGCCAGATCCCCACCCGTTGTCTAATTTCTCTCATCTCTGAGAGGCCTGGGACAATGTTGATGCAGCTATCGAATGGCAGGCTCCAGGTGGACTATACTGGATGTGTGGAAGGACAGCCTCAACAGTACTTCCCTCAGGCTGGTCACAGTCATATGTGCTGGAAACTATTCATCCATCTTTCTTCCCGCTCCCACTTGCCAGAAGGAAACATTTGGGACTCCAAGTGTTTGCGGACAGGGAGACTCAAAGGAAATCACGTGCCCTACAAATTAGCAATTGGAAAGATGATGAATGACCTCCTGAGTGTATAATCCAATAATATGGTACTACCACCTGGGCAGAGGATGGGTCCTAGGGCTACTGCACTCCCATTTACATGCTAAACTACATAATCATGCTGCAAGCAGTTGTAGAAATTATAATCAATGAAACTGCCAGGGCTCTTAATTTACTAGCCAAGCAGCAAAACAAAATGGGCAATACTATCTATCAAAATCTCTTGGCCTTGGGTTGCTTGCTTGCTTCTGAGGGAGGAGTTTGTGGAAAGTTTAACCTAAGCAAGTCCTGCTTCCAGAAAGATGATGAAGGAAAAGTCATAGAGGAGATCACAGATCAAATGAGAACAGTTGTTCATGTCCCCATCCAGACCTGGAAACATTGGAAACCTGGGGAGTTATTTGGAGGATGTTTTTCAACTCTCGAGGGATTCAAAACCCTCATCAGTATTATTCTCTTGGCTTTGGGAACTTGCTTAATCCTGCCTTGCCTAACACCCTGGTTATACAGTCTGTCTCCAGCCTTACTGAGGCAGTGGTCCAAAGAAAATGGCCATGCAGGTGGTAATACTATGGAAATATAAACCTCTAAACCAAGATGATGCTCTTTGACCCAAAAAAGGGGGGGTCAGAGCATCAAAGGAGGGGATGTGGTGGAGCCCCTCCCTAAGGAGTGTGGTGGAGGCCTCCTCAGAACAAAGGGAGGCAACATGGCCCATTCAACTCCCATACATATGTGAGTGGCTCTGACATGACTCTGTAACTTGGACTGGGTCCAATCAGACTGCATGTCACCATATAGGAGAGACAAAAAAGTAGAAATTGCATAAAAAGCTACAGTCTATTGTACTCGGGGCTCAGCCTTTTGGGTCTTAGCCCACTGAGCCCATGCCTGCATGAATAAAACTGTTTCCTGGAAAGAAAGGTGTTTGGTCCCTCTGTGAGAGAATCCTGCTACAATAATAACAGAAAAGTCACTTTTAAAATAGAACATTTTAGTCTCTGTGCTACATCGCTGAAGGAGAACTATTGGCATAGGTAGCAAATGGCACATAAGCTTCTGGAGCAAAAAGATAACAGAGGCAGAGTTAGAACTTCACAGACTTTCTGTCTCTCTGTTTATTTTTTTAATGTTTATTTTTTAGAGAGAGAAAGAGTCTAAGCGGGACAGGGGCAGTAAGCGAGGGAGACAGAATCTGAAGTGGGCTCCAGCACTGAAGGGGAAAGTGGGGCTCAAACCCACAAACAATATCATGAACTGAGGTGAAGTCAGATGCTCAACTGACTAAGCCACCCAGCTGCCCCATCTCTATTATTTTAAGAAGAGAATGAAGTAGTAGAGCAACTTATAGAGATAGAAATAAATATGTATCTAGTTAGTGTTTTAATTTTTGTGAATGTTCCCATTTGTTTATGAACTCCCCTGTGTACTTAGGTCATTTGGAGCGATCCTTTGTGCTAATGACATTACTTTTAAAAGATAACTAATGATTATAGCATTAATTGAAATACCAGGAATTAATTTATTGCTCGGCTTTGGAACAATTTTATAGGAATAATTTTTTATAAGATGTGGAACAAAAGTGCTTTGCAAGAAGGTGAAAATTAGAGGTACCGATAAATCTATTTGAGATTACTTTGCTATGGGCCAAATATAACTAACGAGTCCTTACCATGTGGCTAACAGTTCTACAGCAGATCCACTAGAGAATTTCTAATGTGCTTCTCATTGCATTCTCTGTGGACCATTCTGAGCTTACAAAGGGAAATCTCTGTCAGAGTGGAAGAAAATGAAGAATAACAGATTTATAAGTTGCTAGAGCCTTAAGTACTTTCTTTTAAAGGTCACTGAACTTATTTCTCTCATTTTGATGTGATTTGATGTGGGGTCTGGGAGCAAACAGTCAAGATCTAATTCTTGAGACATTTACTGATCAAGAAAGGTGATTTTATTAAAGCTCCAGGAATAGGACCTTGAGCAGAAAGAGCTGCGCTGGGAATGTGAGGAGTGATGAATATATACTAGGAAGTTGGGGGAGGTAAAGACAGAGAAAGTTTTGAGTAGGACTTGCATGTGCTAAAAAGGACACACAAAATCCTGGCAGCTATGGTTGTTTCCCCCTCTAGCAGAGCATTAAAGTTAAGACAGTGGGAGCTCCTCCAGGATGCCACACTCTGCCTGACTCAAGTATTTGTTAATGGGCTGCAGGTTATAAGGCAGTTTAACTTTATTTACATTTCTTTTGCATTTGTTCTCCACATCAATTTTATACTTGAAGGAACTTCTGTGGAGTTTGAAGAAGGCAAATCAGATCATCCAAAGTCATGTGATCAGGTGAAGACAGATTCAAGACAGGGTATCCTTTTTTTGATCAATAATCCAGACCTGAATCTCTAGCCATGTTTTCCCTTTAAAGAATGCCAAGGTCAACATCTACTAAAATGAAGAAGGTGTTGACGAGATAAGGGGAGTTAGAAGGATTGCCCATTCCTTAGAAGCAGACTTTGATTGAGCTGGAAATAAGTGGTTCTCTTCTTTGTTGTTTGTTTGAATTTCAAAAAAAAATTTTTTTTTTTTTTGGTCTTTGTTTTGTTCTTTTGGGCTGACTATTTTCCTTATTGGATTTCTAAGAACCAAGGAACCTACATCCAAGGCAGGCTTAGAGTTAGAGTGTGATTATGTATAAGATAATATGGATAATCAAGAACAATTAGAATTATGGAGGAAATTTGATTTTATATTTGATTTTGCTACTTAGGCTTTCAGGTTCTAACTTTTTAATTTTTAATTTTATTTTATTTTTTTAAAATTTATTTCTGAGAGAGAGACAGCGTGAGCAGATGAGGATCAGAGAGAGAGGGAGACACAGAATCTGAAACAGTCTCCAGGTTCTGACCTAGCTGCCAGCACAGAGCCCGGCTCGAACCCACGAACTGCAAGATCATGACCTGAGTCAGACGCTTAACCAATTGAGCCACCCAGGCACCCCATTTTAAAAAACATTTTTAAAGTTTACTTATTTATTTAATATCCACCCCCAATATGGGTTAATGCTTAACTGACTGAGCCAGGCAGGTGCCCCTGGACTTCTAATTTAGAACTAATTGTTACTAGTCTTTAAAATCCCATAAATCTGAGTAACACTTTTCTGATCTACTCTGTACTGCCCCTGGCCACCTGTTCTTAATGTTGTATTCCAATTTTTATATATTACATATAATTATATTTTATTGCAGATTGCCAAAATATTTTGTTGAATAATGCATAAATAAGGGTAGCTGTTGTGAATTCCTTAAATGTAGATATTATTTTAAATTCATTTTTTTATTCCAAACACCTAAATTAACTGACAAATGGATGTTCGGTGGATATCCAGATATTCCCGTATATTTCCATAGAAGTTTCATGCTATCTTTTTATATTTGTGTTAATTAAAAAATATACATTCATCAAGAGTACTATATAAAACTATATATTTTAAACATCTATTATCAGTTTTAAAATGGCAAGCACATAATTATTTTAATAAATAATATATCTTTAACTAGCTCTCATGAACTTTAATATATATACTTTTCCCTTAGGGATAAAAATGTCCTTACCTTGTTTCTTGATTCAATTTGGAATATGCATTCATTTTGTGAATCTAAATTGTTTCTCTGGGAAGAGATAATATTAAGTGTGTTATTCACTTAGTTTTATATTTGTAATTTAAAACATGCTTTATTTTTCTTATAATTGTTCTGAGGAAGTAAATGCCACACATGAATGGACACATATTTACACAGTCAGATACACTCTAGTCTTCTCTTCTGCACAACTGAGTAGTTTATTTAATGTTTTGGTTAAACAAGGGTGAGAAGTAAGTGAGATTATTCATTTTCAAAAATACCAAATAAAAACTGTGCTGTCTAGTAAACCAATAGGTTTACAAGCTGTTGGAAACATGTAGCAATGTTTCCCCTGCCCCCCCACAATGGAGTCGCAAAACCTTAGGCACTTCACATCCTGGTTCTTCTTCCCCTCGTATTTCTTGGGCTTATTTTTTGTGGGCTTTGCAATGAGCTGGCGCCAAAGAACTGAAGTTTCTGCATCACCTCAGGAATGTATATTTGTTCCAATCAGACTACTTTTTGGCCTTCCATGGCATAGGCAACTTCTGGGTAAGGCTGTAACCTCTGTAGTACTCAGCCAATGAGGAATCAGAGTAGGGACTTCACACTAGGAGATAAATTGCCTGCTATAATCACCCTAGTGTGCCTGTCCCTCATACACCAACTCTTGCTAGAACATTGACTAAAGCCTTGCTTCACTGTGCTCCAAGTCTCTGCAGCCCTCCTTTGATTGGGTCAGTGGGCTTATTTCTCACAAGGGGATGGACAAAGTACCAGAAAATTTTTAATGAAAATTATGCCTCTACTAGTGGTAATACAAATATTTAGATATTTTAATGTCTGTATGTATTTCATCTTTTGGGCAGGGCAATAATATTTCTCTCTATAATAGAAAACTAAATCATATCCCTAGAAATCAAAATAATGAAAATATAATGGTTATAGAAAAATAAAAAAATCAAATAGCCAATTACTAAACAAATGAAAAAGAATGTGATCTTTAGGGGTCTGATTAGATAATAGTAGGTAATAGAAAATTCAACTGGATAAAGTACATATAGATTTAAAGTCATTATAAACTACTTTTTAAAAAAAAATTAGAGAAAGAGAGAGAGTGCACACAAACAGGGGAGCGTGGCAGGGAGAAGAAAGCGAGAGGGCAGAGAGAGCATCTTAAACAGGCTCCATGGTCAGCACAGAGCCCAAAATGGGGCTCAATCCCACAACTCTCGGATCATGACCTTGATGCAGTTTTGGAGTGGTGGAGGGTCTGGAGCTGATGGCCAAGAAGGAATTTTTGAGACATCTTTGGTGCAAAAGGTGGTTTTATTAAAGCATGGAGACAGATTCATGGGCAGAAAGAGCTGTGCAGGGTTCCTGAAGACTGACTTGTTTTACATTGTGGATTTGGGGAGGTAAAGACCAAAGAGAGGCCCCCAAAAGGACTTGCATGTGCTAAAGAGGACTTCTAAGATATCTGAGACCTTGCTATTGTCAGGCTAAGGTGATTTGCCCCCTAGTAAGGTATTAACATTACGACAAGGCAGTTGGGAGTTTATTGGGGGGATATTTCACTCTGCCTATCTCCAGTATTTGCCAATAGGCTTCAGGTTATAAAGAAATTTAATTTCGCCACCATTTATTTCTTGCCTTTGTTCCCCATATCATTATGGAGGGGAAAGAGATGTTGGGGCTCTAGGAAACTGAGTCTGTGGGTTTCTGGAGGTTAGGCTATTGATAAGATTGCCTTTTTCTTATAATTTCCTAAGATATTTGTAAATTAATGAAGACTCATTGCTGCATGATTGTGATCTCTGTCAGTCACCCATTTCTTTCCCTTTCCTTTCCTTTGTTCTTGAGGCACTTCACACATACCCCACCTGGGGGGGAGGGGGTTGCAGAGTGTCAGCTTATCTTATGATCCCACATCAACCTGAGCTGAAATCAAGAGTTTCATGCTCAACTGATTGGGCCACCTAGGCAGTCCTAAACTACTTTTTTTAAACCTTTTTTTAACTATAATTCGATAGCAGAGATTATGGTGGCAAATGGGACTATTAATCTTAGATTATTCATATAGAAATGGATTGTACGTACTGAGTTTATTCCCTCCACTTAGATTGGTTATGCGTCCATATTTATGCTAATTTTCTTAGGATTCCTTGTAATAAAAATAATATAATGTGAAAAAACCTGACTGCATTGGTCTTGTATAATTGATATACTGGTGATACCAACCACATTTAACATTAAGTATTTTCTTTATCAGGTAGAGTGTCTATCACTTTACCTTCAACATTTCACTTTATCTTTAGAATCATTCTGTGCAATGGATAAAATTATCACTGTTTTATAGAAAAACAAACAAAACAATGCTTAAGAATTCAAATAAGCTCCTGTATCCCACTTCTGGAAAGCAGTAGGCTCATCAAAACCGTTGCATATAGTTGTACACATTGTGTGGCTAGTGCCTCAAGGCAGGACACAACTTACATGACTATATAGACATTTTCTCCATAAGACATTAGAAGTTGGGAACTCTGGGTAAAGTGGTAGTGAATTCCACCAGGAGAAAAGATTTTATGTTTCTGGTAGAACCAAGTCTGAGCTGGGTATTTAAATCTTGGAATTTTAGCTTAGCCGAGAGCAGAAATGCAGATGGAAATTATGGCAGAAATGTGGGGGATAAACAATAAACCTCTTGCTCTGGAGGCAGCAAATCTTGAGTTTAAGTTTGGGAGTTGCTGCCTTACTTTTGCTTCTCTGGAATACTCCAAAATGTCTTGATATATCTCCTTTTAATGTTTATTTATTTTGAGTAGGGTGGGTAGAGAGAGAGAGACAAAGAGGGAGAAAAAAAGAGAAGGAAGGAGTAGGGAGGGAGAGAGAATCCCAAGCAGACTCCATGCTGTCAGTACAGAGCCCAGTGTGGGGCTCGAACCCACTAACTGTGAGTTCATGACCTGGGCTGAAATCAAGAGTCAGAAGCTTGATGGACTGGCCACTCAGGTGCCCCTGGATGTACCTTTTAGTGCTTTCATAAAAAGTGGTGTTTTTCTACTATACCTTAAATGGAATTACCTGCCTATGTGTGTTGCCTCCAATTGACTAAGTATCTGCAAAGACAGTGACCCTTTCAGACTTCATTCCCAGAGCCTAGAGAAACAGAGAAATTGGCTGGAGGGAAAGACAATGACATATCAAAGACCATGGATAAATATTTCTAAACTTTGACTTTAATGATATCATGAACACCAAGAAGGAAGTATTATACCACACAGTAACAAAATGAACTTCATATTTTAGAACATCCCCTTTACTTTTTAGTCTGTATTCAGGGACAAACATTTTAAAGTATATTTAATTAATTTTGGGAGGGATAAAGTTATATATTTATTTTTATTTTTTTTAAGATTTTTAAAATGTTTTTTATTTATTTCTAGGAGAGAGAGAGAGAGAGACAGTGTGAGCAGGGGAAGGTCAGAGAGAGAGGGAGTCACAGACTGAAACAGGCTCCAGGCTCTGAGCTGGCAGTCAGCACAGAGCCCGACCCGGGGCTCGAACCCACGAACCGCGAGATCATGACCTACGCGAAAGTCGGACGCTTAACCGACTAAGCCACCCAGGCGCCCCGATAAAGTTATATTTTTAATGTAAGACACAAGTGAGTCTTTGGAACACATCACTGAGTTTATTTATCTGTTTATAAAATATTTTAAATGATTCTATTTCTGAAATGTCTTCTAGGTTTTATAGAAACAGCTAAAATAAAGGTAATGTATTACTGAGGTGGCGTGGTGAACATTTAGCTGGACAAGTAGATTAATATCTGCATTTCACAAAACACTAAAATGAAATTAAAGCTGTAAAAAAAGGTTTAAGACCACAGTGAAATGGAGAATAGGAAAGGAGACAATAACAGAGGAGAGAAAAGGAGTTGGTAACTCAAAGATGAGAAATAAATAGAGCCACAGTAGCAGGCTTACCACACTAGAGGAAAGTAAAAACAAAATTATTGAATTGGAGTGAAACTGGAAAAAGCTAGCTGGTTGTGAAGAAAAATAGAAACTTGGGAATTTGAAGCATTAGCCAAATTTGAAGGATGTTAGATCCCTTCTCTGCAGAAATCCCCAGTTCCCACAACCAGGTACCTATCCTGCCATATTCCAACAAAGCCTGGGGCTTACTTCCAGGAGATAGTCTAGCCTCATTGATATCAATACCAGCAGAGGTTCTAGATGAGGGACCAAGCAGAAATAACAGAATTATGTTGAAGTACACAGCATCACCTGGGAACTTTTATTTTAAAAACAAAAAAATTTTTACACTTATTTATTTTTGAGAGACAAAGAAAGACAGAACACAAGTGGGGTGGTGGTGCAGAGAGAGAGGAGACAAGGAATCTGAAGCAGGCTCCAGGCTCCGAGTGGTCAGCACAGAGCCTGACACGGAGCTCAAACTCACAAACTGTGAGATCATGACCTGAGCCGAAGATGGATGCTTAACTGACTAAGCCACTCAGGTGACCCACCTGGGAACTTTTAAAAGTGAAAATTATTGAGCCCCACCCAAGACCTACTGAATCAGAAATCTGAGGCTGGATGCCACAACCTGGGTCTTAACAGACTGTCCATTCGACTGTCAGGTACTCTGAAGTTTGAGAACCACTCATTCAGACAGAACACATCATCACTAGTTTAGCTCCAATTCTGAAAAAAAAAGCAAAATATCTTGTACCAGTGTGTGTGGGGTCATGTTATATTTATTTTAAAAAGCTGAAATGCGGTCTCAATAAATGAAGATAAAGACCCTCTGAATTTAAAAATGTTTGTATGTTTATTGATTGTTCTTTTGTGATAAATACAAAGGATTTCTGTCAGCTATAGCAGATGCCAATTATTAATGAATTTTATTTTATTTGAAGGTGCTTGAGAACACTTTAGGGGTGATAGATATGTTCATTATTTTGAAAAGGCTAATGGTTTCAAGGCTACATACATATTTCAAAACCCACCAAATTTATATACTCGAAATATGTACATTTTTTGTATGTTAGTTATACTTCAGTGAAGATGTTTTTAAAACGTGGGGTGATATTTCCTCTATTTTAGGACTGAGTAATGTTCCTGTGTGTGTGTGTGTGTGTGTGTGTGACATTTTATTTATGCATTCACTGTGGATGGACATTGAAGTAATTTCCACATCTTGGCTATTGAGAACAATGCTGCAATCAACATGGGAATGCGGACACCTTTTCAAGATTGTGACCTCAGTTGTTTGGGATAGACATCCAGAAATGAGATTTCTGGATCACATGGTAGCCTTTAGTTTTAATATTCTAAGGATTATCCATACTGATTGCCATGATATCTGCACCATTTTATGTTTCTACTAACTGTGCAGAAGAGTTTCTAATTTCTTTACATCCTTGCCAATAACTGTTGATTTTTTTATATTGTATATTTTAAGAGGGGTAAGGTAATATCATGTGGTTTTGCATTTATTTGATGAGTAGTGATGTTGAACATCTTTTCAAAAACCTGCTGGCCATTTGTATGAAGCTTGAGGATATTATGTAAGTGAGATAAGCCAGTCACAGAAGGACAAATACTGCATGATTCCACTTACATGAGATTTAAAATAGTCGAGATCAGAAGTAGAAAATAGAAAAGGTAGGATGAGGAGAAAATATTGAACCAAAAAGCAGTATGAATGATCTTAATATCATTGTATTATTAATTTTTTCAAAACCATGTTCCAGTTATGGCTGTTCATACAATTTCAGTACATATGCTTGTATTTGTGTTTACAGTAATATGTATTCCAAGAAAAGGTGAAATATTATTGCATAGTATTCTTGTTGGTGTAAACAGAGAGATATTATGGGAGGACTGTGACATCCCAAGGCACATAGGAACCTATACTGTAGCTTTTGGTTGTATATTTACCTGTGCTTCACGTGGTTTGTGGCAGCAACTTGCAGAATGTATTAGCTGTAAATATACCAATAAGATGGCAGGTGAAAATTTTTTTACCTTGATGATTATGTATCAGTTAAAGATGGAATTCTTTAATGGTACAATAATAAATAAATCTTCAAGAAAATTTAAAATGATAATGACATATTAAATAAAACACCATTAAAACTCATATTGAAGTTGGGTCCTTGGGAAGATTTTCATTAAATGTGATATCTGATTATTAGGAAACTATCAAAGATATAGTTTAACATTATTTTGCCAAACATTCTTATGGCCCCATACTTCTTTTTATTATAATTATTGAAAAAAGTTATAGGAAAAAATTATCTGTAAGTCTATCCTGAGGCTGTTTGTATTTTGACCCAGAATAGCAGTGATTTTGATAAAAAAAAAATCTATCACATTAATTTAACATCCTAAATATAGATTTTATGGGTTTGAAGATAATTTGTAAATGTTTTTGGTTTTATGTGTATGAAAGACTCCTAAGCTTGAGAAAATTTTCTTAGATTAAAAAAAAAATTGAGAAGCGATGCTTGGCCACATTAGTAGCCTGTGGTATTAAGAATGGAATACCAGTACCAAAACCTGGAAGGACTTTAACCAGGAGTGAATTTTAAATTCGTTTGATTATGAATTTTAGTAAAGGTAATAACTATTGTTTTAGAAATTTCAAGGCATATGCAAATAAAATATTTTTAAAAGATTTAAGTAGCAATATTACACGAACAAAAATACCCCTATGCCTGTCCTTTCAAATTATGTGTTTATAGTAATAGAGTGTAGAAAAAAATAGTACTTCAAGAATCTGCAACTCTCCTCAGTATTTGTTTACATTAGTAATAAGTTTTTTAAACAGATTTATTGTAATGAAATTTACACAAAATAAAATACAGCTATTATAAGTGTATAACTCAATGAATTTTGACAAATATGTACAGTCTGATAACCATCAACAAAGGCATGTATAGAAAATGTTTGTCTCACTGAGATGTTTCCTTTTACCCCTTCCTAGTCAATCCCACCTCTAGTAAAACACAGAGTTCCTTCCTAAAACCTATAGCATCTGGATCTGAAAGTTCCAGCAAAGCACAGGTCTAGCTAACATAGAAATAAGGTGTCTCTTTCAACATTATAGATCACACAAGAGACAAGTAAGGGCTTTCAAATATAAATGCTAAACCTCTAGAGATGTATTTTTTCTTAATTATTTTAATGAAAACCCCAAATTAGGAAATTAAATTTATTTTCCCAGGTATCATTGAAAAATGTGAGACAATTATGAAAGGTAAAGATATAATTAACTGTAAACAAATCAGGATCTCATATTGACTCCGAGAAAATTTTGAGGCTATTAATGGAATAGTCTCACTCGTCTGTACAGTTGATAGGAGAGGGCTCAAAAGTGTATTTCCTCAGATGCCCTGAAGGTGGTGGTAAAATGGATATGAGTGCAGAATTTCAGGTATTGAGGACAGGGAAGACATGCTTAATCATGTGATGTGGTAGGTATCAATGGGATGCAGTCTTGTGTACATCTTGCCAATTAAAAAAAAAGTGTGTGTGTGTGTGTGTGTGTGTGTGTGTGTGTATACCCATTTCCATGAAAATGATCACTAAAAGAAATGCAGTGGACAGTGACAGTGGTAGTAGTTTGTTAGGACAAACTCCTAGTTCAGGATTCAAAACCGTGCAGCGCTGTGGACCCACTTGTCTCTGTATCACTCTCCTGAAACCAGACTGCATGGAAGCTGTCCCTGCCCGTCCACTGTTCCACCTGGCACCCTAGGAAGACACTGCTGCTTAGAGCAAGGACTCTGTCTGCCAGCTGGGCATGGTGGAATTCCAGCCCCACTCTCCTCCCTTTCCTTTCCTTTAGCAGATAAACTTCCCAGCTCACCATTTACATTTATGTTCCATCTCAGCACCTGTTTCCCAGAGATTCCAACTGGTTAAAGGAGCTGAGAACCACTTCTCTCTGAAACCATGTGATGAAGCAAATTTACCGAGTACCTTAAGACAAAAACAGACCATTCTGGTAGTGCAGAAAGTATATATGAAAAGGTTACTGGAGAGCCTGGGTGGCTCAGTCAGTTAAGCGGCCAACTTCGGCTCAGGTCACGATCTCATAGTTGGTGAGTTTGAGCCCTTCATCGGGCTCTGTGCTGACAGCTCAGAGCTTGAAGCCTACTTTAGCTTCTGTGTTCCTCCTCTCTCTGCCCCTCCCTGGCTTGCACTCTATCTTGCTCTCTCAAAAATAAAAATAAATGTGAAAAAAATTAAAATAGAAAAGGTTATCATATATATATATGACATCTTCTCTTTTATGTATGTACCTTCCAGAGACTAGGCTCTAATGTTTGGCTGTGCTATATTCCAGTGAAATATTCCAGAATATGATGAGCAGGAGGGAAACCAAGTGTTTGAATACATCTACATGAATGATCTCCACTACGTGCTATTCAAGGCTTAATGTGTTAGCCTTTCATTTATCCTGTTAGCTCAACATGTAGTACTTCTCAAGGAATTTTTGTGTGATTTTTTGTTATGTTTTAAAGTATTCCACCAGAGAGTAAAAACATTGTATCTCTTTTTATTTGTTTCTCTCTCCAATCACTGTATTTATATTGATTCCCATTTCCATATTTACATTTATGTTTTTAGTTTGGTCTTAATGCTCTTACTATTATTATTATAATTATAGTTATAAGTCTTATTTCTAAATGAGCAAACTAAATAGAGAGAAATTGATATTGACACACACTACATATACATAAAATCTCTAATTTCCAATATAGTTTAAATGCTATAGTAGATTTTACATATTTGTAGGATTAAAATCCATCGATATTTGACAGGTAGGATGGTAATGCAGTTTGTTTTAAATGACCATAGCTAAAAAACTTAATAGATTCAACATAAGATAATTACTACCACAAATGAGACATTTAATCATATAATTTAATCATAAAGGAAGAAATAGCCAAGTACATTGTATTTTATAATTCCTTGTAGCATAGAAAGATGCTTAAGAAAAATTAAGATTACAACATACAAGGTTCATAATAAATACTTATATTAAATAGTGAATTTTATTACCTTTTTGTTTAAGTGGAACATTAAGACTAAATATTAAATGTCATTTTAATATTGTGTCAAATGGGCCAGATTCCATTTCCCTGGGATTTTATAAGAAGAGATGAAGACAATGAGTCTTTTCTGATAGGAATGGTGTTACAGAGGCTAAAATTATTTAGCAAGTTTCATTCATGGGGTAGAGATTAGAAATTGCTCATTTAAATAGACACTGGCCATAAGCAAAAAAATTGTAGCAGTCTCACTGGAATGGCATAATGTAATGTTTATTGTATTACCCTTCCCTTTCTAACACTCATGTATTACTTTGTGCGTATTGCTTTGTATCGTTATTTGTATCTTCATATATAATTCTATCTTGGAAATTATAGCAGTGCTACATTGGTGTAAAGAATGTGTCAACCATCAGGGCCTGGCAAAATGCCTTACTCTTAGTAGAGAATAAAGAGTTAGTGGGGCATGTGATGGTTATGATTATTTTGCTTATATTTGTTATGGCAGAAGATAATAAATTTTAGGTAAAGTCACTTGAACCTCATGTGGCCTCTGAGAACCATGAAGTAACAGATTCCATTATAAATAGCCCTATAAAACTTGTTGCCAGTTTTAGTGACTGGAGTTTTTCCTGTGTGTTTCTATTATAGTTTTTAAGGCAAAGCATATTTCCACTCAATTGTTCACATATTCTTTATAAGGTTATTTAATAGTATCTATTATGCACTAATCCTTTTGCCAGGCTCGGGCAATTAAAATTATAAATCATCTATGTCTTCAGCCTCTCATTTCATAAATGACAGCAGTGTGATATGATAAATGCTATAATTGATCTATGACACAGAAAATGAAGAATCAGGGTGGGAAAAATCCAATTTTTTTTTTCAGAATGACAGTAAATGAGCCTGGAGATGCCGACTTGTAGTTGTTCCTGAGAGTAATTAGACCAGGCTGTAAACGAGCATGTTGTAGGTGGGAAATCAGTTGTAAAAGTGGAAACGTACAAAGTTACCTGATATGTTTGTATATAATGAGCTAACTTTTATAGCACTGACACAGAGTGTTGGGGTTGAATTAGAAATGTGTACATTGAAAGCCTAACATGGGGAACTATAGGCACATTTTAATTGCAGTAAATATGAAACATTGTATAAAATGGAAAGTAGAAATAGTACATTTTTATGTTGAGAGTTCTGAGAAGGCCCAATACAGTAAGCTTCTTGTCTTCACCTCAGTTTGTAACAAACTAAGTGAAAAATCAAATAGTTTGGCAAACAGAATTCAAATAATTAGCACATATTGCAATATGTGGTTTTGTACTTTCAGCATACTTTTGGGTCATGCATCCAAGAATTAAACACCTGACTCATCTGGTTGCAGGCAGCCTGGGTGGATCACTCTGCATCTTTTTTTTTTAAATAGACATTATTAGAGCAGTTTTAGGTTCACAGCAAAATGAAGAATAAAGTAAAGAGATCTCCCATGTGCGCTCAATCCCCCACATGCACAGCCTCCCCATTACCAACACCCCCCACAAGAGTGGTTCATGTGTTACAGGTGATAAGCAAATGTCGATATATGTTTATTACCAACATCATAGTATACATTAGGGCTTATTCCTGGTGTTTTAGGTTTTATAGGTTTACACAAATGTACGATGACATTTGTCTCCCATAACTGCGTTATACAAAACAATGTCACTGGCCTGAAAGCCCACTGTGCTCTCCATGTTCATCCTGCATCCTTTCCATAAAAGGTTAGCATAAATTTACCGACACAACTTCACAATTTCACTTCTAGGAATCTACCCAAGAAAAATGAAAATATATGTCCCAAAACATATATGCAGAGCAATAATATTCATTAATAGACATAAACTAGAAACAATCCAAATGTCCATAAATGATGAATGGACAAACAAGATGTGGTCTATTTACTAGGAATTCTATTCACCAGTCAACAATCTGTAAGTATGTGGTACAACATAGATGATAAAGATTTTGCTAGGTGAAAGAAGATGTTGGTAGACTTTTTTCATGGTTCCCTTGTTTATAAATGTCTTGCATGTGAAGTGCTGGTATTTCCTTATTCTAGACTCTTAGAAACAAGATGGAGAAAAAAAGAATGTTAAACTTTGCATAAGGCATTTCAGAAAAGGATAATTTCAGACTTTAGGAGATAGCTTTTAAGGCAAAACGAAGATCGTATAAAAATCATCAAATCGTGATCAACATAGAGGGAGCAAGGGAGAAAGTTGGGAAATAAACCCAAGTGAAATATTTCCATTATTGAGCACCTGGCAGAAGTGGTCAGCTCTGAGTCAAGAGTAGGGGGCGCTTTGAGAAGGAATGTTAATACTCTCTCTGTCTAAGGTCCTTTAGGCTTGGACTCAGAAGCTAAGATTCTGCTGTGACCTAGGGGAGGACGGTAATATAGCCATACAGAGGCAGCCAGGGGGAATCCAAGGTCCCATCTACCGGGTCTAGAATTATACACGGAGTTTGATTTATGCTTTGTTGATTTCATCATCTTAGTTTTTTATAAATCGTCAAAATAACAAAATGTTTCTCTATTACAAAATAACAATGGTAATGATAATTCAAAGTAAAAATATAAAATAAATAAAGTAAAAAGGCAATTGACAAACTGAGGAAGTGTTTTCAAGATACATAAAAAGACTATTTTTTTGATCTATAGGAAGAAAAAACAGACAAAAAAGGAGGATAAAATGGATAAAATACATGAAAAAGCAGTATTTTCATATACAAACTAAATTAAATGCCTAATATCCATATAAATTAATTCTCAAACTAAGGTATAATTATAAACTTGTAAATTAAAAGTGGAAAGTTTCTTTATCTCCTATAAGATGTTTGGGGCATCTGGATGGCTCTGTCAGTTGAGTGTTAACTTAGGCTCAGGTCATGATCTCACAGTTAGTGAGTTCAAGCCCCATATCAGGCTCCCTGCTGTCAGCCTGTCAGCACAGAACCATCTTCAGTTCCTCTGTCCCTTTATCTGTGTTTACCCCGCTTGAGCTCTCCCCAAAAATAAATAAATATTTCTTTTAAAAGATGGATTATGTTTGAAATTTGTGAGAATTTAAGAAAATAAACTCACGATGAGGGAGAGGGGCAAGATGGCGGAGAAGTAGGGAGCTCCGTACCTGCACTCATGCCCAGGCATCACGCAGAAAAGATCTGAAGCGATAGGAAACTGTACCAAACCCAAGAGATTGGGAGAGAAAGGATGCAGATTCCACTGAGAAAGCCTTCTAATGGCTACCTCAAGAAACAAGCCAGAGTACACAAGGTGGAGAGTCCCAAATATCACTACAAAAAGGAAAATAAAATAACCAAGATCTCAACAAGAGAGACCAAGAGATACCATTCAAAAAACAGTCTCTGAAAGGATAGGCTCTGGACAGTCAAAGAGTCTTCTTGGATATAGCAGTGCACATAGATACAGAGAGCATAACAGGTCTTTAAAACCACCAAGAGCCGGAATGCTAACTAAAATGATGAAACCAAAGAGCTCTCCTCCAAAGAAACTCCAAGAAGAATTGACAGCTATCGAACTATTCAAAACAGATATCAGCAGCATAACTGGACAAGATTTTAGAATAACAATGGTAAAATTAATAGCTGGGCTTGAAAAAAACATAAGGGACATCAAAGAAACTATGGCTACAGACAGAATGGAAAATAAAAATAGGCATGAAGAATTAAAAAATGCGATAAATGAGGTACATAATAAATTAGAGGCCTACAAGCACAGATTGAAGAGGCAGAAAGGAGAATAAGTGATTTAGAAGACACCATTCTAGAAAAACAAGAAGCTGACAAAAAAAGAGACAAACTGATCCAGGAACATGAAAGAAGAGTTCGAGAGCTCAGCGACACAGTCAAACGCAACAATATCCATATCATTGGAATCCCAGAAGAGGAAGAGAGGGGGAAAGGTGCTGAAGGAATCCTGGAACAAACTATAGCAGAGAACTTCCCCAACCTGGGAAAAGAAGTAAACGTTGAAATACAAGAGGCTCAGAGGACCCCCCTCAGACGTAATCTGAATCGACCTTCTGCAAGGCATATCATAGTAAAAATGGGAAAATACAAGGACAAAGAGAAAATTTTGAAAGCAGCTAGGGAGAAAAGGGCCCTCACATACAAAGGCAAACCTATCAGAGTGGTGACAGACCTATCTACTGAAACGTGGCAGGCCAGAAAGGAATGGCAAGAGATCTTCAATGTGATGAACAGTAAAAATATGCAGCCAAGAATCCTCTACCCAGCAAGCCTGTCATTCAAAATAGAAGGAGAGATAAAAACCTTTCCAAGTAAACAGAAATTGAAAGAATTTGTCACCACTAAGCAAGCCCTACAAGAAATCCTGAGGGAGATGCTCTGAAGGAAATGTTGCAAGGAACAAAGATACCGGAGACACCACCACAAGCATGAACTCCACAAAGGACACAAAGACTCTAAACCCACATATCTCAATGATAACACTGAATGTAAATGGGCCGAATGCTCAAATCTAAAGACATAGGTTAGGAGAATGGATAAAAAACAAAATCCATCTATATGCTGTCTACAAGAAACTCATTTCAGAATGGAAGATACCTTCAGATTAAAAGTAAGGGGATGGAGAAATATATATCATGCTACTGGAAATAAAAAAAAAAGCTAGAGTAGCTATACTTCTATCAGACAAACTAGACTTTAAATTAAAGACAATAATAAGAGATGAAGAAGGGCATTACATAATAGTTACAGGGTCTATCCATCAGGAAGAACTAACAATCATAAATGTCTATGCACTGAATATGGGAGCTCCTAAATATATAAAACAACTAATCAAAAAGAGAAACAGTCTCATAGATAAGAATGTGCTAATAGCAGGGGACTTCAGTACTCCACTTACAGCAATGGATAGGTCAACCAGACAGAAAATCACTAAAGAAATAATGGACTTGAAAGACACATTGGACCAGATGGATCTGACAGATACATTTAGAACTCTACATCCTGAGGCCAGGGAATTTACTTTCTTCTCAAGTGTGCATGGCACATTCTCCAAGATAGATCACATACTGGAACATAAAGCAGCCCTCAATAAATATAAAAGAATAGAGATCATACCATGCACACTGTCAGATCATAATGCTTTGAAACTTGAAATCAATCACAGGAAGAAACCTGGAAAACCCCGAAAAACATGGAGGTTAAAGACCACCCTACTAAAGAATGAATGGGCCAATCAGGCAATTAGGGATGAAATTAAAAAATATATGGAAACAAATGAAAATGAAAACACAACAATCCAAAATCCATGGGATGCGGCAAAGGCAGTCCTAAGAGGAAAGTACAGTGCACTCCAGGCCTATTTCAAGAGATTAGAAAAGGCGCAAGTCCAAAATCTAACAGCTTGCCTAAAGGAACTAGAGGCAGAGCAACAAGAACGCCCTAAACCCAATAGAAGAAGAGAAATAGTAAAAATCAGAGCAGAAATAGAAACAACATAGAGACCAAAGAAATAATTGAACAGATCAATGAAACCAAGAGTTGGTTTTTTGAAAAAATAAACAAAATTGACAAACCTCTAGACAGGCTTCTCCAAAAGAAAAGAGAGAGCACCCAAATAGACAAAATCATGAATGAAAATGGAATTATTACCACCAACTCCTCAGTAATACAAGCAAGTATCAGGGAATATTATGAAAAATTATATGCTAACAAATTGGACAACTTAGAAGAAATGGACAAATTCCTACCATTTTCTGTGTGTGAATACCAAAATTCACACAGTAAAAGGTAGGAAATCTGAACAGACCCATAACGAGTGAAGAAATTGAATCAGTGATCAAAATTCTCCCAACAAATAAGAGCCCAGGACCTGATGGCTTCCCCAGGGAATTCTACCAGACGTTTAAAACAGATTTAATACCCATTCTTTTCAAGCTATTCCAAAAAATAGAAAGTGAAGGAAAACTCCCAGACTCATTTTATGAAGCCAGCATCACTCTGATTCCCAAGGCAGACAGAGATCCAGCAAAAAAAGAGAACTACAGACCAATATCCTTGATGAATACGGATGTAAAAATCCTCAACAAGATACTTGCAAATCGAATTCAACAGCACATAAAAAGAATTATCCACCAAGATCAAGTGGGATTCATTCTTGAGTTACAGGGCTGGTTCAACATTCGCAAATCAATCAATGTGATACATCACATCAACAAAAGAAAAGATAAAAACCATATGATCCTGTCGATAGATGTGGAAAAAGCATTTGACAAAATACAGCATCCCTTCTTAATAAAGACTCTAGAAAAGTTGATATAGAAGGAACTTACTTAATCATCATAAAAGCCATCTGTGACAAGCCTTCAGCTAACATCCTCCTCAACGGGGAAAAACTGAGAGCTTTCCCCGAGATAAGGAAAACAACAGGGATGTCCACTCTCACCACTGCTGTTTAACATAGTGCTGGAAGTCCTAGCATCAGCCGTCAGACAACAAAAGGAAATCAAAGGCATCAGAATTGGCAAAGAGGAAGTCAAACTTTCACTCTTCGCAGATGACATGATACTCTACATCAAAAACCCGACAGACTCCACCAGAAGCCTACTAGAACTGATCCAAGAATTCAGTCAAGTTGCAGGGTACAAAATCAACGTACAAAAATCGGTTGCATTTTTATACACCAACAATGAAGCAACAGAAAGAGAAATCAAGAAACTGATCCCATTCACAATTGCACAAAACACCATAAAATACCTCGGAATAAACCTAACCAAGGATACAAGAGATCTGTATGATGAAAACTACAGAAAACTTATGAAGGAAATTGAAGAAGACACAAAGAAATGGGAAAACATTCCATGCTCATGGATAGGAAGAATAAATTTAGTTAAGTTTGGGTAGTCATTACTACCCAAAGCTATCTACACATTCAATGCAAATCCAATCAAAATTGCACCAGCATACTTCTCAAAACTAGAACAAACTATCCTAAAATTTGTATGGAACCACAAAAGACCCCGAAGAGCCAATGTAATACTGAAAAATAAAACCAAAACTGGAGGGATCACCACCCCAGACTTTAACCTCTACTACAAAGCTGTCATCATCAAGACAGTATGGTATTGGCACAAAAACAGACACATAGACCAATGGAACAGAATTGAGAACTCAGAAGTAGACCCAAAAGTATACAGCCAACTGATATTTGACAAAACAGGAAAGAATATCGAATGGAAAAAAGACAGCCTCTTTAACAGATGGTGTTGGGAGAACTGGACAGCAACATGCAGAAGAATGAAACTAGATCATTTTCTCACACCATACACAAAAATAAACTCAAAATGGATAAAAGACCTGAATGTGAGACAGGAAACCATCAAAACCCTAGAGGAGAAAGTAGGAAACAACCTCTTTGACCTCCACCGCAGCAATCTCTTACTTGACACATCCCCAAAAGCAAAGGAATCAAGAGCAAAACTAAATGATTGGGACCTCATCAAGATTAAAACCTTCTGCATGGCAAAGGAAACAACCCACAAAACTAATAGGCAACCAATGGAATGGGAAAAGATAGTTGCAAATGACATATCAGATAAAGGGTTAATATTCAGAATCTATAAGGAACTCACCAAACTCCACACCCAAAAAACAAACAACCCAGTGAAGAAATGGGCAGAAGATAGGAACAGACGCTTCTCCAAAGAGGACATCCAGATGGCCAACAGACACATGAAACAATGTTCAGCATCCCTCCTCATCAGGTAAGTACAAATCAAAACCACACTGAGATACCACCTCACTCCAGTCAGAGTGGCTAAAATGAGCGAATCAGAGAACACGAGATGCTGGCGAGGATGTGGAGAAATGGTCACCCTCCTACACTGTTGGTGGCAATGTAAACTGGTACAGCCCCTCTGGAAAACAGTGTGGAGGTTCCTCAAAAGATTAACAATAGAACTCCCCTATGATCCAGCAATAGCATTGGTAGGAATTTACCCAAGGGATATAGAAATGCTGAGGCATAGGAGCACATGTACCCCAATGTTCATAGCAGCACTCTCAACAATAGCCAAAACATGGAAAGAGCCTAAGTGTCCATCAATGGACGAATGGATCAATAAGATGTGGTTTATCTATACCATGGAATACTACATGGCAATGAGAAAGAATGAAATCTGGCCATGTGTAGCAACATGGATGGACCTTGAGGGTGTTATGCTGAGTGAAATAAGTCAAGCAGAGAAGGATAAATATCGTATGTTTGAATTTATAGGAGGATTAGGAGGAACTTGACAGAGTAACAAGGGGGAGAAGAAGGGGGGAAATGGTGGGGGAAAGGGAGAGAGGCAAATCATTAGAAACTCTTGAATGCTGACAAAAACTGAGGACTGATGGATATGGGGGGATGGGCATGGAGGAGGACACTTGTGGGCATGAGCACTGGGTGTTATGTGGAAACTAATTTGACAATAAACTATTTGTAAAAGAAAATAAATAAAGTTGCTATGAATATTTAAAAAAAATAAACTCACTTCTAAAGTAGTATAAATTTGTGTAAACTCTTGGGAAGCAGTTTATAAATATTTACTAAAGCTTAAAAGTATTTATATTCCTTAACCCAGTTAATGCACTTCTATTAGCTTACAGAGTAACACAATGTCCAGATATGCATGTAAAGGAATATTCTTTTAATGTATTTTTAATGCAGAGTAACTGAAGCAGCAGATGATGAAATCCTCAAAATTCATACATAATATATGGTGGAGACAATTCCAAGATAAATGGCAATTAAAATAAAAGCAGGTTTTAAAAGAATATGTGAAACAGGATCCTATTGATTTAAAGAAAATGGGTGTTGGAATGGCTTAAAGCAAACTTCAGCGACATTTTACACTGTTCACTTGGAGAACTGACATTTTGTCTTCGGAAATGGGCAAATGGAGGGTTAATTATAGTTTTGCTTTATTGACTTTCTTGTTGATCTTTTTTCTTTTTTTACAATGAATATGCATATTATTTTAATTGTAGTAACAGGCTTAGTAATGATAGTAATGAGGTGCTATGGAATTTCTGCTGTGCTGTGAAAAATTGAAGGGAGAATGTAGGCAGGGCTTGGAGATAGAGTAGATAACAAGATTTCAGTATTTCTTCTCTGAGATCCCAATTTTGTTCTGAATGATGCTCATGGACGGAGAACAGCTGGGGTTTGCAGAAAAATGGTCTCACCTGTGTCAGTATCAGTAAACACAGCCACCTTGTGGTATGATAGGTAGGCTAGGGTGGGAATGCATATACACCTGTTTTGTTGAGCCCCTTTAAGGCAAACAGACCAGATACTATTGAGCAATAATGCAGTCTGTAGCTGGACTTGGCATCTAAATAGAGTTGCCTTCTTGGCTTGATTACCAAAGAAAGGCAGATACTTCCCCAGGGATTGTGAGAGGTGGTATAACGTAATAATGGAGGCTCCATAAGGAATGACTCCAAATGGTGAAGATTCTTCCCAAATAGATAGGAGATTCCATCAAATTATGAGAGAAGCTTAGGAATGCAAGGACCACTTGTCTGGAGCACGAGGGGAGAGATCACAGTCACGTGAGTGCAGAATGAATAGGATGACAATGTTGGATATGGAGCTAGTTTCACTTGGGAATTTCATTTGAAACCAAAAGCAAGAAAGAGGAAGTAAAGCAGCTTCCTGATAAATGTGGCCTGCAGAATGTAGGACGCATTTGCGGTATGTCCTGAATGGTCTGATTTGAGATACCTCTCTCATTTCTTCCCCTGGCCAAACGGGCCCACCAAGACCATCTGCTGGGAACCACCTAGCTGCCACACAGGAAGATGCTGATCCTTTAGGAGAGAAGAACTCTCATTTTAGTTTACACTGGGAATAGTTATCTAGATTTGCATTGATTTTGAAGAAAAGTGGAGTAATTTCTAAATTATAAATTTGTATTATAAATTGGACGGAATGAGATTAAAAGACTGTAACAGGCATGTTTACCAAATAACTTACTGTTGCAGTTGGTTTGGTTTTCTGTACGCCTAAGTGCAAGAAATAGATTATTTCTCATTGTAAATTTTTATAGTATATTCAATGTTCAAATTATTCTTGTAGAAACTTCATAAGTTAATTTAGAATCTGATCAGCTCTAAGTAAGACACACTAAGGCTACAGGTCTATAAGCAAAGCCTGAAAACTTTTCAAAATATAGAGGAGATAACTACCTTGAGGTCTTTCATGACTTTGTGTATTTTATGGAGCCCCTCTGGGGCAGTTAATCTCATATTTCAATCTAAGCTAATGGAAAGCCAGAGTCTTACTTTATATTCCTTTAATACCTCTTTACAGGGCTTTCTGCTCTAGACTCAGACAAATTTTAACTGATTTAGTTTTATCTCCTCAAAACATTAAATGTAATAAGAGAGAGAATTAGGGAGTAGGGAAAATTTTTGAGGTTTTGGTGAATTTAAAGACAATAATTTTTACGTATTTGACGTTAAATGTGTATATTATTTTAAGATTCTGATAGTATTTATATAATAGCAGGAGCAATAGCAAACATACATGTGGTTGCTGTTTACAGAAATTTTTGTAATACCTAGGGAAATGTGTAAGGCATCAGAAAATGTAAGTTAAAAACATCAATATGGACAAAATACCAGTGTGGGCTGACAGTAATAGGCAAGGATGTGTAGTATCTTGCAATATTTAAACACTTTGAGGGAACATAAATTGGTACAATCACTTTGAAGACCTAGTTTTCAGTATCTACTAAAGCTGAACAGATACTTCCTATGAGCACAAAATCCCAATATAACTATATATTCAATGGGATGACCACGAAAAGAAGTCTATAATAATATTCATTGCATCATCATTTGTAATAGTCACAAAATGGAAACAATCTGAAAATTAATTTTACTAAAAGGAATAAACTGCATCTCAGTCAAACAATGAAATACTATGTAACATTGAATAAAAAATGATTGCTACACCTTATAATATGACTTACTAACTTAATAAGAGCAAAGGAAATGACATAAAAGAATATGCACTGTTATGCAATATCATTTACATAAATTTTTTAAAAAGCAAAACAAAATTTTGCTTAGTACTTACAGTAAGTACAGTGGTTACCTTTTGGGAAAAGAGGAATAATTACTGGGAGGGGCATAAGGATTTGGGGGGTAATAATGATTTTTTGATTACTTGGTGGTTCCCTTTGTGAAAATTTTCTTAAATTTTGCACTCATGGTTTGTGCATAATTCTATTTGTATCTTCTGTTTCAATAAAAATTATGTTAAAACGTTATAACACTTTTTTAGCCTCTAGTTATAATAGGTGAGATCAAGTTACAATATCATTTCCCCTATCTATATCAGTTGAAAGTATATACACAATTCTAAACAATTGATATGTTACTGTATCTTTAAAAAATAAATCTAGAAAAATAATAATAGAAAAATAGTTATAAATAATAGAAAAAATTATGGTCTAGGCATTTAAGAATTTGGACAGTGTACTCAATAATTAAGTTTATCTTAAGTAATGAAGCATGAATTAAGTGAAGAAAATTATAAACATGAATTTATTAGATATTTTCCTTAGATATATGCACATGTTTTATAAGATGTTTAAATGTTTTCCTAACATTATATTCATCAAGTAAAGTCAAAGAACTTTGACCAACAAGATTGTCCCTGGTGAATTTATAAGCGTCCAGTGCTATTATAGCTGGTAAAGTGTCACCAGTTATATGGGTCACATTTCCCCTTCCCAGGGTGGAGGGTAATCAGCAGTATCTGTCACAACATTTCTCGTCTATAATCTTACTTTTCTTAACTGGATATTGAGATGACCTTAGCACAGGAAATTAAACAATACCTTTCCTCTTCACATTTGAATAATGAGCTTTACCCACATATCTTCTTTACCCCAAGTCTGAGTCCAAAACCACTTTTGCTCTGTGTTTTGGCATTTTGTCTTGATTTCCCTAATCGCTTCTTCTGCTATAGGCAAATGTTGTGACTTAAAATAAATTAGTAGATTAAGTGAGCAAATCAATACCCTAATAGTGTCCTGAGGAAATTAAATACACTGTAAGCACATTCTGATATGCGTGTTGTAGAAATCCTGCAGATGCGGTGTGGGGCATTGGGGGAGAATGAGACTAAGAACAGGAGGAAGAGAAGGGGACGGAAGGCATGCCTATAGTACTTCATGTTGTATGCTCTGAAATTAGGGAGAGCTGTATTCAAATCTCTCCAACCTGGTAAAATTAACATTTGGGCAATTGCATTTTAGTAAACAGGAAATATGAAGTAGGTGACAGAAGTCACAGGTTCTTTATAATAGAAAGTGTAGTGCTTAAGTGTTATAAAAAAATACAAAGGATTTAAAAATATTCTTGTGTATGGGGCGCCTGGGTGGCTTAGTCGGTCAAGCGTCCGACTTTCGCTTAGGTCATGATCTCGCGGTTCGTGGGTTCGAGCCCCGCGTCGGGCTCTGTGCTGACTGCCAGCTCAGAGCCTGGAGCCTGTTTCAGTCTGTGACTCCCTCTCTCTCTGACCCTCCCCTGCTCACGCTGTCTTCTCTCTCTCTCTCTCCTAGATATAAATAAAACATTAAAAAAAATAAAAAAAAATCTTGTTTATTACTATATTCACTATATTGTCTTCAGTCATAATATATTAATATATATATCATTATATTCATCTGAATTCCTACCATTTTTAGATGGACTTGGCCATGTGTGTAAGGTCTAGAAACAGTTCTTACAGTTTCATTTCTAGAATAGCTCATCCAACTGGCAGCCAACTGGACTCAAAGGCATGAGATGTAGCTTTTAATACCTTAAGTAGCAAAGCTATTTTTAAAATATTCTATTGCAAAAATATTTTTCTTCTCATTAGCTATGTTTATGTAAATGCCCCATGAATCTTGGATAAATTTTCCCCCAGACACTCTCTGCCTTCCTAATAAAAGTTGATTTTCTATTGAGTCCTGACATATGTAAATTTCAGAGCATTTTCACACAATAACCGTTTCAAAATGAATAAGAACTTTCGCTATTTTCAAGAACAGATTTTTTTAAAATTTTGATTTTCCATTCGTTCAATGGTTCTAGGAAGATGTTTCCATTTTAATAATGTCAAAATTATGTCCATATCAGCTATACACCTAAATGAATTCTTTTGCCATTTGCTGTGCCATTTTCTACATCAGAGGAAGATTGGCTGAGCAACATAGAAGTTTCGTGTTTGAGATATGCAGCCATTAAGAGCTGGATAAACTACAGGCAAATATGTTTCTCCCTTTTTGAGTTATGTACTTATTTTTTTTAAGTATAAATATGGTTATTCTTTAACCTTTGAGATCTTTAAGGCAAGACTATGACTATGTAAATTTTAATATTTTATACTTAAAGTAACTAAGAAAAGCTTTTGGAAGAAAAGTATATTTAAATGTGTGTTTGAGCAATAATTATTTTCATTGAAAACAAGCAAACATAGCTTTTCTCTCCAGGTCAGTTTCATAAAGAAGTTTATGTAGAGGTGGCAAATCAATGCCATGTGTCCTCTGAGGTCCTATGCTTACAGTACCACCATGAAGCTCATTACATTCCTTTGCTATTCATTATGTAGCTCTTAATTTCTTTTTGAGTTATTCCACATTTAAATGTAGATGTCAACTGTGAGATGTTTGTATATATTCTGAAACCGTTATATATATGGCAATAATTCAATAAGAATTTGTGATCAGTAGATCAGAAGACCTTACTCCTTTAAATGTGCTGGCATAAATAAAATTGTCAACAAATTAAATAAAGAGATAGTTAAAACCAGAATTTTGACCCAATTCTAGCTCCCTAAATTTCTTGCTGTATATGCCCCAATCTGTGGTTGTGATATGTTATTAGGCCATGATTATTTACCTTACATGGCAAAAGGGATTTTGAAGTTAATATTTCTATTATCAGTTATTTTAAGATTATCTAGGTAGGCCTGATACAGCCAGTCAGGGCCTTTAAAACTTTTCATATGTTTTCTCCATCTGGTAGTGATGTCAAAGAGATACCTTAACATAAGAAGAATTCCATGTGTCATTGCTGGCTCTGAGATGGAAGGGGTTTTGGGTGTAGGACCTGGGAGCAGCCTCTAGGAGCTGACACTGGGCGAAGGCCAACAGCTGGGAAGAAAACGGGGACCTGAATCTAGGAACTGAATTTTGTCCCAAACCTGAATAAGTTTGGAATGTAGAGCTCAGTCTAAATGATTACTTTGACTTTGTATTTGTGATGCTCTGAGCAAAGAATTTAGACAACTCCTGGGCATCTAACTTATAAAACTGTGAGCAAATAAATGGTTTTGTATTTTTTTAGATTTTTTGGATGTTCAGTTGTAAGATGATACAGAGATGTACCCTCTCACCCAGTTTCCCATAATATCTTGCATAAATACACAATATCACAAGGATATTGACATTGATGTCATCCATTGAATTTATTTAAATTTCTCAGTTTTACCTGTACTTCTGTACCTACCACCACTGTCAGGTTACAGAGTATTTCCCTCTTGTTGCCCTCCTGTGGCCATGTGGGCTCACCTCTGTCCTGCTGCCTTCTTTCCCTACCATCTTTAACCTTTGGAAACCACTAAAATTTTGCCGTTTTTAAGAATGTTACATGAATAGAATCATATACTATGTAGCCCTGTGGGATTGGCCTTTTTTTCACTCAGTATACTTTCCTGGAGGTTCATCTAAACTGTTGTATGGATTAATAGTTTTTTTTAATTGCTAAGGAATATTTCATGCGATGAGTAAAAACATAGTTTGTTTAACCATTACCCATTGAAGGACATCTGGGTTTTTTCCAGCTTTTACTGTTACAGATAAAAAGCAGAAATGTATTCTCTTATGGTTCAGAGACCAGAAGTCTGAAATCAGGATCACTAAGCTAAGATATAGTAGGTCAGGGCTCCCTCTGTCCCTTATGTGTGCCAGTTGTGGTGGCTGCCGATATTCTTTGACTTGTGATTATATTACTTACTCTGGCTCTGTGGTCACAATGCTTCCTCCTCTTTTCAAAATCCTTAATTTAATTGCACCTGGAAAGATTCTTTTTTCCAAACAAGATAACATTTTCAGGTTCCAGGGATTCTGATGTGGTAACTTTTGGTGGGGGAGGGAAGAGTACATTTTTCAGCCTACTACAGTTAGTTTTAGCCTTTGAATTAAATGCTCATTGGTGCAACTTCTGGGTCATATGGTAATTGCATATTTTTATGAAAAACTGCCAAACAGTTTTCCATGATAGCTATATGATTTACATTCTCACCAGCAATGTATGAGTGATCCAGGTTCTGTGCATTTTGTTTTACAAGCTGTTAAGTTGTGATAACTTGTTATATAGCAATAGAAAACTAGTGAATCATCTTAACCAAATCAGTATATTGCAGTGGATAATACATTTTCACTTTTCCAGATGTCCAAGGTATTGAGACTGTTAAAACACAGGTGACCAATCAGAATGCCTCTTAAATATTATAAGCCAGGACCAGCTCTAATAGTTGAGCAAGAGGATGGTGTATGGAAAACATTTTGCAGTATCTTACATATATACATATGAAAAATAAATAGCAAAGAATATAAAATGACAGGGAAAAAGTCATTAAGACTTTTGATTTCTTACATATATACATATGAAAAGTAAATAGCAAAGAATATAAAAGTGAAACTTTGTCCTTATTCATTTTGCCAAATTTCTACTAAGAGCTGTGTATAATTTGACTCTTCTTTTTCTCCTTTTTTTTCTTTTCACCCTTGAGGTCCTCCCCCGCCCCCAGTGTGGCATCTACCCCAGCACTCTAGCAGAAGATCTCTCCCATCTTGCTAAATCCAATCAGTAATCTTCAGTCAGTCATTTTCTTTGACCTCTTAGCTGTCTGGCAATGTGAACATCCACTTTTGGGAACTGCCTCTTGGACCATCCTCCAGCCACACAGGGGGATAGCACCAGAGATACTTCTCTCGCAGACCAATCCTTCTTCCACTGGCATACCAAATGCTGGAGTTATTCAGCTATTAAGCTTGTTTTCTGTCTCTACTAAATTTCTGGATGATGTCACCCACATAGAAACTTCAAATCCCTCTACACCAATGACTGGAATTTATCTTTCCTTCAATCTCCAAACCTGTACACCCATGTGCCTTTTTAATACTTACATTTGAATAAAACCTCAAACTCAGTATTTAAATAATGATGTGATCTGAATAAGAGTAAAAATCAAAACCAAGACTAATGACTCTCACCTTGGCAATCTCAAACCTGTTATCTAACATTAATCACTGTTTGGGAAATTATAGCCAGTCCTTTCAGTCCCTTGCAGAGCCATGAACCCGAGAATCATCAATGACACATTGTTTACTCAGATTCCCACTGTGTTCATATTCTGTTATCAAGTCATGTGGATTTTAATAAATTAACTCCTATTATTTTTCATTTCCACTGCTGTGTTTCCATTAGGGTTATATGAAACACGTGCTGGCATTACCTTGTACTGGGACTACTGAAGTCATGTCCCAACTGGTCTTATTGTGTCCACTTTTAACTTTCTCCAGTCTTTTATTCACTAAGCATTCAGGGTGATCTTTTTAATATAGAAATATGACTTTCTACTCACATATAAGTGCTACCCAATAGCTTTCCATTATTCTTAAGATAAACACTGGCATCCTTCACCAGGCTTGTATGATCTGGCATGGTCTTTCCCTCCTGCCATGTGCATTTATCAAGTACTTATGTATTTACCACGAGTTATACAGTAGTGAACAAGAGCATGTCTAAGTTCTACTCTCTTGGAGCTCACCTGTTAGAGACATAGATAATAATCAAATAATTTTACAGTCAAAAAGGAGTTTCTACTTGGTCAAGTGTTACAAAGTACATGGGGCTATGCTTATGAAGCATAAAAACTTAAAAGTGAAATAAATGGATTCCGGAAGCTGCCAAATTCCAAGGAGCACTCCTCTGTCAGTTTATGAGAATACTTTATGTTTACATGAATCATCCTAATTGCTAATTATGGTACATATGATATATAAAACTGCATAAAATGAATATGTGTATTAAAGAATAATAATAACATAAATACCCATGTATTCCCCATCTAGATAAAGGAAGAGTACTGGTTCCTAGGAACTCCCCTTTGAGCCTCACACTAGTTATTTTTCCTCTGTCCTCCTCCCTGCTAGAGGTAACTACTATACTAATTTCTTGTTGCCTAGTTGCCGGAGGCCGACTCCATCTGGGTCCAGGGGTCCCTGAAGGATGGACAGTGTCAGTGAGAGAGAAAGAGAGAGTGAGACAGCCCCAAGATTCTTTCCAGTCACCAGGCAGGCATCCCTGCTCTGTCTGGGGCTCAACTTTATTTTATAATTAAGTGTTTAGGGGACGGCACAGAAGTGGCATTTGTCTTAGACAATGATTTCTGATGACAAACTTCTTTGATGTGTAAGAATTTCCCAGAACATAGATTTGTAGAAGACTTCTGCATAACCTTTATCAATAGTGATTGAGGTAGGTGATTCAGATGCTTATCCTATGGGAAAGGGAGGTATCTTTAGCATACAAGACAATGCTTTTAGCATAAAAAGGGTGATGTTACTTCTTTGTGAGCAGGGGTCAATAGCTTGTTTAAGGAGAAGTATTAAGAAAAACAGGTCTTTCAGGAAACACTTTTGCTCCCATAGTCACAAAAGAAGAAGTTCCTCAATAGATTCCTTCACAGGGTGCAATCAGCTTATCCAAGGCCAGAATAAGTCACTCCAAATACTGATCACAAATGTCTTCGGGGACTGGTGCTCCAAGCAGAAACAATTGGGTGGGGGTGGATATCTGTCCCTAACTCTAAATTAGGCTCTTTGTCTCAGGACCAGGATCAATTGTAACTCTTGTATTCTTAGCCCCCTTTGTTATGTAAGTCTTGGATCAGCAAGGCCCATAGGAAGAGCCTTTTGACAATCTTCCACAATGCTTTCATCTGAAATCTCTTTTGAAAAGGCGGGAATATGCTTTTCCTTATGAGGAGTCTGTGGGTAATATCGGTCTGATTTAGAATATTGTGAGGCCTGGTCAATACCAGCAGTCTCATTGCCAACATGAGCCAGTAGTAGCAGAAGGAGATACTAGTTTTGGTTTCTCATGGCAGGAGCTGTGCAAACGCTGCCATTTCCTTGCTGTGACTTTCGTTCAATGAGGCCGGTGTGGCTCCCAGCACTTAGTCCTTGCTTTTCCCTTTGGTTAACTATCTGTGTATTTCTAAAAACCCAATATTTAGTTTTTCATGACTTTGATTTTTTGGTAATAGAAATGATGTAGTGTGAGTTAATCTTCTTAGCTTCATGTTTTGAGGTACATACATCTTTGTAGATTTGTGGCTATATTTTCTTTCACTTGCATGGATATACCACAGTTTGTTCAAGTGCATTAATCTATAGTGAAGAGTGCTGTTTGGAACATCCTCATACATTCAGGAACATGTATGAAGCACGATTCCTATAAAATGTTCCATCCAAGTTGGCAGTTGTGGGAAGGAAACAGAAGACAAAGGTCACCCTTATTTTTAAGGAGATTTGGCTTAAGTGAAGGAGGGAAGACAAATTCACATCACATTGAAAGGAGTTTATTATGTAAAACTATATAAATACATTGTTCTTGATACATGATTTAAGTCTACGGAGAAAACAGTGTGGCTTGAAAAGAGTTCAGTTCTATAAAGACAAACAGAAGGAAACATTTTTATAAGTGGGTCAAGTTTTCAAAGTACTGATACATTATGAAAGAGTTAATACATTAGACTATCCAAGTAGACTAATTAGACTGTCAGGAGTAAAGCCTGAGTTAACTACATGGCAAACAGAGGGAAGAGCAGGAGAGGAGTAAGTGGAATAGTCCAAGAAGAAGTTAAGAGGACATTCTATGGGCCAGCCTCCAAAGCAGGTTCCAATGGCCTCATAGTGGTTTGAAGACTGGCACTGAATTTTGTCTGAAACAAAATTCATAGTTTTTTGTTTTTTGTTTTTTGTTTTTTTAATATTTTTTTACTTATTTCTAGGAGAGAGAGAGACAGCATGAGCAGGGGAGGGTCAGAGAGAGAGGGAGTCACAGACTGAAACAGGCTCCAGTCTCTGAGCTGGCAGTCAGCACAGAGCCCGACGCGGGGCTTGAACCCACGAACCGCGAGATCATGACCCAAGCGAAAGTCTGACGCTTAACCGACTAAGCCACCCAGGCGCCCCACAAAATTCATAGTTTTAAAGATAGAAGGCCATAGCTGGGTTACCTCAGGGGACACTGCAGATCTCTAGGTTACACACTTAAGAACCTAGAAAAAAAATCTATTACGTGTTTATCTTTTAATATTTATGTTCTTGTTTTATTCTATTAACATAAATATTATGGAGTATCTACTTTCTAACAGGATGTAACCATACTGCAGTAGAATTGGAAACAACAAAACTATTGCAAAAATAAATCCATCTGGGAAATAATACAAAGAAATAAAGCAAAACAGAACTGTTGTGTTTTACGAAGAAAATCAAGACTAAAGCTACAATTAATGTCAGAAATATAATTAGTGTCACATATATAAATGTATGAGCTATGCTTTCAGCAATAATCAAAGGTAATTATTGGGGCATAAATCTTAGGATGCAGAATATAATTGAAAATAAATTTATTGCATATGTGGCCCATTATGCTACAAAATATGAGTACAAACCCAAAAAGAGTAAACTGAACGGACTGGTAAAAATAGTAACAGGAAAGGAGAGAAAGAAAAATACGTAAAATTAGCTGGATCAAGAACATCAAAGCTTATGCTCAGGAGAGACAAATTAAATAGAAGAAAGTGTGACATATCTGAATTAATTTAAAAGAGAAGAGGGTAAAGAAAGAGGGGGAAGTAGGTAGGGAAGGTGGAAGAGAAAGAAGATAGAATGAGGAAAATAATATCAATATGAATATAAAAGACAGTGAAAATATTTTATGTTAACTTTGATATGATGTCTTGTCATGCCACAAACCTTTGGACCATAAAATCACCAGTAGGCAGGCATCTACCTCTTCCTATGGGCTATCTCTTAACTTCTAACACACATTGGCCTTACCCAGTCATCCTGATTACTTGCCACTTTCTGTTCAAAGGTTGAATCAAATGATTAGACCAGTGTGATATTCTGCAGAACATTGTGATAGAGATCAGGAGAATTAATGTGTCCCTAGGATAGATTGTAAAAGTATACCCCTCTCTGTCCCAGATGGGAGCAGAGTATCTTTTATTCCTTTTTTTTTTATTGAGAAAATGAATTTTCAGGATCAGTAGACTCCTGGAAGTTGTCAGAGGATGTGTTCATCTGTTCTAGTAAGAAGACTATGTGGGACACGGTAGTGATAATTAGGACGACCACTTAGATAACTTTTCAGTAGTTGACCACCATGATCCATCTCATATTTTCAGAAGCCATAGTGGTAAATTAAACACTGACAGAACTAGCCACATATCCTTATTCTTTGAGAATTGTTCTTAACTGGTGGTTTTCTTCAAGAGAACCTTTTGATCTTGCTCAAGAGACACCTTTTAACTCATTGTTATTGAGTTCGAGAACTGATTCACATCTGGAAACTGGGCATGGGGTCTTGTCAGCTGCTGCTCAGCTACATTTCATTATGTAGATCAAGCACCGGTCTCACTGGATGTCTGATGATCTCATCTCATGTTCTAATACCCATTATATCACACTTCTGCATGTGAGGACTCCCTGGTTGCCATTTGATCCTGTTGCTTATCATGGTAATTATTTCCTCCTTGGCTCTAATAGTTAATTACTGCTGACTGGCTTCTGTTATTCTGGAATCCTGTCATCACCAGAGGACACTAGAGAGTATGGTTCCATAACAACGTCTACTGTACGCCTCATTTATAAATGGCCACCGCTACTGATATTTCATCAGTGCCAGCCCCTCCTTCATTATTGTGTTTGTTATTACTGTAAACATCTGGAATTTGAATCTTCTGGAATGTCCGGTAAATAGTATAGAACACATCTCTAATTTGCCCCCACAGGGGAATGGGAAGCTTGGTATTTATCCACAAATTCCTGTTTGTTTTTTGGTGAATGCTGGGCAATGGTGTGCTGGTGAATGTTTAACAATCGGCTCTCTGAACAAACAGTCTTGATTTGTAGCATCTGCCAGTTTCTGTCATGGGAATCATTCTCACCATGGACAATTTCCAACCCAAGTGATGTCGCTGGGTATGGAGTTGGGAGGAGGTGCACAACAACAGCATCACTGTATGCAGTCTCTACCCTACTACCGCAAGAAGCCATTTAAACTGTCAGAAGCATAGGGGTAGTAAAATGTGAAATGATTAGGAACTGATTGGTTTTGAGCATATTTTATATGCTTTATTTAATTACACATTTATATAACTTAATTTTTAATAAATGGCTGTGTCTAAGAACCAGGACTTAAAATTGCTACAAATTTAACAAGCACCCTTTGCACACTGATGTATATGACACCTGGACACCACTGTTCCTTTGAATGACAGCTTCCCAGCACCTCTATCCCGAGATGCTCAGAAACTTAGCCACTCCATTAGTAGGAGAAAAGAGTCACTTGGAGATTGTGGGGTACTTGCAGCAGGAAACTAGCACTGTGCCTGGGAGTGGCCAGTACCAAGGCACAAATATGTGAGACTAGGATTTAAAACATTTGTTTCACATGGAACCAGGAAGGGAGTTCTTACTGCACACCAGCAATGCCTTAAACGGCCTTAATCTTCACTATCCCTATGTACAGGTGGAGTTATCCACCATCTAAAGGCAAGTGGTATTTCCAGGGTCCCAGACCAGGTGAACAAAGCTTTTAACCCACATCTGTCTGAGCCTGAAGTGTGAGCTGTTTATTTCAGGTTAGAGTCATGTCTGGTTATTTCCATGATGGTCTATCACACAAGTAGGATAAATATTTATGTCTTTTTTTTTTTTTTTTGAAAATACCAAGTATTGCAAAAAACTAGGGAATAAGAAATGTGTATCTTGCCTCAATTTCTTGATGGGAAATATTTTTATCAGAAAATTAGCCTCAGTTGATAATTAACAATACAATAATAGTGAATTTGGTCAGAAACTTCCCCCTTTCCATCTCAGCATCCTGACCGTCTAGCTAGTAAAAGGCAAAGTTTTTCCAAGGGGAAAGTCTTCATGAAATGTCTTGTAGATGAGTATAAAAAGCAGTGGCTTGGGGAAAAAACTCTCTAAAGGAAAATTTAAAATTAAAATCCTCTTATTCAAACAATATTTCTTTAAGTAGATTTCCAAACTGAGGAACAAGGAAATCCCTGAGTTTTTCTCTTTAAAAATCATTCACTTGGGCACCTGGGTGGCTTAGTCAGTTAAGCGGTTAAGTGTCTGACTTTGGCTCAGGTCATGATCTTGTGGTTTGTGGGTTCGAGCCCTACATCGGACTCTGTGCTGACAGCTCAGAGCCTGGAACCTGCTTTGGCTTCTGTGTGTCTCTCTCTTGTCCTCCCTTTACTCACACTTTGTCTCTCTCTCAAAATAAACAAACATTAAAAAAATTCAAAAATCACTGAGAAAATTACCTCAGAAAAATACCTGATTAAGTGATACAAAGAAAAAGTTAAGAGAAACATCTTGTAATTATGCAACTGGTTATGAAGTTCAACAACTTATACTGAGTTCTTCATTATTATTATCTCCATTTTTCTTTTTCAAAGTTAATAAAAGTTTCTATTGACTATGGATTTGCTTTGAGGTGACTACAAATATGGAAAGGCAATGATGCCAAATAAAAAGGAACTATAAGAAATTAAGCCAGAATTTTATACTTTAGTCCAAGGCTTGGCATACGTTCTCTATAAAGGGCCAGATGGTAAGTATTTTATGCTTTGCTGGTCAAAAGGTCTCTTGGCATGGCCCCAAATCAGCCCTAGACAATAGGTACATGAATGAGCATGGATGTGTTGCAATAAACTTTATTTAAAGAGAAAGGAAGCAGGCTGAATATGGCCTTTTGGGCATCGTTTAAGACCCCTGATTTAGGCTAATGAACCATATTGCTAAGCCCTGATTGTTTTGATTTTTTAAAATGAAAGCAAGATGTTAATAAAGGATTCGAAGCTTTTTTTCTTTTAATCTTTCTTTTCATTTTACATAGTGTTCTCTTGGTGCTATATATATGCCAAACACTGCTCTGGGCACTGGTTGTGCTGTGGTGACACTTGAGTGAGAATGCCTCAAACAAATAAATAAACAAAAATATAGATTCTTATGTCAAGTATTTTTGTTTGTTTGTTTGTTTTTAAGGAAAAAGCCAGGTAAGTAGATAGAATCAGAAAGGTTTTAAATTAGCTAATTGGTCTGGAAGAATACAACTAATAAGTTGATGATTGAACGTAGTCTTGAATACAGTGAGGCAGAATGCCAAGAAATGACCAGAAGTCTCCTGGAGAGAGGACCTTCCTGGGACCACAGCCCCAGGCATGGATGTTGTTGAGTCCACGTCCCTGGTGCAGCAGGATGTCCATGATGTTTAGAACAGATAAAATATGTAAGAGAGGTGTAAGGAAGAATGTCTGAGGGGGAAAGAAAGACCTGGATCTTATGAACTGCACAGTCCATTGTGAGAAGTTTGGGTTTCATTGGAGTGTATCAGGGAACCATAAGATGATGTTTAGGAGAGTGAAATCATCTGAGTCACAGATTATAAAGATTATTGTGTGTGTTGTGCAGAGAAGGAGAGCAGGAGTGACCTTTGGGAGGCTGGCAACGTTCGATGTGACAGATAAAATGGGTTGGGTTTCTGTGGTCTCAGTCAGGAGGACAGAAGTGGTCAGGTGTGAGTGTGTGGAATGATTTGCTTCACCCAGATTTCTGCACACATATAATCACACTGATCCCTGTTGAACTGAGGGTTTGCTGTGACCCTGTCTAACTTGATAGAATTGACTCAATCAGGACCTTGGTTTTTCCCAATACTTCTTATGGCACCAGCTGTATATACAAAATAATAGTAGGATGAGATGCAGAAGCTGACAAAAGCAAACAAAAAACCCACCAAAAAACAAAAAACAAAAACAAGGAGAGAGAATAGAAGCATTTTCTACTGAGCCTCCTATTACAGGGAGGAGAATAAACTTGCTGCAGCTAGAACAACATCAGGCTGTGGTTGCTAAGTTTCCCTCTTTTGTCATATGCTGGAGATTCCCTATTCTCCCCATGAGAAGAGGATCAGTATAAACAATATAATTTGATGGATCTTGTCCTGACCTTAATACTTAAGGCTTGCAGATGGATCTAGTGAAGAATGCAAACCAACAGCCATTTAGATGTGGCTCATCAGAGACAAGGCCTGCTGAACACCTGATGGGGCAGACCCCCACTTCTACAGTCGTCAGCATGAAGGCAGTGCTCTCACTGGCATTTGATACATCTCAAAGGATGTGGCGCTCTTCCAAGATCTCATAATTGCAGAATCACAGAACTTATGATCTAGGAGCTGTCTTAAGGGCTATCTTAGCTAATGGACTAAAAACATAAGGTAGCTGGGGCACCTTGGTGGCTCAGTCGGTTAAGCGTTCTACTTCAGCTCAGGTCATGATCTCACACTTCATGGGTTCAAGCCCCATGTCAGGTTCTGTGCTGACAGCTAGCTCAGAGCCTGGAGCCTGTTTTAGATTCTACTCTGTGTCTCCCTCTCTCTCTGACCCTCCATGCTCATGCTCTCTCTCTCTCTCTCAGAAATAAATAAAAAAACATTAAAAAAAATAAGGCAGCCAAAGAAGACAATTGCCTATCAACATACAAGACTGAATTTGTAAAGATTTCTTATAACAGAGGTTAGAGATGAAGAAATATAGCAACTTTCTCTTTGCCCTTTCTCTTCTGCTCCTCTCCTGACTCTTCCTCCCATGATCTTGGTAAAGGAGGCTGGGGCCAGGATAACAGGGTTGAAGTGGAGATAAATGCCAAGGTTATTAATATAGTTTGTAGGTAGAGCCAACTGGATATTTTGGTAGGTTGGATATAGGGATTAAGACAAAGAGAGTGGTCAGGAGTGGATCCAGTTTATTTTGACTTGATGGATTCATAAGTTGGGATTCTTGTGTACTGAGATAAAGAACATGATTGTGAGATGAACATATCTGGAGTAGAGATTAAATGTCCAGTATTTGGAATTGTCCAGGATGTCACAGTGGTTGTCTCTTCTTAAGCCTGGAGCTTTAGGAAAGAAGCCAGGTTGGAAATATAACTTGAGAGCATCAGTCTATAGAAGTATTTAAAACCATGGGTATACATAAGCTTCCTAAAGGAGAGAGTATAGGTAGAAAAGAAACAGAAGCACATGGGCACTTCATCACTTTGGAAGTTTGTCGGAGGCTGGCTCCAGCCGGGTCCAGGGGTCCCTGAAGGATGGACAGTGTCAGTGAGAGAGAAAGAGAGAGTGAGACAGCCCCAAGATTCTTTGCAATCACCAGGCAGGCATCCCTGCTCTGTCTGGGGCTCAACTTTATTTTATAATTAAGTGTTTAGGGGACGGCACAGAAGTGGCATTTGTCTTAGACAATGATTTCTGATGACAGACTTCTTTGATATGTAAGAATTTCCCAGAACATAGATTTGTAGAAGACTTCTGCATAACCTTTATCAATAGTGATTGAGGTAGGTGATTCAGATGCTTATCCTATGGGAAAGGGAGGTATCTTTAGCATACAAGATAATGCTTTTAGCATAAAAAGGATGAAGTTCCTTCTTTGTGAGCAGGGGTCAATAGCTTGTTTAAGGAGAAGTATTAAGAAAAACAGATCTTTCAGGAAACACTTTTGCTCCCATAGTCACAAAAGAAGAAGTTCCTCAATAGATTCCTTCACAGGGTGCAATCAGCATATTCAAGTCCAGAATAAGTCACTCCAAATTCTGATCACAAATGCCTTGGAGGGCTGGTGCTCCAAGCAGAAACAATTGGGTGGGGGTGGATATCTGTCCCTAACTCTAAATTAGGCTCTTTGTCTCAGGACCAGGCTCAATTGTAACTCTTGTATTCTTAGCCCCCTTTATTATGTAAGTTTTGGATCAGCAAGGCCCATAGGAAGAGCCTTTTGACAATCATCCACAATGCTTTCATCTAAAATTTAAGGCAGGAATATGCTTTTCCTTATGAGGAATCTATGTGGGTAATATCAGTCTGATTTAGAATATTGTGAGGCCTGGTCAATACCAGCAGTCTCATTGCCAACATGAGCCAGTAGTAGCAGAAGGAGATACCAGTTTTGGTTTCTCATGGCAGGAGCTGTGCAAACGCTGTCATTTCCTTGCTGTGACTGTCATCCAGAGAGGCTAGTATGGCTCCCAGCAGAAGTTGGGGAGACATGGAGGAATTAGAAGAGTAGAAGAATGAAGAGTGGCTAGTGAGGCATGCAGTAGTGAGGGGTATGCTATTCTGCAAACCCTGTGAAGCAGATGTTTCAGGGAAGATGAGAGGGTTGACCCTCAGATGCTACAGAGAGGCTGTATAAATAAGAACTGAGATATAAATGCCGTATTTTGCACAGTGAAGATCAAAGACAGTTTTGGTGAGTGTTAGGATAAAGCCTAGTGGCAATGTGCTCAGTGAAGAAAGAGGAATGAAATGGGATAAAATAAGTATAGATACCTACTGGAGAGGTTTAATTTAAAAAGGAACAATAATAATACAGCAATAAAAACAAATAGGGCAGTAGTTGGCAGGAGATGTAGAGTTAAGAGAGGGTATATAGACAGAAGTTCTTAAACAAGTAAGACATGAGAATTAAAGAACGAGTGGAAGATTTACCCTTAGAAAGGGCGCAGACAGCTGCTTGGTGATACCAGAGAGAAGGAGATAATATGGCCACTGGTGCAGAGAGGTGGAGAGAAGTTGTGGTGAAGAGGTCATTTGTTTTCAGATAGCTCCTACTACTTCTGTGGACATTTCATCCGCTTCATATACTCATATGTGTATGTGGTATATTTCACAAAGACTAATCAAAGTAAGCTAAATTAATGCTCTGGGGCATGGGATGTTATTTACTGAAAATGAAAGATTATGTAGGAGGTGTCAAAGGTTTAATGAGGGAGAGATTAGGAAGAGATTGTCTTAGAATAGGAGAGTGAACACAGTGGGAAAGTGGGTAAGGATGATCAGCAGTCCTCAAGGCTATGAGATTACTGTTCGGACATTTAGTAACAAATCTGTCAGCTCTGTTCTCTCTGCAGTTGCAGATGCAGAATAGGCTCAGAGTTGGATTTAACCAGGTTGTGATGTTTCCATGAAAGCTTGATTATAAAAGGGGAGTGGAACATAGGGATGAGGATGTAGTTAAGTAATTAATTACAATGCTGAGTCTGTGAACCTAGTAGAAGTAATAAGTGATATAAGGAGAGGAGAGGTGTGACAGACAGTGAAAAGTCGTTCAGCAATAGATGGATAGCCTGCAGGAGGTATAGAGTTTTTGCAGTTGGATACAAGAGGAGTGAGCTGGGAGGTAAAAATTAGTGTCAGAGCAGGAAGACCTAAACATGAAAATGGGGATAGAGTGTACTTTTTAGGAAAAATATGTTCAGTGTGTTGTAGTGAACTGATATAATAATAATTAATAAACGAGTGTTCACCAACATTTCATGCTTGCTCTCCTTTCCAAACACTAGGGCAAGCCTGTTTTAATATTCCTTGAGTTTGGGTAAGTCCATTTAATTTGCATTGGTTGAACAAATGAGGGTAGAAACTCATTCCCATGTGGGTGCATTTAAAAACCAGTTTTCTCCATTATTTATGCTCTTTACTCAGCTGCAGTTGTAGACATATTGAAATGGTCATGAATAATGTAACAAGTGAAATGTAATAAATACCCCAAGTTGTATGGAACTTATAGTAGGCAGTAGCTCCAACTCAAACCTGGGTATAACTTGGTTACAAGCCAAGGTTAAGCTTCTACCAGGTTAAAGCATGCTGAGATACTAAACCATGGGGAGGTCAGTTATCCTGGAGAACTCCACAGCTGCAGATTTACAAAGTATTTTACAAGGTTGAGAAATACACTTTTCTTATGTTAAGGTGCTGAGAGTTTGGCCTCATCACTGTAGCATAATCTGGGGTGCCTGGCTCATGGCAAAAGTATCCTTATGGAAGCAAATGGCTGAGACACTTTTCATGACAAGATCACAGCAGAAGAGTAGGTCAAGGGAGGAGGAATCAAGATGTAGAAGGATCATCTGTCTGAAATTTAATTTATCATAGATTATCAGAGGATAAATTTGAAGAGAATGATAGTGAGCCAAGAGCTAACATTCCAAGGAATAAGGAAGAATGACTTGGAGATCTTTAATGACTACCACAAGCAAGTCATAATAGGTGAGATAGTGTGAGAACACAGAATCCAAACCTGAGAGATTTATGAAAGATAGAGAATAAATGTTCTGCAAGTGGCTATAAAAATAAGTATTTCGATCTGGCTACCTTATTTTTTTTCTTAAATTGTTTATTGTCAAGTTGGTTCCCAGTGCTCATCCCCACAAGTGCCCTCCCCCATGCCCATCACCTCCCTTCCCCTCTCCCCCACCCTCATCAGTTCTCAGTTTGTTCTTGGCATTCAAGAGTCTCTCATGGTTTGCCTCCCTCCCCCTCCCCAACTATTTCTCCCCTTCCCCTCCCCCATGGTCCTCCGTTAAGTTCCTCCTAATCCACCTATATGTGAAAACATATGGTATCTGTCCTTCTCTGCCTGACTTATTTTGCTCAGCATAACACCCTCAAGGTCCATCCATGTTGCTACACATGGCCAGATTTCATTCTTTCTCATTGCCATGTAGTATTCCATTGTATAGATGAACCACATCTTCTTGATCCATTCGTCAGTTGATGGACACTTAGGCTGTTTCCATGTTTTGGCTATTGTTGACAGTGCTGCTATGAATATTGGGGTACACGTGCCTCTATGCATCACCACTCCTGTATCCCTTGGGTAAATTCCTAGCAGTGCTATTGCTGGGTCATAGGGGAGTTCTATTGTTAATTTTTTGAGGAACCTCCACACTGTTTTCCAGAGGGGCTGTACCAGTTTACATTCCCACCAACAGTGTAGGAGGGTGCCCATTTCTCCACATCCTCACCAGCATCTAGAGTCTCCTCTAGATGATTGGTTCGATCTGGGTACTTTAAAAACTTATGCACAAGGTGATTGTATTTAAAAATTTTCTTATTCTCATTTTAAGATCTCTAAAGCCTAATTTTTTTAATAAGCCCTTTTCCTAGCCCTTTGACCATGGAAATTACATTAGGATATATTATGAATAAATTTCTTACTCTGGAATCTCCATGCATTATGAGTTAATGTGGACCTTATTTATAATGCTGTCATATAATTTACAAATCATGGACTTCAGCAATTTTACTTCTGTTTTTTTTAATTTATAGTTCAGTTCCAATTTTTGCCTTTACTGTTAATAAATTAAGAAATGCATTTTTTCTATATTTGGAACAATACAATGTACCTGAATTCATTTTACATGAATCTCTATATATTCCATTTTGCTTTCCAAAGTCTATGAGTCATATATTTGACTAAAGTAAACTCTTGACTGTTTTGCAATTAAAAATATAAATAGTTCAGGCAATAATGTGTAATACTTTTGCATATTTTGTTCTGTTGCTTGATTTTATTAAGTATTTGATTAATTTGGGACATGAAGAATAATTGTAAATTAATACTGAGAATCTACTTCATGGCATGGACAATACTTGTTGCTATGTATTTAAACAGCGTGACGATATCTTGAGATAGCTTTTACCTGACATTTTTAAAGAATAAATGCTATACTGGAAAACATGTCACAGTGGAAAAGGAAAGGGAATTTTTGTCTGTAATGGTAATTAAAGGCTAGATTTTCTTTAGACCCCAAAGTAACTAACATCCTTTTATTTGAATATAGGTAAGAAATTGCTTTAATGCTTATTTTTTGAAAAACTATGCAAAGTTTACTGTATCATTAACAAGTTCATGTAATTAAAGATACTGCAAATGCTGAGTATCTCTGAATAGCAGGGATTTTGCATAGGAAGCAATAAATAAAAGTAAAATAAAAGCTAACCAAAGTACTGATATTTTTACTGAGAATATTAAATTTTTATTATCAAAATTTTAAGTTCTTCTCTATTGTAATAATTTCTATTTATTTCTGCAGTTTGCTTTTAGCTGTTTATTTCTATTAAGCAAAAATATGTTGTAGCTTAAGTTTGATCCTCTTTCTGTTCTTTACTTTTTAAAATTGAAATTGAAATCAGTTAACATACAGTGTGCTTTTGGCTTCAGTAGTGGAACCCAGTGATTCATTTCTTACATATTATATCCAGTGCTCATCCCGAAAAGTGCCCTCCTTAATGCCATCACCCATCTAAACCACACACCACCCTCCAGCAACCCTCAGTTTGTTCTCTGTGTGTAAGAGTTTCTTATGGTTTGCCTCCGTCTCTGTTTTCACATTATTTTTTACTTCCCTTCACCTATGTTCATCTGTTGGATTTCTCAAATTCCACATATGAGTGAAATCATATGATATGTGTCTTTCTCTGACTTATTTTACTTAGCATAATACCCTCCAGTTCCATCCACATTGTTGCAAATGGCAAGATTTCATTCTTTTTGATTGCCAAGTTGTATTCCAGTGTGTGTGTGTGTGTGTGTGTGTGTGTGTGTGTACCACATCTTGTTTATCCATTCATCGGTTGATGGAAACTTGAGCTCTTTCCATAATTTTGTTATTGTTGATATTACTACTATAAACAGTGGGGTGCATCTGCCCCTTTCACTCAACATTTTTGTATCTTTTGGGTAAATTCCAAGTAGTACAGTAGCTGGGTCATTGGGAAGTTTCCTTTCTAATTTTTTTGAGGAACTTCCATACTCTTTTCCAGAGTGGCTGTACCAGTTTGCATTTCTAGCAGCAGTGCAAAAAGGTTCCCTTCTCCACATCCTCACTGACATCTGTGGTTGCCTGAGTTATTAATTTTAGCCATTCTGACAAATGTGAGCTGTTATCTCATTGTGGATTCAATTTGTATTTCCCTGATGATGAGCAATATTGAGTATCTTTTCATGTATCTGCTCTATGTATGTCTTCTTTGGAAAAATGTCTATTCATGTCTTCTGCCCATTTATTAATTGGATTATTTGTTGTTTGTGTTTGATAAGTTCTTTGTAGATTTTGTATACTATCCCTTTATTAGAATGTCATTTGCAAATATCCTTTTTAGTTTTGTTGACTGTTTGCTGTGTGGAAGCCTTTTGTCTTGATGAGTTTGTAATAGTTTATTTTTGCTTTTAACTCTCTTGCTTTTGGAGATATGTCAAGTAAGAAGTTGCTGCAGCCAAGGTCAGAGAGGTTGCTGCCTGTTTCTCCTGTAGGATTTTGATGCTTTCTTGTATCAAATTTGGGTCTTTCATCCATTTTGAATTTATTTTTGTGTATGGTACAAGAAAGTAGTTCAGTTTCATTCTTCTACATGTCACTGTACAGTTCTCCCAACATCATTTGCTTAAGAGACTGTCATTTTCCATTGGATACTATTTCTAGCCTTGTTGAAGATTGGTTGACCATATATGTAGGTCCATTTCTGTGTTCTATTTCTATTCCATTGATTTATGTATCTGTTTTTGTGCAAATACTATACTGTCTTGATGATTGTAGTTTTGTAATACAGCTTAAAGTCCAGGATTGTGGTGGCTCCAGCTTTGGTTTTCTTCTTGAACATTACTTGGGCTATTCAGGGTCTTTTGTGGTTCCATACAAATTTTAGGATTGGTTGTTCTAGCTCTGTGAAGAATGCTGGTTTTATTTTGACAGTGATTGCACTGAATGTTTAAATTGATTTGGATAGTATAGACATTTTATCAATATTTGTTCTTCTAATCCATTAGCATGGAAGGTCTTCCATTACTTTGTGTCATCAATTTCTTTCATAAGGTTTCTATAGATTTTAGCATACAGATCTTTTACCCCTTTGTTTTAGGTTTATTCCTAGGTATCTTATGGTGTTTGGTGCAATTGTAAATGGGATACATTCCTTGAATCTCTTTTTACTGCTTCAAAATTGGTGTATAGAAATGGAGACAATTTCTATGTATTGATTTTATATCCTGCGACTTTGCTTAATTCACGTATCAGCTCTAGCAGTTTTTTGGTGGAGTCTTTCGGGTTTTCCATGTAGAGTATCATGTTGTCTGCAAACAAGGAAGTTTTGACTTACTTCTTGATGATTTGTATGCCATTTATATCTTTTTGTTGTCTGATTTCTGAGGCTTGGATTTCCAGTACTATGTTGAACAACAGTGGTGAGAGTAGACATCCCTATTGTCTTTTTGATCTTAGGGGAAAAGCTTTCAGTTTTTCCCCATTGAGGATGATATTAACTGTGGGCCTTTCATATATGGCTTTAATGATGTTAAGGTATGCTCCTTCTATCCTGACTTTCTTGATGGTTTTTTATCAAGAAAGATGCTGTATTTCTCAAATGTTTATTCTGCATCTATTGAAAGGATAATATGGTTCTTATCTTTTCATTTATTAATGTGATGTATCACATTGATTGATTTGAGAATATTGAACCAGCCCTGCAGCCCAGGAATAAATCCCACTTGATAATAGTGGGTGAATAATTCTCTTAATTTACTGTTAGGTTTCATTTGCTAGTATCTTTTTGAGAATTTTTGCATCCAATTTCATCAGAGATATTGGCCTGTAGTTCTCCTTTTTAGTGGAGTCTTTGGCTTTCCAATCATAAGATGAGTTTGGAAGTTTTTTTCCATTTCTGTTTTTTTGGAACAGTTTGAGGAGAATAGGTATTAAGTCTTCTTTAAATGTTTGGTAGAATTCTCCTGGAAAGCCATCTGGCCCAAGACTCTTATTTTTTGAGAGGTTTTTGATAAACCAATTCAATTTATTTGCTATATATGGGTCTATTCAAAATTTCTATTTCTTCCCACTTAAGTTTTGGTAGTGTGTGAGTGTCTAGGAATTTGTCTATTTCTTCCAGATTTTCTAGTTTGTTGGCATATAAATTTTATAGTATTCCAATTGTTTGTATTTCTGTGGTGTTGTTTGTGATCTCTCCTCTTCATTCATGATTTTATTTATTGGATCCTCTCTGTTTTCTTTTAATGAAATCTGGGTAGGGGTTTGTTGATTTTATTTATTCTTTTAAGAAATCTCAGCTTTTAGTTTCATTAATCTGTTATACTGTTTTGTTTTGTTTTGATTCTATATTGTTTATTTCTGCTGTAATCTTTATTATTTTCCTTCCATTGGCTTTGGGCTTTATTTGCTGCTCCATTTCAAGCTCCTTTAGGTGTAACGTTAGGTTGTGTCTTTGGGACCTTTCTTGTTTCTTCAGATAGGCCTGGATGGCAATGTATTTTCTCTTACAACTGCCTTTGCTGCATCTCAAAGGGTTTGGACTCTCATGTTTTAATTTTCATTTGCTTCCATGTGATTTTTAATTTCTTCTTAATTTCCTGGCTAACTCATTCATTCTTTAGTAGAATGTTCTTTAATCTCCTGTACTTGATGTTTTTCCAATATATTATTGTGTTTGGCTTCTTCTTTCTATTCTTTAAATATTGACAAATAAAGATAATAGTCATTAAATGCTATTCTGGAAAATATTATAAATTCTAAATGAGGGAACTGTAAATTTTACCACTTTGAAGATAGCCTGTTCTTTCCTTAATACTTCAACTGTCTATATCCACTAGATTTTGTTATATCATGTCCTACAGAACCCACATATAATTATACCTTTCACTATCAACCCATTCCCCCTTACTTTGCCATTTTCAGAAATCAAGGAAACAAGGGTTCTATGAACTTTCTATTTGCTTTATTAGACTACTCCAAAAGATTAAATTTTCTTGTTATAATACAGCAAATTGTGAAAAGTTTGTTAATTTTTAAAACTAAATGACATCCTTAATTTTACCAATTGGAATGAGTGATTATTGTCTATGAGCAAATCTTCAAAATATATTATATGGCATGTATTATCCTTTCATTTAATCCTATGACAGTCTTGTGAGGTGAAATTCATTACCATTTTATTCTCAGACTTCGTGAATTTGAGTAACTTGTTCAAGTCACACAGCTAGGATATGAGGGTGCTGATATCAATTATGGGACTGTGTTTCCAAAGACTAAGTCCTAACCACTAACCACTTTTCCACAGTATGATCTTCAGATGACTTTGCTCTTTATAAAAACAATCTGTAGGGAAGGTTGAGTTGATGGTCCAGAACCTGCATTTTCACAAAGCCATCATAGGTACTCTGACATACTTATTTGAGAAGACCTGGGGACCTAAGCTAATTAGCACCAAATCATCTCTGAGTCTACCCTGATTTATCTCTTCTGCTAATATTAAATGAACTTCTGTCTTGTGTCCTTTGAAGCACTGGGAATTTGAATTGCTACCTGCTTCTTCTTTATTTAAATTCAACTCTGATGATGCATAACTAGAACTCACTACTTTCTCCAAACACTGATGATAGTACTCTAAGTGAATTGTGACCTACTTACTTGCAAATGATTTTCTGCCAAGTTCTGACCATCTTTGGGTTACAGCTACCATCTACTGTGGGTTATAAAAGACTTTGGGTATTCATCAGATTATTTTCCTTTACTGATACTTCCTTCAATCAATTTCAGCTGAGTACGAAGGATTCTACCTACTCCATTGTAGAAAACTGGCTTGTTTTCTGGGCTATTCCAATGACCTGGATGCGCTACATCCTGAGATATGACCATGTATCCTTTTAAAACAAATGCAGGAACTCTATCATACAGGAATATACCACATAACCCAATAATGATAGTCTGGGGATTTGGTAAATCCAACCAAGTTAGATTTAAACCCAGTAGATCAGACTAAGGAACAGTGATTTAGTGAAAAAATTTTTTCTAGACCCCAGACCAAGTGCAATATAGTATTTTTCTTACTCAATTATCATATTTTTAAGTAAAGATTATTTGATATAAACAGGACACATGTTGTACATTCTTAGTTACTATCTCAAATATTCAAGATCTCTTACAGCCTCTCTTTTGGAGACTGCATGATTGCACAATGTATGTTATAACATTTCTTTCCTAAGAACTTCATAAGACATTTATTAAAAAAACACATTAGGTGGCAAAAATAATATTTAATTCACAGAATTTAATTCAAGAGGAGAAAGTGTCTTGAAACTTAAGATATTTTAACTATGAAATGCTGTGGGAAAATTTCTTACAGATTCTGAAATAAACCTCTTTTTGCTGTTTACTGATTGATGTCTTTTAAACATTCAGAAATTCCATGGGTGTTAATTGATCACCATTTCCTTAGTAATCCTGTCCCCATCTGTCTTCATCATGCATTCTGTTGCTTCTCACATCTTTTTCCTATTATGTGTATGTCTCTTTTTTGGCTTCATTAACATCGACTCTAAGACCTTGTCAATAGAATGAATAAAACATATTAAGGAACCCCATAAGCCAGCTCAAAATTTTATTTCTGATGATCTCTCAGGTTGAATTAATTATCAAGCCCTTTGTGAATAATTTATAAACCAAGAATGAATAGGATCATTAATTGGGATGAGTTCCTGTAGGTTTATAAATCATTATTCATGACTGATAGTTATATAAAGAAAGATCTTCATACTTCAGTAGTGCATTATCACATACTTCTACAGCAGTGGTTGAGAAAGAGTATTTGAGTGAATGACACTTTGGTATACCAGTCTATAATAATAAAACTTAGGACAAATGCACAGAAGAAGAAATGTATTTAATTTTCAGAATGTTTCTGTGGAAATTCATACTGTTCCTCTTAGAATATATCAAAACACAGAGAAAGGTAAAAGAAATCTGAGGCATGTAGCCTCTTGTCTAAGGAGTGACTGCCTCTTTCTTTCTTTCTTTCTTTCTTTCTTTCTTTCTTTCTTTCTTTCTTTCTTTCTTTTCTTTCTTTCTTTTCTTTCTTTCCTTTTTCTATCTTCTCACACAGCCCTATATCTGAAACTTTCTGGGAAAGTGGATAAGGTAAACAGAAAGATGAACTTGAGAAGATTTCCTCTGTCTAGGTTTTCATTCTTATGTAGTTGTAATCACCTCATTAGAGTCTTGCTGCTAAGTAAATTAGAATAGATTACCTTTGCTCTGGAAAGTTACTTGTAAGTGGCTTCTGAGGGCAGATGAAACTAAGCCAATATAGAAATCAAATAATAGTATTGTAGGTGGACTAAGGCCTCCCCACCAATGTCCACAGATAATCCTGGAACCTGTGAATGTACCTGGATGTAATTAAGGTTACTGGCCCTTACACAGGGCAATTATCCTGCATTATCTAGGTGGTCCCAAACTAATCAAATGACTACAGCATTTTCTCTGGCTGTAGTCAGAGAAAGAATGAGAAATTCCAAGCTTGAGGAAGATTTGAAGCACCTCTGATGGTTCTGAACAATCAGGGCCACATGTGAGGACTAGAGAGAGCACTCTAGGAGGTCACAGAAGGCATGGGAATGAATCACAGCCTGGAGGAGCAAAGATAGGCCTCTGGATGGTAGCCAGTGAGGAGTCAAGGACCTCAGTTCTACCAGTGTAAGGAATTGAACAACTGGAATGGGTTTGGAGTTCGATTCTTCCCAGAGCTTCCAGCAAGGACCACAGCCCTGTGAAACCCTGATTTTTGTCCTGTGGGACGCATGTTAGGCTTCTAACCTACAGAACTATGGGATAACATGTAAGTATTTCTTTTAGCTGTGGTAATTTGCTATAGAAACAATAGAACATTAAGCCAAATAGTGACTAGACATAGGTTTGTGACTGAACAAGTTACTTACCTTCTCTGTGTCTGTTTCCCAATGTGTAAAATGATGTTAGTAAGGGTATATAACTTGTTGGATTGTTGTGTTAGATGGTTGTTAGACCCATATACACCATTAACTCAGTTTTATAGGAAGAAGACACAATGCCAGAGGGGTTGCCAGACAATAGTAAAATAAGTCAAGGAGGTTAAAATTCATGCTACATATAATGATCATATTTTATTAAATTGAATTCAGATAAAAGAGGAAGCATGCATTTACAGGTAAAGTGGTTCACATGAGATAATATATACCTGACAACCTCTTTATATTTGAAACTAAATAAAAAAATGGGTGGTATTGTGTTATCTACCTAGAGATATGCCACAAGCTTATGATTCAGTCATTTAGGATTCTTCTAAAGTATGCAATTATGCACCTTTGCGAGGCATTTAAATTATGTAAAAAATAATACATAAAATAAACTTCAATAATATTATTTCAGATTAATGTAATTTGAATGGCAGTGAATGCAGCCACACTCCTTAGAAGGTTCTTTCCAAATGGGTTTGTGCAGAGTCAGCAATTACACAGACCCATTTACTGAGTGTAAGTACTACATGTTAGAATAATTCGGAGCCTTCGTCTCTGGGCATTATATTCCACTACATAATGGGATTTTTTATACTTAGTATACTCCTGGTTAATTAATGAGATATATGAATTATTGCTTAGCTCTTTAACTGACACAAATTTGTTATGTACATGGCTTGATTAACATAGCCATACAAGAAGACCTAAGAAAGAAAATACTTCATCCTAAATTGCTGTATTCTTTTGTAAGTTTTCACATAGACAAACATGTTTAAAAAAATCAAAGCTATTGCCTTAAAATTCAGGAATTTCTGAGAATAACTATAAAAGGATTGAGATGTTTTACTGTGGTCCTTACATGAGCATTGTAAGGATGAGCATTGTATCTTTCCTGAACTTTCTCAGGATGACCGTCTTTCAGGGATGGAGTTGGATGGATACAGAAAAAAACTTTGGCATATATAAGGAAAGACATGTTACTAGTTTATAATAATACTCTAATAATTTAGACTTAAATGTAAGTGGTTAAGCTACCCAGACTAGTTGAGCAGCTGGAAGTTAGGTTCTGTTTGGGTGAGAGTGGGGCAGTGTCATCTTGCAGGGACACCAGAGAATGTGTCCATATTTTTCCATAGAACTCCAGGAGAAACTATGACTGTGCAAGGTGCACTGCTATAATTCAGGTGTACTTGAGTATGTGCTGGGAGTAAAGAAAATGTGTCACTGAGGAGACATTGGAAAGAAAATGGAATAACAAGTAGTTAGGAAGTACTAAACCATAGAATTGAGCTTTGTGCTGAAAGCTAAGTCAGCAGAATCATGACTTGAGAGGAACATGGGCTTGGTCTAGGAAGACAGTCATGTATTATAAGGATAATGTATTCTGATGTGAATAATGATAAAAATAGCAGCTGTGATTTATTGAGTTCTCAGTATGTGTCAGGCATTACCTTTAATCTAAATCAGTCCTTTACTATAGCTACTATTGTTCCCAATGTAAATGTAAGAAAAACTGCATTTTTATTGGTCAGGTAACATGTCTAAAGCTACATAACTAGAACATATTATTTTAATAATCAAAGCATACAAAAGACCTAAATATGTTATGTCAATGCAACTGGCCAGATATTGTCTGATCAGACAGCAAGGATAACCAGTCTGCCATAGTTCCTGATAAGAATTCCTGATATAGTGGGGTAGTTACAAAAAAGAAATTCTGTGTTGTTTCTGCCATTGAGTTTGGTGAGTGGTCTTAGTGACTAACTTGATTGATAGAAAGAGACAGAATTCTGTCATATATACCGTCCAAGTCATTAGAAGTCTTCCAGCTTACATCCACCTTCTTAGAATGTTCACTCTTGGAGAAGTCAGTCTTCGTGTAAGAAATCTGATACCCTAAGATATGAAGCTCTGAGGAACGCAAAGCTAGTATTTGGAGAACCTGTAGAGAGAACAGGATGCCTGGTCAGCCACAGCTGGACCAACCATTCCATGTCAGGCAGCAGGCAAGTGAGTGAAGAAACAATAATGGACATTCCAGACCACAACAGATATGGCTAAAGATGTAGAGAATGGAGAAAACTAAACAATGGACAAAACTGGAGCAGTCATTTGAGCTACCCTAATTTAAGACCCTGGTTTTATGGTAAAGAAATGAGCCATATTTGCTGTACTTTGCCTTCATTATTGATTGATAAAATTGAGATCACAATTAAATAGTTGTTACCTTATGCCACAAAAGTTCAAAGCTGTTCATTTCACAGCTGTAGGCAACCGGGCAGGGCACACACATAGAAGATTATAGAACACATGATGACAAGATTCCAATTATGCCACCATGCTAGACCTGAAAGAAAAAAAATATCATGATGTTCATCAAGTGGGTTGGAATCTATGGCAGAAATCATGCACCACTTGGTGAATCTGATACCTAGATCCTGAAACTGAGGTACATGCCCAGTTAGTAATTAAATAACAAAAACAGTAGCTATATTTCACATAACTATTATGTGTCCAGAACTATGCCAAACCTTCTTATATTCACAATCTGTTTTTCACAAATAACTGATAGGTCATTTAGCTAGTAGTAACTATGTGAATGAAGATACAGCCTTGGTTGACCCAACTGCAAAAGCAGTTTGTAGTTCCCATTTTGTTGTATGGCATCATTTGTAGCAACTGGCATCATGGTAGAGGCAAAAATAAGTTATTAACCCTATGCACATGATGAGATTCAGGTTTTCTTCAAGTACCTAGGACACACGTCTGTGGCAGTACCTTCACTTCTTGATAGGCCAGCACTGTAAAAAATAATTGGATATCTGTTCTAAATTAACTCAAAATCTGGATTATGCAGAGCCTATAAATGGAGAGCAGAGCCATGGAGGATAAATGCGGTTCAGAAGTTTTTCCATTGCTTTGAGATGCTTGGACTCTTATTTCCCATTGCAAAAAATTAGACCATGGGTATGTACATGAATCTAGAAATGCTTTAATCTTATGTTCTTCAGTTTAATTCTGTCACATACACACTGAAATTGTTCCCCAACCAAGACTATGGGTGGTGAAATTTATCTTATGATTAAGATTAATGGACTTCAGCTAAAGAGTTGTTTCTGGTTTGGCCACTTCTTAGTAATATGCCTTTGTCAAGGTATAAATTCATTGAGCTTCTGTTTCCTTGTCTGAAAAAAGCATGTAAGCATACCATATCATAAATCAATAGAGCAATGCACTAAAATTATATCATAATTATTTTATTTCTTCTTTTTATTATGCTATTTACAGATTCATAATTTCTACCAAAGTATAGAATGTCTTTACATGTATTATTCATTTTTATTCGATCATATTGTTTATCTGTAATTGTCCATTTTAGATAAGAACTTAGGTTTGGAGGGTTAGTAAACATGTTCAAAATTATACAGCCAGTTAGTGTGGAAGCCAGTATTTCCACTCTTGTCTGTTTGACTCATATTACTAACCACTATGCTATGCTGCTTTTAACCACTCGCTTAAAGAGCCTTGCCAATTATTTTGATGTATTACTAAAAGATCTTTGTAACTATTCTCATCCTTGAAAGTATAATCTGCAACTTTAGATCTATAAGAATATACATGCTATCAAGTAACCTTGTTTTGATAGACTTTCAAGTGTGTTGCATACTTAAGAGATTTATTTTGAGTACTAATGAGTTTTTTCCCACAAAATGCCAATTTAGTTGAAACTTTTATGTATGCCATGTGTTTTGGGGGTAAACACATGAAATTACATGTTATCTTCTTGCAATTTCAATTCTTGAGATCATGATTCTGGAATTAAGTATTTGAAAAAGAAAATTGAACAAAGAAGATAACTTTTATTTTTAACATGTGAAGCACAGCTTGTTTGAACATAAGCCTGAAGATCAATATCTTGTAATTATTTGCTGTTTATCTGCAGCACAAATTTTAATCATACTGTAAGACCAATGTGTGAAGGAAAGTAGCAAAACTATGATATTATAACATAAATTAATAGACTATCCAACACTACCAAATATCCATTGCTAACTTTAAACAGTGTATACAAAAATTCTGCTACATAATATACTTTGGCCACATTGATATAGTAATTATTCATTAGATGGCTGAAAGTATTATGCTTTGAAATAGTATTAGGATACAGCCCCTAAGAATATCAAGGGTCACTTTGAGGTATTTTCATTAAAAATAGTTTAAAACCAGTGGCACCTGGCTGGCTCAGTTGGGTAAGCATCCATCTTTGGGTCAGGTCATGATCTCACCATTCCCGAGTTTGAGCGCTGCATCAGGCTTGGTGCTGACGGCTCAGATCCTGGAGCCTGTTTCAGATTCTGTTGTCTCCTTCTCTGTCTCTGCCCCTCCCCCACTCATGTTCTGTCTTTCTTGCAAAAATGAATAAACATTAAACAAATAGTTTAAAATTTTATTAATTGATATTTAAAAAGGTTAAATTTAGTTAACTGAAAATCTTATGTTATTAAAATGTCTTATCACCAAGAAAATGATTCTGAAAAAATGGTCAGTACCTTTTAAAAGTCTTCATATAGGGGTGCCTGGGTGGCTTAGTTGGTTGAGTGTTCAACTTTGGCTCAAGTGATGACCTCAGCATTTGTGAGTTCTAGCCCCACATCAAGCTCACTACTGTCAGAGCAGAGCCCACTCAGACCAACTCTCTCCCTCTCTCTCTGTCCCTCCCCTATTTGTGCTTGCTCTCTCTCTCTCTGTCTGTCTTTTAATTTTACAACTAGATGTCTGTACCTCTTAGTCCCCTTCCCCTATTTCTCCCATTCCCCAACACCCTTCCCCTCTGGCAACCACCAGTTTGTTCTCTGTGTTTATGAGTGTTTATGTTTTGTTTGTATTTTAGATTCCACATATAAGTGAAATTATATGGTATTTGTCTTTCTCTAATCTCATATTGTTTTGATTTTGTTGTTGTTTTTAGAACACAGACTGTTCTAGTGCTTACAAAAGCTATAGGACGTAAGGTTTACTAAAAGTTGGAGGCAGGGGCATACGCTATAAACTTAATATAAAATGTTGTCTTAAATTTCTAATAAAATTAAAACCAAACAAAATAATACATGGTATGTAGCAATTTTATAGTAAAAGGAGAATGATTTCTCCTCCTTTTTAGATGTATTTTTAATGAATGTCTGTGAATTCTAAATCTGGTATCCAGATCGGTTATATCCCTTGGTTAAATGTAAAACTTGCCTTGACAGGTAACTCACTCTAGGAAACAGATGATGGGAAGGCATTAATTCAGAAAGCTGCTATTACTGTTCCTATCCGATTCTATCACCCCCTACCCCAAACATTGGAGGGACTCTTACTTTAAGAAGGTTCATTTCCACCAAGATTAAACTGGAATTTCTCATTAGCATCATTCTGATAGATGGACGACTCTGCTTTGGAATATAGTTCAGAAAGGAATTGGGCCCTTCCTCTACTCTCCCAATCCATTTATCCCTGTTCCCCTCTGAACAGCAGTATGTACTGGTCTCACACTGGGTATGCTTTGTGAGTTTCTTCAACTATTTCCTTTGGGACGCTTTCAATTCTAATTTGTTAAGTAAACTCAGGAATGGGCTGTGTATATGTTTTGTGTTTTTTTCTCAGTGGACTACATATGGGATATCTGGACACTGTGGGGCTTCCATCATTGATGATGGGTTGCTCTGACTTCAGGTTTTGGAGGCAGTGGTATATATACAGATAGATGAGTCTGTGCTAAGGAGTTAAGGAAGCCCCGGTCCAGACTTGAGACTGATTGTCTAACGTATTATCTTTGGCAATTAAGTTCTCCACCAATCTTCTCTACCTATCATTGTCACCAAGAGCTATGTTTTCTCATTCATTCAATGGCAGTATTAGACACGATGCATTTAAGGGCAAATCTTACTCTGGACATGAGATGAATTACTCAAACTGTCCTTGAAAATTGAGAACAAGGACAATATTATATATTTAATTTATGTTTCCTTCTTCAGTGAATAACATGCTGTGTTAGGTTCTGTGGGGTGTGCCAGGCATTGATAGCCTACTATATATTTGCTAACCCATGAGTTCTCTCTCTCTTTCTCTTTTTTCCCTTTCATTCTTCTTCTCTTCTTTTAGTAAATGAATTATATCCCCTAAAACTGAAGTGAAATCTCAATTTTCCATGCTCTAACCCAAAAGAAGAATGAATAGATGACCAACAACCCCAACACAGAGATGCATATTTGTTTTTTTATGATTTGGGGGCAACTATGGTTATTCTTTGGAAAAGAATTGTACACTACTGCAATGCAGAGCTCTCCTTCAGAAATCTCTGAAAGTCTGCCCTCCATGCTTCCTTTAGAGTTATTTGCACATAAAAGCTACTCAGTGATTTATTGACCTGATTTTAATGAGATTGGGTGTGATCAGGGTGGTATGGTTGTAGACTGTTGACCTGATTTGTATTAGATTGGTTGATAGTTGCAATTATGTCAATGAATCAAGATGACTACATAATGTTTAAGCCAATAAGGAGTGTGATATCTCCTAGCAAAAATCTATTTTGTATTATCAAAGCAGATATCATCTAGATGCATATGTGAACCAAATTTGACTCTGTTGGTTTTTCTTATATATCGTGCCACGTGCAATAGAGCCAATCATGCAGGAGGTTTGAAAACACAATACTCTTTTTTTAAAAATTTTAATGTTTATTTATTATTGAGAGACTGAGAGAGACACAGCATGAGCATGGGAGGGACACAGGGAAGGGGAGACAGAATCCAAAACAGGACAGGCTCTGAACTGTCAGCACAGAGCCTGATGCAGGACTCAAACTCAGAAACCGTGAGATCATGCCCTGAGTCGAAGTCGGACGCTCAGTTGACTGAGTCATCCAGGTGCCCCAACACAATACTCTCTTGATCATAAAACAGAACCATTGAGTTTTTTTCTCTGGCTTCAAAGAAACAATTTTTCATCTTTACAACCTGCTAACAGCACTAACAATTACCTTAAGTGGCATTAAATACATTGATTGCCAAAAGGGATAACAGAATCTTAGGACATAGGAACTGCTTTTCAAACAGAATCTAAACTACTACTTCCAACAGAAAATTCATGAAATAGTTTAATATCATAACAACACACATCTTCTCAAATTTGTTGAATGTTATTTATCCAAAATATGGAACAAGAAGACATTTTATTTTATCTTATTTTATTAAAAAAATTTTTTTTAATTGCTGAGAGAGAGAGACAGCATGAGCAGGGAGGGTCAGAGAGAGCGGGAGACACAGAATCTGAAAGAGGCTCCAGGCTCTGAGCTAGCTGTCAGCACAGAGCCCGATGTGGGGCCAAACCCACGAACTGTGAGATCATGACCTGAGCTGAAGTCAAACGCTTAACCGACTGAGCCACCTAGGCGCCCCAAGAAGACATTTTAGACAAGTGATATTTTTCTTAATTCTGGCAGTGAGTATTATTCTTTATATTTATTGACCAAAAGTCTGAAAAATTTTGAAGTGCTTTGGGAAACTTATAAAAAAGGAGAAAGTGCAAAATATATTTAGTATAATTTGAGTTAACTGTACTTATTGAATGCCAGAATTGCAGTGAGCAGTAACTTCAGGATAGTGTTTAAACAGGAAACATTTTTTCTAGTATCTTCTTTGCACAAGGCAAAGTGCTAGGAGTTTCAGTGCCACCAAGTGAAGCTAGATAATTTCATCTTCCAAGCTGCCTATATTCTGTTAGAGAAAATAAAAGAGTGTATAATCAGGGCACCTGGTTGGCTCAGTTGGTTAAGTGTCTGACCTCAGCTCTGGTCATGATCTCATGGTTTGTGGGTTCAAGCTCCATGTTGGGCTCTGTGCTGACAGCTTAGAGCCTGGAGCATGCATTGGATTCTTTGTCTCCCTCTCTCTGACCATCCCCTGCTCTCTCTCTCTCTCCTTTCTCTCAAATAAATACAAACATTAAAAAAAAAGAATTATAATTATTTCATTTATTTTTGTTTTTTTGATCCTTTGAGATAAGCTTAACTGTTTCATTTAATGTTTTTACTTATTTTTGAGAAATAGAGCACAAGCTGGGGAGGGGCAGAGAGAGAGAGAGACAGAATCTGAAGCAGGCTCCAGGCTCCCAGCTGTCAGCACAGAGCCTAAAGCGAGGCTCAAACTCATGAACCATGGGATCATGACCAGGCTGAAGTCCGACATTCAATCGACTGAGCCCCCAAGGTGCCCTAAGCTTAACTATTTTAAAATATAATTAAGCTGAATATTGGCAAACTGATTCTTCTGTGATAAAAAATATTTAAGTGATTATCTTTAAATCATGTCACAAATAATCAAAACTTTAAATGACTGTTATTTTCAGAATTAAGTAGGGACTTTGTATTTTAAAGTTTATTTATTTATTTTGAAACAGAGAGAGGACATGGCAGGAGCAGAGAGAGAGGAAGAGAGACTCCCAAGCAGATTCTACACTGTCAGTGCAAAGCCCAATGTGGGGCTCGATTTCATGAACCATGAGGTCAGGACCTGAGCCAAAACCAAGACTTGGTCACTTAACCGACTAAGCTACCCAGTCACCCTAGTACTGAAGGCATTTTATACCATGATCACAAACTACTTATTTTTCACCATCATCTTCTGAGACTTCCTTATTCTTACTCTGCATTAGAATTTCACTTTTCTAGTTCCTAAATTTTCTCTTGCTTGGTGACTTTGCTCATTCTGTTTCTGATTCCTGAAATGTCCCTACGTACCAATTAATATCCAGTCAATTTCAAGAATACATTCATGATTTTTTTATGATTGCACTATATTTCCTTCCTCAAAATCCTAAGAATGTTTTTCTTGAACTCTTTTCCAGGGGACTTATCTGTAAAGTTATAAAGCACTTTGTTTAATTATAGTCATCCTCATAAGTGTGAAGTGGTATCTCATTGAGGTTTTGATTTACATTTCCCTGATGACTATATATACGAGAGTTCCCCTCTTCTTTTTGAGGGGTCTAGCTCCTAGCTAAAGTCCTACGTGTGACTTTTCAGGACTGACTCTAGGCAGCTATAAGGCTGTGTTTGGACCATCTTGTGGGATGAAACTGCTCACACTCCATCAGGTTTAGTGCACAGACAGTGCACTGCAGTCCTTGAAAGACTTAAAATCAAGAACTCAGAAGCCCCTAGCCAGTTGTGCTTTTACATGGATTTGTGTTCCTAGCCTACACACTTCCAGTTGAAGTCTCTTTAAGTAAGACATTTGAGCAAACATCTTCATCTGATGTCTCTGCCAAGACATCATTCCAGGGGCCACAAGGGGAGCTTTGAAGGCAGTCTTTTCCCCCTTGGTCTCAGTACTCTGAATTTGTCCACTCTTAGCCCTTCCGCACCACCAGCCTCTGCCCTCCTGGTTCACAAAACTTCAGGAAATGCTTTTCAGAGCTCTTTTGCAGTCCTTTACTAACACACGTTTCTTGGGGTGAAATGGAATAGAGAGGAAAGTTAGCACTTTCTCTGGCTTAGCTTCTTGGTTATACTTTTGCAGTATTTTATTAAAGTCTGGACTTTTATTTGTGTGTTTGTTTGCTTTGGCTTGTCCTCTTAATAGGCTATTCCAATATCTAACAATTCAGTACTCTTCAGATCAGGTGGGCTCTTGACACTTTTCAACTTAATTTTCTTGAATCTTCAAATATTTGGAAAGTGAACACCATGTGTCAAGCACTTTATTTGGTTCTAAGTGCCATTAAAGTATCAAAAATGCCCAGATCAAGGTTTGCAGATTGGAAGAATAAGAGCTATGACTGATAGTGCACAGCAGTAGGAGCAGCATCAAATGAGTCAAACCACTGACCAAAGCCACCATCTTGGCTAATAAAACTGGGATGTAAAGATTGAATGGGACCTAGAAGAGTGCCAGGAAAGTGCTACCAGGCATATTAAACCATCCAAGCAAAGGTACAGTGTCATGACTATCAAAACCATCCAATGATTAGTTACAATAGCGTTAAAGATATATTTTTAGAATTGTTGGAAATGAATCTAGAGAGAATTGTAGAGGAAAGTCAGTGTTGTCCCTTTGGAATAAACAACAATCTATGAAAATACATTTTTAAAGAAACTTTTAAATTAAAAAAGAAGATATATAACCCATACACCAAAATTCATTATGTTAACCATTTTAAAAGTATTATTCAGTGATTTTAGTGTATTCACAATGTTGTACAACCATAACACAAATACCATAATGTATCCATACCCTAAAGACAAACTTCACATTTCCCAATTGTCCCCTCCTTCATTCTCCAGAAATCATTAATTTACTTTATGTCTGTATGGATTTGTCTGTTTTGATACATTTAATATAAATGTAATTATACAGTTTGGGATCTTTTGGTCCTGGCTTCTTTCACTCAGCATAATGTTTTCAGGGTTCATCCATATAATGTGTGTGTATGCGTGTGTGTGTATTGTGTATATATCCTTTTAAAAACCAAATAACAGTCCATTGTATAGATAAAATGCATTTTGTTTATCCATTCATAGTTGATGGGCATTTAAATTGTTTCCACTTTGGAGCTATTATGAATTATGCTGCTGTGAACATTTGTATATTAATTTTTGTGTGAACATATATTTTCAATTCTTTTCAAAGTAAAAGTGCTGGGTTCTATGATAACTCTATGTTTAAGTTTTTGAGATACTGCCAAAATGTTGGCCACAGAAGCTGCACTATTTTACATTCCCACCAGCAATACATGAATGTTTCAATTTCTCCACATCTTCACTAACAGTTACTGTTTTTTTTTAGTTTATAAAAAATGGGTGTGAAGTGGTATTTCATTGTGGACTTAATTTACATCCCCCTAATGAATAATGAGGTTGAACACTTTTTCACATATTTATTGACTTATTTTTCTTTGGAGAAATATCTACTCCAATCCTTTGTCTACTTTTTAATTATTTTTTTTTCTTTTTATTGCTGAGCTGTAAAACAACAGATATGATGCTTTCAGTTTAACTTTTTAAAACTTAATTGTAAAATATTTAGGAATAAATGTAGCAAGGGGCCTGTAAGATTTCTAGACTGAAAACTACCAAGATTTGTTAAAAGAAATTAAAGACCTAAGTAAATGGAAAGACTTATGTTCATGGATTGGACGATTTAGTATTAAGGTAGAAATACTCTGCAAATTGATTTACAGATTCAGTACAATTCCTATCAAAATTCCCATTGTTTACTTTTCAAATATAGGATAGTTGACCCTAATTTGTACATGGAAATGCAAGGGACCCTGAATAGCCAACACAGTTTTGAAAAATAGTCTGCTTCTACTGTTAATCTCTCTTTATTCTTGTTCCCAGTTATAGATAAGTACCTGAACATATCACATTACATCAAAGCTAACCCACCCACTAAGTGAATACATGAATTCTCCTTCATATTATTACTTTTGTATTTATATGGATATATACTTATAAAATTGTCCTAGGTCGCTATTCCTCAAAGGTTCCTTTTAAGGCGTTTTATTAAAAGGTCCATTTGCCTCCTACTTGGGGTACAGTTAAGAGTTCCAAGGGATCTCACAAAAACAGTCTACATCTTCATGTGCTAGTCAATTCTCACTGCATTTCCTAGATTCACATTGATTTTTATTGTCACTAATAGATATAAATATTCCAGAGGTCTTACTGGTAAATTAGCACATGAGTCTTTTATTGAAACCCATCTTACTACTACATGCACACACCCACACAGTTACAGCAATATCCTCCAGACCCTGTCATAAATCTAAATTTATTATATTTTTATTATCAATTAAGATCGAACAGAAGGGGCACAATAACAGACATAATTATAAATTCAAGGGCAGGGACTCTCTCTCTTGTTTGCCAGTGGATTCTTAGTAATAAGCATAATTTCCATTAAATAGCTTTGCGTGAGTGGATAGTTGGAATGGATGGATGGATGGATGGATGGGTGTGATAAAGCATAAAGATCAAGTAATCTAAAGAGTTAATTTCTGCACAAAATTTTTAATATTACCGTCATCTTATTCTTCATTTTCTCTCTTGGAAAGCCCTGGCCATTAATTTCCTTTTATGTATTTAGACAGGATAATTTTCTCATTCCATTTACTTCCTGGAGGTTAAGGGGGTAAATTAATCAGCTAATTAGTGATGATACTGTTGATTTATTCTTTTATTAGTTAGACTCTTCTAAAATAGCAATTATTGGGAATCAAAAAGATGTATTAGGTCTGTCAAAACATCATACTTATTTCAACTTAGACTTAAGTATAAATTGAAGCTTTAATAAATTTTCTTCTAGAGGATTTCTGAATGAATAGATATGCTCTTATTTGTATATAATTTAAGTTGCTTTAATATTTCCTATGCATTCAGGTTCAGCTATAGCATATACTGAGCCTAAATGCATGACATATAACATATTTTTTAAAGAATATTTACCTAACAATAACCTAAAACTCTTTTAAGTTTTTATTTAAATTCTAGTTAGTTAACATACAGTGTAATATTAGTTTCAGGTATATGATACAGTGATTCAACACTTCCATACATCACCCAGTGTGCATCACAAGTGTGCTCCTTAATCCCCATCACCTATTTGTCTTATTCTCTCTCTCTTTCCTTTTGTTTGTTTTGTTTCTTAAATTTCACTATGAGTGATATCATATGGTATTTGTCTTTCTCTTACTGACTTATTTCACTTAGAATAATACCCTGTAGCTTCATTCATGTCCTTGCAAATATGATCAGATTTCATTGTTTTTTCCTGGCTGAATAAAACATTCCATTGTGTGTGTGTATATATATGTTACATATTTTTTCTCATTCATTAATCAAGGGACATGGGCTGTTTACATAATGTAGCTATTGTGAATAATGCTGCTATAAACATTGGGGTTCACATATTACTTTAAATTGGTATTTTTGTATTATTTGAGTAAATACCTAGTAGGTTGATTGCTGGATCTTTGGATAATTCTATTATTAACTTTTTGAGGAACCTCCATACTGTTTTCCAGAGTACCTTCACCAAACTGCATTCCACCAACAATGCAAGAGGGTTCCCCTTTCTCCACACCTTTGTGAGCACCTATTTTTCTTGGTATTGTTGATTATAGTCGTTCTGAGCAGGCATGAGGTGATATCTCATTGTAGTTTTGATATGTATTTCCCTGATGAAGAGTGATGTTGAGTATCTTTTCATGTGTCTCTTGGCCATCTATCTGTATATCTTTTCTGGAAAAATGTCTATTTATGTCTTCTGCCTATTTTTTAATTGTATTCATTTTTGTGTTGTTGAGTTATATAATTTTTATATACTTTGTATATTTTGGATACTAACCTTTTATCAGATATGCCATTTGCAAATATCCTCTCGCATTCTGCAGATTGCCTTTTAATTTTGTTGATTGTTTTCTTTGCTGTGCAGAAGGTTTTTATTAAAAAAATTTTTTTTAATGTTTTTTTATTTATTTCTAGGAGAGAGAGACAGCGTGAGCAGGGGAGGGTCAGAGAGAGAGGGAGTCACAGACTGAAACAGGCTCCAGGCTCTGAGCTGGCAGCCAGCACAGAGCCCGACGCGGGCCGAACCCACGAACCGCGAGATCATGACCTAAGCGAAAGTCGGAAAGTTGGACGCTTAACCGACTAAGCCACCCAGGCGCCCTCAGAAGGTTTTTATTTTGATGAAGTCCCAATAGCTTATTTTTGCTTTCATTTCCCATGCCTTAGGAGATGTATTTAGAAAGAAGTTTCTATAGCTTATGTCGAGGAAGTTACTGCCTGTAACTCTCTTCTAGGATTTTTATGGTTTCAGGTTCATATTTAGGTCTTTCATTCATTTTGATTTTATTTCTGTGTATAGTGTAAGAAAGTAGTCCACTGTTTTTTTGTTTGTTTGTTTTTTTTTTTTTTTTTTTTGCATGTTGCTCTCCGGTTTTCTTCTCTGTTGAAGAGACTGATTTTTTCCCATTGTGTATTCTTTCCTGCTTTGTCAAAGATTAATTGACCATATAATTATAGGTTCATTTCTAAGTTTTCTATTCTGTTTTATTGATCTATGTGTCTGTTTTTGTGCCAGTACCATACTGTTTGATCACCACACTTTGTAATATAATTTGAAGTCCAGAATTGTGATGCCTCCAGCTTTGCTTTTCCCTTTCAAGATAGTTTTGGCTATTTGGGGTCTTTTCTGGTTCCATACAAATTTTAAGGCTGGTTGTTCTAACTGTGGAAAAATGCTATTGGTATTTTGATAGGGATTGCATTAAATCTTTGATTGTTTTGAGTAGTTAGACCTTTTAACAATATTTGTTCTTCCAATCCCAAAGGACGGAATGTCTTTTTATTTCTTTGTGTTTTCTTCAATTTCTTTCAACAATGTTTTATAGTTTTCAGAGTACAGCTTTGTTGTTGTTTTTTCATTTTTATCCAGTTACTGTTTTATTTCTTTTATTTCCTTGTTGACTCATTCATTGTTTGATAGAATAATATTTTACCTCCATGTATTTATGGTCTTTCCAGACTTTTTCTTGTGGTTGACTTCTACTTTCATAGCATTGTGGTCAGACAAGGTGCATGTTATGCCTTAAATATTCTTGTATCTGTTTAGGCCTGTTTTGTAGTCTAATATGTGATCATTTCTGGAGAATGTTTTGTGGGCGCTTAAAAAGAATGTAAATTCTGTTGTTTCAGAATTGAATGTTCTTAACATATCTGTTAGGCCTTTATGGCCCAGTGTGTCTTTCAAAGCCATTAATTCCTTGTTGATTTTCTGTTTGTATGATCTCTCCATTCATGTAAGTGGGTTGTTAAATTCCCTTAGTGTTATTATCAGTTATTGTTATTTTTTAAATATTTGGGTGCCTCCAGGTTGGGTGCATAAATATTTACAATTGATTTACAATTGTTATATCTCTGTTGGTTTGTTTCCTGTTTCCTTTATTATGATATAGTGCCCTTCTTTTCCTCTTGTTATAGTGTTTGTTTTATTCATTTGTTTTAATGTTTATTCATTTATTTTGAGAGAGAGAGAGAGAGAGCAGGGTAGGGGCAGAGAGAGAGAGAGAGAGAGAGAGAGAGAGAATACCAAGCAGGCCCTGGCTGACAGTGTGGACTCTAACACAGTGCTTGATCCCACGAATTTTGAGATCATGACCTGAGCCAAAAGGTTGGCAGCCAAGAGTTGGCTGCTTAAATGACTGAGCCAGGTGCCCCACAGTGTTCATTTAAAATCTGGTTTATCCAATATGTGCACTGCTACTCTGGCTTACTTTTGACATCCATTTGCATGGTAAATGTTTCTCCATCCCGTCACTTTCACACTGCAGGTGTATTTAGGTCTGAAATGAATCTCTTGTAGGTGGCATATAGATAGGTCTTGATTTTTGTTCATTCTTACACCCTATGTCTTTTGATGAAACAGTCCATTCACATTCACAATAATTGCTATAAACAGGTATTTCTTGCCATGTTATTACTTCTTTTGTGTTTTTTTCTAGAGATTTTCTCTGATCTTTCTCTGTTTTATGTGTTGCTAATTTTCTTTAGTGGTATATATATTTTAAGTGTTTGCTTATTTTGAGAGAAGGTTGGGAGGGGCAGAGGCAGAGAGAGAGAGAGAGGGAAGGGAGGGAGGGATGGAAGGAGAGGGAGAGCATGTGGCAGAGGGCCAGGAGATAGACAATCCCCAGCAGGCTCCACGTTGTTAGTGCAGAGCCCAATGTGGGGCTCAATTTCATGAACTGTGAGATCCTGACTGGAGCCCAAATCAAGAGTCAGATGCTCAACCAAATGAGCCACTCAGGTGCCCCTTAAGTGATATTTTTGGATTTCTTTCTCTTTATTCTCTGCTTGTTTAATACTGTTTTTTTATTTGTGGTTACTGTTAGGTTTGTATATAACCTTTTCTGCAGAAAGCAGTCTATGTTAAGTTGATGGTTGTTTGAATTTGAACCCTTTCTTTTTTCTTCTTTTCCCCATCTTTAGGTGTATGTTATCATAATTTCTTTCCTTTTTTTCTTTTTAAGCTCCTTGACTGATTTTTTTTTACAAATAGTTTATTGTCAAGTTGGTTTCCATATAACACCCAGTGCTCATCCCCACAATTGCCCTCCTCCATGTCCATTCTCCTTGACTGATTGTTTACAAAAATATTCATGTTTAATACTTTTCTATTTCCTGCCTTTATACTTTCACTTGGTCTTTTCCATTGAAAAATCTCCCATTTAAAATCTCTTGCAGGGCTGGATTAATGGTCACAAAGTCCTTTAGTTTGTCAAAGGAACTCTTTATCTCTCCTTCTATTCTGAATGATAGCTTTGCTGGATAGAGTGTTCTTGGCGGCAGATTTTACAAATCAACACTTAGAATATATCCTGCCACTCCCTTTGGGCTTCTCAGGTTTAGGTTGAGAAATCCCCAGCCGGCCTTATGGGATTTTTCTTGTAAGTTACTGACTTCTTGTGTATCTTACTGCTTTTAAGATTTTTTTCTTTATTACTATAGTTTCCTATTACAGTATGTTTTGGTGTGGGCTTGGTTTCAGTAATTTTGAGGGGAGTTCTCTGTGCCTCCTGGATCTGGATATTTGTTTCTTTCCCCAGATTAAGGAAGCTTTCATTTATTATGTCTTTAAATAAATTTTCTGCCCCCTTTATTCTTTTTTCTTCCTATGGACTCCTATAATGCAATTGTTTCTATGTTTGATAGAATCAATGAGTTTCCTAAGTTTAGTCTTGTTTTGCATAATTCTTCTTTCACTCTTTTCTTCAGCTTCTTTGCTTTCCATTAATCTTACACATCATTAATCTATTTCTCTGCTTCTTCCAGCCTGTTCATTGCATCAAGAATGTTTCTAAGCTTGTTTATTCACTCTTCACATCTGATTGATTTTTTAAGTTTATTTATTTTTGAGGGAGAGACAGAATGAGAGAGGAAGGGGCAGAGAGAGAGAGGCAGAAAGAGAAAATCCCAACCAGGCTCCTCACTGTCAGCACAGTCTTTTGTGGGCTCATAAACCATGAGATATGACCTGAGCCAAAACCATGAGCTGGACACTTAACTGACTGAGCCACCCAGGTGCCCCTGCTTGATTCTTTTTTAACTCATATCTCTGTGGTAAGTCTCACTGATATGTCTATTCTTTTTTATTTAATTTTTTAAATGTTTATTCATTTTTGAAAGAGAGAGAACACAAGCAGGGGAGGGGCAGAGACAGAGAGGAAGACACAGACTCTGAAACAGGCTCCAGGCTTTGAGCTGTCAGCACAGAGCCCTATGCAGGGCCTGACCTCTGGAAAAGCAAGATAATGACCTGAGCCAAAGTCAGACGCTTAACTGACTGAGTCACACTGGTGCCCCGCAATGTGTCCATTCTTTTCTCAAGCTCAGTTGAGTATCCTTTGAACAATCACTTTAAAGTATCCATCAGGCATGTAACTTAAATGTGTTTTGCTTAGGTCTCTGACAGTGGTCTTATCCTTTTCCTTCATTTGGGATGAATTCCTCCATCTTGGCATTTTGTGAAAGTCTCTGCCTTCTTCTGTGTGCTAGAAATGCCAGTTATGTCTCCTGCTCCTGAAGATAATGGTGTTATGAAGAAGAGGTTATGTAGTGCACAGGGCTGGGTGCTTCAGAGAGAGTCTCTGGTGTGTGCTGCATGCACTCTGCTGGTGTGATTGGCTGCTTTTCCTTCAAGCCAGCCATCTGCAGAAGCTCTTCTTGCCTGCCTTGCATACTGTTTGGTCCCTGGCCTGAATGTGGTGAGTATGCTCTAATCTGCTTGTGAAAGGAGACCTGTCTCGATGTCCACTGGAACTCAGAACCAATACTCTTTGGTCAGGAGACATGGTGTGGGCTGCTTTTTGTTCTGGTGTTTTGGACAGGGGGCTGGTCACGCTGTGAGTGAAATAAGCCATGACTGAGAAGGGCAGTCCTATTGGAGTGTGAGGGTGAGGCTTGGTGTAAGGAAGTTAGGCAGCCAGTGTCCTGCTGCACTGCTTCCTCCAGTCTTTATCGCAACCAAGCTGGCTTGACCTTTAAAACTTCAGGCTTTAGGCCCTACTGGTTACCAAGAACTCTTGAAATTCAGCCTGTCTTGTTTTCCAGGCCAATGGCTTTGGAGAAGAGTTCTCCTTGTGCATTCCCCTGTGTGCTCCACTCTCTCATCCTTCTCAGCAACCACCACTCTCTCTCCACTGTAGTGGCTGTGATCTGTTTCTCTCCCAAACTGTGTCTCCATACTTCCTACCTTCTTCAATGTGGCCTTTTTTATTCTTTGAGTTGTGGAGTTTCTTCTGTCAGTTTTCAGGTCAATTCCTTGGGTATTTTGGAGTGAGGTCCTTGGGTCCTCTTACTCTGCCACCATCGTCCAGTCTCTACTATAACCTAGATTCTTAATAATCCTTCTCCATATTGTGGGTAACAAAAACTCATTTATATCTGTTACTTAGAAAATTATTAATTTTCTTTAAACCATTGGAAATATTTTTAGGGTTATTTGACTTTTTCCCCCTTTACCCTACTCGATCTTTGAAAGATTAAAGTGATTTATCCATTTGCATTTATGTAGGACAAGTTTCTAGATTTGAAAGTTCTAGAGATGGGTATTATGTCTTTACTTAGATAAGTTGTGGTAACCTAGCATTTCCTATCAGATGTGAATCTGGAATTCACAGTTCAATTAATGGGGCATATACAATACACTTTATCTAGAAGTACCCTAATAAAGCAAATTCTCAACTAATAATACTCAAAATTACACTGAAATACTCAAAATAATATTAATATAAAATAATATATTTATGTATTAATATAATGATTAACATATAATTTATATAATATATATTTTATAGAAAATAATAATATAAAAACAGACATACTGAAATGACAGTTATTAAAAGAATATTATTTGACACATACTTTAATATACAAGAAAATTCAGATTTTAAGATATATTTGTATATATCCTGATCATGTGGTTACAGTTATTAGGTCTTTTCACTTTTTTTTTTTTAATGTTTTTTTTAAATTTATTTCTGAGAGAGAGACAGACAGCATGAGCAGGGGAGGGTCAGAGAGAGAGGGAGTCACAGACTGAAACAGGCTCCAGGCTCTGAGCTGGCAGTCAGCACAGAGCCCGACGCGGGGCCCGAACCCACGAACCGCGAGATCATGACCTAAGCGAAAGTCGGACGCTTAACCAACTAAGCCACCCAGGCGCCCCAGGTCTTTTCACTTCTTATTTGATTATTTTTTCCCAACATTGTGATTAAACCTATACAGGTTTCCAGATGGTTTAGTAAATATGCTTAAATGGTGACATCCGTGACATTTTAATTGAAATTCTAGCAGAGAATTTGTAGATGGATCTTCTTGAAATCAAGTGAATTCTCAGCCTATCACTGAACTTTCCATGGAGTTTAGAGTTGAAGATAGTGTATAGCAAACTCAAGCACTTAGACAAAGCAAGCTGTTCTTTACAAAGTGTAAACTAATTCCATTTACTTTCATTAATCAAGTAAAGACTGATAAGGTAGTATAAAGTGTGCTTCTTTATCTTTTATCATTGTATGTTAAGCATAATTATAATTGCTGAATAATTAGTCCTGTATTCCTTTTAATGTCTATACAAATTTAAAACTTTATATAAATATTATTTATCAGAAATAGTAAATGCAGAATTATCTTATTTTAACAGTTAATCCATGGAAAAAATCACAGCACTATGATTTTGCTTTGAAATGGAATTTTTATGGTTTGTTTTAACTTGGATAAATGTTGATATAGATATTGTGAATTCCATTGATATGCATTAGAACAGTTCTCAGGATTAGTTTGCCAGATCTTGAATTGGACTGAACAAAGCAATGGACTCCAGCTATTGTAAGCTCAATACTGTAGGGAGGATAAGTATTTTTTGATGAGAAGGAACGTGTTAGATGCTGATAGTAGTTCATCATGTGTAGCTAATGGGACTGGATAATTCTCTTGATTCACACTTTTTGTAAAATTACTGTGTAATGTTTACTTACATGGAAGAGGTTCACTATCAACCATGGGGACAAAAAAATGGCTTCAGATAATCTCTTTGTCCATTTCTACCAAGGGGCATAATCTCTCTATATATAATGAAAACATTTTAAGAAGATCTTTCTTCCTTCCATATCCTAAACATTATTATCAAAATATGTATCCTTTGGATACATTAAACAACATTTATTTAAAGATGGGAGTGTATTACTACTGAATCAATACAAAGGGCTTTGGTTATTTCCTTTAGATGGCATCAGCTGATTAGTTTTCCACAGAATAGTAAACAGTACAGAGAGAAGAAGTACCTGGGTATAGTGAAATAAATGGTGGAGTCTGGTATCAGATAGACATATTTGTGTCCCAACCTCAATGTTGGTTATATTATCTAGGACACGTAAACTACAAGTTTGAGATACAAGTTTTTCATCTAGCAGGAAAGTATAATAGTGTGGACGTTATGAAGTGTTTGGAACATTAAACGATAGAACAAAGGTAATGCACCTATTGAAGTTTAGCACAAGAATCAGGGTTCCTTTTACTTGGAGTCAGAATGGTTCCCTTTTCACTTTGTCTCTTTAGTCGATTTCTGTGCCCCATAGCACTAGTGTGTTTGAAGACAGCTGTGATTCCCAAACCCACCGTCAGCTCTTTTCTGCCCCAGTTGAGCATTTCCTAAGGGAGGGGAAAACAATCTTAGTGGTGCATTTCTCAGAAAAGGAAGGAGTCCCTTGCGAAATGAAAAGGGTTGCAGTTAAAACAAAGCAGAACAACAAGACCTGCTAGTCTGGGAACTCTGTGGTGATCTCTGGGTTACTGTTACATCATGAGGACTGGTATTGTGAAGGAGTATACTAGGTTGTACTTAACATGATACTAGGTGTAAGACAAACTTTGCAATTTTCATGTTTTCTCCAATGTCTGCTTTTTAGACTTTTTCATAAAATCTCTGAAATCTTTCATTCTATTTAAATAATTTCACTGTGTTTTTGCTGCTTTGTGAGTCAATAGCCCATGGGTGTTTTTCCTTTGTTACTTTGGAACTATATATAATAAATGAGACTTTTTTCTTTTTCTTAGAACTAGAAGAAGAGAAAGAAAAAAATGACTGACAAACAGATCAATTTAACATGGGTTGTCTATGGGATTCAGTGGATGAGTAAAGGGCAATTATATGGGCATGTTTAATCACTGCCCAATTATTCTTCAGTTAGCCCAGAGATGCTAGGAAAAAAAGGAAAAAAAGATGGGATTTCTACTGGTTCTTTTCTGAATAAGATGCATTTTTAGAAGGAATTCTTTTCTTCTCTACAGTTAGTCATCTTTATGGTCATCTTTCCATTTTAGACATTCATATTGGGAAGCAAAGCAGATTTCTTAGCTTTGAATGGCTTCTCAAAAAATTATAGTATAAAACTGAAACTGAATGTCTTTAATTTAGGTCGTCCTTTCCTATATATGGGAGCAAGTCAGATGATGCTACTTCTTTGTGAGATTAATATGTGTTCAGACAGCAAAAACATAACAAAAAGTCCTAAGAAAGAGTTCTACATTCAAATAAATTTGGATACATGTAAATGGAAAGGGAGGAGGGGAGAAATCAGTTTTCTGACAAATGCTTTAGACTAATGTATATTATACATCTTTCTGAGGGGATACTATATACTATATTCCTTAATTTTTAGGTAAGATACTTTTAGTTTACTTCTGGGAGTAACACCTGTCCATATTATTCCATGGTATTATATCTGAGTGCTTCTCTATGGGAAGGTGACATGGTGAAGTAAAGGGTTGCGACAGTGAACATTAGAAAGGAATGAGTCAGGCTCTTACCTCTACCACTTAAGAGCAAAATGGTGGAGACAGAGTTTTTGTTAAATCTATGTCCTCTTGTGCAGACGTATGATTGTATAGGTTTGTTTTTTTTTAGAGATATAAACCTTCTTAGATACAATGCACACAGCAAATGGTAGCAGTCATTATTAAAGATATTAAAAGGATGTATTTAAGGAAAGATGCAAATATTCAGATACATGTTTTGATTGAGATAATATATTAAATAAATTTCACAAGAAGGGGCATCTGATTGGCTCAGTCAGTTAAGTGTCTGACTCTTGATTTTGGCTCAGGTCATGGTTTCACAGTTTTTGAGATCGGCTCCCACACCAGATTCTGTGCTGATAGCATGGAACCTGCTTAGGATTCTCTCTCCATTTCTCTCTGCCCTTCCCTAGCTCATGCTCTCTCTCTGTCTCTCAAAATAAAAAAAGAAATTTTAAAATAAAATTCACAGTGAATAAATACTAAATAACTCACAGGAAAAATTTTAATGGATTTATTTCTAAATGCGGTCTCTGATTTGAATAAAAATTTATTGATTGGAAACTTGAAGTAAATAACATTATTGATGCAACATAAAGATAATTTCTTCCAGAAGATCTTCTGATATGTTTAGTTCATTGAAGTACAAATAACATAACACAAATATGTTCCATGAGTAAGAAGGCAACAGATAGTCACAGTTATGATTAAAAGTCTGAACTCAAATCAAACTATCTTCATAACACATTTGTAAAGTGTTTTTCTATAATCTTTAATTGACAGAATTGTGCATCTCTTCCCGATAGTGATAATTACTGTTTTTAGAATTCTTACTGAGGAACAGTGCTTTAGAGTTCACATGTGCTTGAATGTCATGTCATGTGGTTTCTAGTCAGAGGCAAATGCTTTCCCAGGTTACCAACCAGCTATAACTTCTATTTGGAGTTTTAACCTACATACATTTAATATGGTATTGATATGGTTGGTTTAAATCTATGAACATCTTGCTGCTTCTGTGTGTGCCATCTGTACTGTTTTTTCTTTCTCCCCTTTTTCTGCCTTCTTCTTAGGTTGATATATTATTCATTGATTTATCCTTCATTTGTAGATCAATTTTTCCTATTTTTCTTTTCATACCTGGTGATTTTTTTATTGGATATCTGACATTGTGGATTCTGTTTTGTTGCGTGTTGGATTTATTTTCATTATCATATATATTCTTTATCTTCTGGGACCTACTTAAATTAGTTGGAAACAATTTGAATCTTTGGTCCTGCTTTTAAGATTTGTTATGCATGATGAGAACAGTGCTCAATCTTGGTATAATTTTCTCCCACTACAGAGGCAAGATTCTTCTGTGTATTCTATGCAATGCACTATGAATTACAAGTTTTTCTAGTGTGCATGGAGAGAACAGGCATTATTCACAACCAAGAGGGAATTCTAGGCACTGTTACCACTAATCGTTTTTGGTGAACTTTTCTCCAGGAGGGGCTGGGTTTCTCGTATGCATGCAGTACTCAATCCTTGATTTAATACTCAGAGGAGACTCTCTGCAGTTATGGAGTTCTGTCTGTGCAGCTCTCTTCTCTCTGGCTCTCTGTGCCAAAATTTCGAGCTGCACTGGTATTCCTGGTGTCCTTGTCCTCAAGGACTATGTCAGGCTCCACTCTGAACTCTGCCTGAAAAGACATTAGGCTGGGCAATCCTACCTATTACCTGGTTTTTGCCTGTCTCTTAGAGACCACTGCCCTTCATGGTCTCATATCCCGAAACTTGCAAGTAAATGTTTTATGTTTTGTTCATTTTTTAGTCCTTTTAGAAGACAGAGTAAATCTAGCTTTGTCATTTCGTCTTGGCTGGAAGTGAAATTTATTCCTGTTATTTTTAAAGATTAAGAAACTGTGATTTAAGAAATTAATATGTCCAAGTATCTCTGATTATATTATAATCATCAGAATGAAGATTCCAAGAAAAGTAGATTCTGACTCATAACAACTAAAATCATAATGAACTTGATGTTATCAAACTAGTTTAAAATCTTGTCCCTGACCTTAGTTCTGGTGCATGTCAGCCATTTATTACTTACCAGTCCTCTGCTGAAAGGGAATGAACAGCTCAGCTTCATCTACTGACCCATGGAGAAATGACAATGCGCTTTAAGTCAAAAATAGTATTAGTAGCTTGTAGATGTACAATTCAGTTATTTTCATCTCACATTTTCATTTTGACTGGGAAATATGGGGATTAAGTATTTTATCAGAAGAACGGTACTCTGACAGTACATCCGACACTTTAGCTATTTGGGAGAACTATGACAAGGGCATTGTTGGTAATTTTCCATTTGGCCTTAGCCTTGGTTAAAGGACACTTGGTTACACCAAGTGCTATGGTTAATAAAAGTGTTGAGACAGGCAAAGACAGCAGAGGTCCTAGGACCACATGGAACAGCAGTGTATGAGATGATCACAGGAGAGAAGGCATGTTCAAGATAATCCGTGATGGAGACGCGGAGGGAAGAGTTACCTCTGGTCACACAGGGGCTGAGCAAGTGATGTCATGAAAAGCTTGTGTAAGTGGCAAGAGCCTGATGACAGAGCAGAGCTTCCTTTAAACAAGGACCCACTTCACCCTCCCTTCTTGAGTAAACCATGAGTAGGTCTGGCCATCTCTTTCATTATGAAAATATCTCCTCTAAGGGTAAGGTCCATATTATATTGTTCAAAATTGTATCGTTAGCTTTTAGCACAGTGGTGCAGAATGAACACTCATGGTTCTATTGAATGAATATTTGATTAGTTGGATGAATGAGAAAGGCAGTATAAGTACAATGTGAGAATTAGAATATCCCTAACCTCAAAACTTAACTATAAACCCTAAGAATTAGAATGAATTTAGAAGTCATTTTGAGCCAGTGATTTTCATTTTATAGGTATTAAAAACTGAATCTTAGGACAATTTAGATTCTAATTTTAGCTTGTCATCTTCTCAGGTGTTTTGTGTTTTTGTGTGTGTGTGTGATGTGTAGCGGGAGTTCTGAGAGACAAACGTCTCCAGTGTCAAGAGAATGACCTACTTTAGTTATAATTAGCTTTCATTTGATTCCCATAAAAAAGGATACTCATACACACTATAGATTCTTACTAAAACAATTACATCATAATCACATTTAAGTTTGTGTGCTTATAATTGCTAGTGTAACTATAGTTATTTTGATTTTCATAATTTAATTAGATCACAAAGTTTAATTCTTCAAAATACAGTATAAAAATGGCCACATTTTTAAAAGTTACAACTATTTTTACACTTATTTTATGTAAGTACAAATTACCTAATTGAAACTAAAATCATTCACTTGTATGTAAAATCATCTCGATGTAAGAGTTTTTCAGCAAGTCAGTGATGTCATTCAGCTGACGAATTCCCTATATAAGTTCCCTTTCCCTATATAAGATTTCCCTGGTTAGTTCTCTACACCAGAGGTCAGCACATTTCAACCTTCAAGACAAATATTTTTCTTTTTCTTTTTTTTTTTTTTAAATTTTTTTTTAATGTTTTATTTATTTTTAGGAGAGAGAGAGAGACAGCGTGAGCAGGGGAGGGTCAGAGAGAGAGGGAGTCACAGACTGAAACAGGCTCCAGGCTCTGAGCTGGCAGTCAGCACAGAGCCCGACGCGGGGCTCGAACCCACGAACCGCGAGATCATGACCTAAGCGAAAGTCGGACACTTAACCGACTAAGCCACCCAGGCGCCCCAAGACAAATATTTTTCTAAATAAAGATTTTAGGACCCTCTGTTTTTTCTTTTTCTTTTTTTTGTTTTTTGTTTTTTTTTCCTGTATTATCACGTAGATACTTTTTATTCCTGTTCATTGGCTTTGACAAAGACAGTAAATAACACACAGAGAATAGGTGCATTTTGAGGAATTTTAAAACACTGATTAATGTAACACTAAGAAATGTAAAGTCCCTTGCATACAGAGAGAGAAAAATTAAAACGCCTTTAGTTCTTAATGCACCAGGCTTATACAAATCTAAATTCCTCACTTTAACCTGAGCTTAAAATAATGGGCAAACTTGACAGAGCTTTACAAATCCTAGCAATGAACATTATCATTTGTTACCAGATGAGTAATAATAAGTGGAGATATCACATACTGGGAAGTGTCCAAAGAGTTTAGCAAGACAGTACTTCTTTCTCTCAATACAAAGATAAAACAGTGATAAAACTAAGAGTTCATTGCATTCACTTGGAAGGGAAGGGCAGGTGGGTGGTTTCATTAAAGCAGATTGCAGCCCTCTCCTATAGGAGTGTAAAGGAGAATGAACAAACACGATAGGTAAAATTCATTCCACAGTGCGAGAAGGTACGTGGATTTAAAGTCCATCACAGTAATTAAATTTCAGTGTTGACACAGTACATCTCAACATTCAGAGTTCTAAATATAGTTTATACAGTGCCTGTGAGCAAGTGCAATGCGCATGAATATTTATCTCGGTGGTGCTGATTCTTCTGCCACATGCTCAGAAAAGAAGGGTTGAGATTAGGACAGACCGGAACAGAGATGAGCACTGGGTGTTATGTGGAAACTAATTTGACAATAAACTATTTGTAAAAAAAATAAATAAATAAAATAAAATTAAAAAAAGATCATTTCAACTATTTTAGATGATTATCATCAAGGACCCTCTGTTTTTTCTAAATAAAAACAATTTGAAACATAGCCTTGCTCATTTACTTACCGTCTATAGCTACTATCATGTTACAAAGTGGAGCTCAGTAGCTGTGACAGGGACTCTGACCAGCAAAGCCTAAAAGATTTATTATTTGGCAATTTCCAGAATGAATGTTTTCTGATCCCTGCGTAAAGCAATGGGAAAATAGGAAGAATATGACTTCCCCTTGGTAAGTTTGCCTTGGTAAAATAAAGAGTAATTCTTTTCAAATGACTTGTTTTTAGAGATTAAAAACTTTCAACATTACTTTCCTGGAAAGTCAGTGCCTCATTGTAACATGCCTAGAACTGAGCTTCTGAATGAGCAGTTTATTATTTACCAGTGTATTCAGGAGACTTAGCAGTTATGGCCAATTAAGAATGCCACAAATTCTCTGACACCCCTTCCTTTTCATCTAGGAAGAATCTGTGATCATTTCACAAAGAAATTATGGAGGAAGTAACAGGCAGTTAGTTTCTAGACCTAGGCCTTAAGAGACAGCAGCCTTTCCTTCTGGCCTTGGAAGTTTTACACCTGAGGCCCTAGACTATGAGGTAGGAATGACGACCCCAAGACTGCCCTGCTAGGAGAAACTTGTGCCTTCTGGAAAGGCCTGGAGAATGAGAGGCAGTGTGGACAGACAGAGGGACAGGCAGTTAAGAGCTCCGCAGATAGTAAGTGAAGAGGACCCCCAGCCCTTCTTCCTACCTGCTGTGGCAAGGACCAGAGAACATTCAGTCAGACCCTTCCCCAATTCCTGACCCACTGATTTCTGAGCAATTTAAAATAGTTGTTTTAAGGCATGAAATGTTAGGTATAGTTTCTTACGTGGTAATGCATAACAGAATCAGATTTTATTTATAATCTGATTACTATTGCTGTAACTAAAGCCAGAAAACCCAAGGAAGGGGTAGCAAATCATGCTTCATACTTCTACAACTTTTTTTTTAAAATTTAAGTTTGTTTGTTTGTTTGTTTGTTGAGAGAGAGAGAGAGAGAGGCAAAGAGGAAAAGAGGCATAAAGAGAAAAGGAGAGGGAGAATACTAAGCAGGCTTTGTGCTGTCAGCGTGGAGCCCATTTTGGGGCTTGAACTCACAAACCACAAATCTTGACCTGAGCCAAAACCCGGACTTGGATGCTTATCTGACTGAGCCCCCCCAGGAGCCCCCAATTTCTACAGCTTTTATCACAATCTCTGTACATTAAGGAATGGGGACTTAGAGTTTCAGGTGTCTGCATGTGCAGATTGCCAACAGGTGTTTGCTGATTATTCCGACAGATTAACAGTTTTCATTCCCGAACAAGCAGATGGCTGATCCTGTCATCTTCATCCTTGGCAACCATCTTACTTTGATAAACATATTGTTAAATCTTTTGTTTCTTTAAAAAACGGAAACAAACTTAAATAGTTATAAATAGTTATTAAGTTTGACTGGCAGCAATATGGGTATGATAATAGTCTTTATTTTATAGTAGAAATGAAATACAGGTACACATATAGAACGGCTTAACTCTTTCACCTTTAGAGGACCAGAGTTCATTTTTTTTTTTTTTTTTATTTCTGAGAGAGAGAGAGAGACAGAGACAGACAGCATGAGCAGGGGAGGGTCAGAGAGAGAGGGAGACACAGAATCTGAAACAGGCTCCAGGCTCTGAGCTAGCTGTCAACACAGAGCCCAACGTGGGGCTCGAACCCACAAACCATGAGATCATGACCTGGGCCAAAGTCCAGAGTTCATTTCTTTATTGGGTATGCGTGCAGGGGCCTAGAAACAATCCAAATATGATGCACTGCTTGACCAACGGTTCACTAATTTATATACCAAAGAATTGTGTTTCATGCTTCCTTGTAAGCCATAATATCATGCCTATTTCTTAAGAGACCGTCAGGGAATTTTCTATTATTAATATAATGGTTGAAATTCTAATGAAATCTCTTTCTAAATATCTTAGATTTCACATAGAATGCCATTTAAAAGTTTTCATCTGTTTCATTCTTAATATTTAGCTAAATAATAAACAATAATGACAATGTTCATTTATAGCTAAAGGAATCTCTTGGATCCCTCCTGTAAAGGTCCTTCATGCAAATATAGTCATACTCTGAGTTATTAGGGTTTAGGATCTCAACATCTGAATTTGGCAGGAGATATATTTTAGTCAATAACAGTAAATGCAAATATTTATTCATTTTATAACATTCCATAGTGCATGTAATACCTTAGAACACAAAGTAGATTTTACTTCTTCACACTGATAAAGTTCAGATACGTTAAGGATTTTTGTGTCATTTTCCTATAAAATTTTTCTCTTGCTCTACTCCCAGAAGTCACTTCTCACAAGCCATACTTGTATGGCTTTTAGGAGCAGGCTACTTTTTCTCACATTAACGGCAATCTGGAAAGTCAGACCTTCAGATCTGTTAAATATGTAAACTAAGTGTAAGTAGTATCTTGATGTGCGGTCTCAAAATTTTTCTATGAAGATTTTTCATTTGCATTTGTCTTATAGGTGTTATATTACTGTCTAGGAATAGGGATGTCTAGGTTACACAAAAGTCAGTTATTTAGTTTAATAACTACCAAGATTTTTATCATTGTTCCAAGTATATTAAGTTGCTGGCTAAAAGACATATAACACTTACACAATCAGATGGGCATTTTCAATATAGGCTTACTAAGTTCTACTTATATTTTGATATGCCCTTTGGTTTCAATTCCTCAGAATCTAATGTAATTATCTGCATTTACCTTCCAGGAATTTGAGAATGCCTAATTGATTTCCTCAGCTTAAAATGTAAATATCAGAATTGATATAGTGAAAAAATTTATTGAATAAGGAATAGGTAAGTATATGTTACCATGTGCTAGATATTACATCTAATATTTATAATACAATAAAGTTGTATTGGAATTTATTTCAAAACATTGTAGCACATAGTATATAAAATATGAAAATGGAGCCTGGTATGAAGCATTCAGAAAATATATGAATTATGCATATTAATAAAAGATAAAAAAGCAGTCATTTATATTCATTACTGAAGATTGAAAAGAAAAGACTTTTTATTTTAATTAATATATGTACTATAAAATGTATAATAATTTAGGTGTTTCCAATTATTTTGCAACATAGCTTTCTTCTCAGTTATAAAAATTATAAAAACAAGTGAAGTTGGGGCACCTGACTGGCTCAGTCAGTTAAGCCTCCACCTTTGGCCCAGGTCATGATCTCATGGTTAGTGGGTTTGAGCCCCGTGTCAGGCTCTGTGCTGTCAGCTAGCTCAGAGCCTGGAGACTGCTTCTGATTCTATTTCTCCCTCTCTCTCTGGCCCTCCCCTGCTCACGCTGTCTCTCTCTCTCATAAATAAATAAAAAACTTTTAAAAATTAAAAGAAAAACAAAAAACAAACAAAAAAAAAACCCCAGGTGAAGTCTCCTATAATTAATGGTCCAAAACAAATACATACCATGAAGATTCTACAATTAGATACTTTTTAATGCACATCATATATACTGGTTTTCACAATTTTTACCAAGAAGCCGAATGTGAGATACCTATCCATATATATGGATACATATATATCACATACATTTCATTGGTAGCAATGACATTGCTTTATGCTGTGCTCATATGACAATTAAATGTATATTGTTGATTACACAATGAACTAGATGTGGAAAGTTCTAGTTTCATCCCCTGGCACTTTGATGAAGAAGGAATAAAAGATGCCAACTTAAGCAGTGTGACATTAAATTACATCCCAATGTCATTCCAATATGATACTATTAAAATAATTTATTTTCCTATCATGGCTGTTGTATCAGGTTGACCATTTGGGAAGTAAGGGATGAGGCATAGTAGATACCCAGTAATATAAGCAAAATTATAAAAATAAGACAAAATTCTGAAAAGCAAAAGGTTATAATAAGGGAGAGTTACATGAAAGGAAAAAAGCACAAAATGTCAATTGGATTTTGAGATTTGTATAAAAAGCCATCAAGCAGTAGGAGCCCAGTGAATTCTTGCCATTTGTGATTATATTGATTAATTGCAATTTAAATAAAATGTGAACATTTTAAATGTAGAAAGGAAAATGCTGTTAACCTTCTGTAGACTGCACTTTATAAAACTGTTTCTATGTGCAAATACTGCTGAAATTAAAGAACAGGACATGTAATTTATATATCTTGTTTTAAAGAAACAATGATTCTAGAAGCCTGACCCAAATTCATTTTATGACTTTGGAAATAGTTAGCAATGCTTATATGAACTTATTAGCCCAGTGATAAAGAACAATGGGGGGTGTACAGTGCTACTTCCCAAAAGAAATATGAGGTTATTATACAAAAAGAGTAAGAGAATTGAATGAGGTTCTGTTCTAAAGTAAGCCATCCAAGGACACTATGAATAATATTAAATGTCCAATCTGCATCATTTCATAATACAACAAAACAACCATCTCTTTAAAATATATATTCTACACTTTACTGCTTCTTTCATTGTCTTCTTAAATAGTGCATTTATCATTATGGACAAGGACCACAAAGAGAATTCTGTACAAAAAATATATACATTTGGAATAAGGGTATAATCAAAAGGCCATAACACAAATCAAAATACTGAAGAAAAATTACATAGACTGTCCTAAGCAATTGAAAGAAAATGGAGGGGGAAAATGTTTATACTAGTGCCTACTTACTTATTCAAATTGAGTAATTAAAGAAAGGGAACCTCCTAATGACATGGTTTTTCAGTCAATCCTTAACAATAAATATGCCTTTTATTGGTCAAGCTAATTTTTAGATGACATATAATCAAATAGTTGAAAAACACACTAGTTCAATAACTGATGAAATTAAGTCCAAATGAGGGGAAAATTATATGTGGAATCCACTAAATGGTATGTGAAGAAGGAAAAAAGGAAAATCTGGAAATCCACATACTGATAGTGCTCTATTAAATAGAAGAGGCTCAACTCCTGCATTGTAAGAATGGAAATAAAATAGGCTCTCAAAACTCTACATTGCAAACCTTTAACAAATGCAAGGCAGGGTATCCAAGGTAAAATCAATCTGCTACCAGCCATCCAAGGAAGAGATAATGCAACTGCCCCTTGATACAGATAGCCATTTACATTTCTCCAAGATATGAGCTTGAGAAAACCAACTCCATTTGTAGTAAAGTATGTTTCATTGCCACCAAAGTCCTTACAAGTTATGTTGGGTGTTGGAAAACAAGAAACATGAGCTATGTATTATGTGCACATAACTGGCTCTCATGTAGCATCATTTCTCTTTGAATCTTTACAATTATAATCCCCCACTTTGAGGTCCTTGCACTTAAGCATCTCTTTGCCATCATGGCAGTGATGGCAGCAGCCCCCTCAAGGTCCTTTGGTCACTGATGAACCACACGACAACCAGCAGTTATGAGGCCACAGCTTCCAGATCAGGCACACTGGAGACCAGACAACCACCATGCAAGGGATTGGCTTGTAGTTACCTTCTTCAACATTTGAAGACAAACAGAAGAAAAATCTAAGAGATTATTAAGGTAGAGATAACAAGCTGGTTTTAAAAATTAATAAAGTCCAAAATTTACAAAAAGTCACAACATGAAAGTTTATCATTCTTATTGGACAAACAGAAAACATGAATGGTAAAATAGGAAAATGAGACCTACAACAGAGATAGATGGCTAGAAAAAGAGAGAAACAGAGAGAGAGAGAGTGAGAAAGAGAGAGAGAGAAGGAGAATGGTTGAATATAGTTGCTACTACACAATATAAACTAATTGTCTTATCTATTTTATAACATGACACACATTAATGAGGATAATTATGCAGTCTTCTAATTCATCTAGATCTAATAGCAAATAATACAAACTTGCTGTTGCATGCTACATATGTAAACAAATAGTGTCATTGCACAGTCATAAGATCTTCTACCATGTATACACTTTAATAATCTAAGAGATATTCAAACAAATATACATTATTACCAATTTTTAAATCTGACTCCAGTTACCTTAAATGAATCATACTTAGCAAATGTATTTCATATTTTTAAGGTGAAGTGACAGCATTTGAATACATATTTGAAAAAAGAGATAAAGCAGTATCAAGTCTGTTATTAGCTAAAGCTTAGATACCTTAATAGGTAGGTAATGTTTTGGATATATATGGAAGAAAGAAAACTAACCAAGTTCTTTGAAATTTATTACAAGACACACAATAAATTAGCTATCAACTATTTAATGCATATCAGAGCACTAAAAGCTCATTACTGGGAGTATGGTAGTATGAGACCTTTTAATGATTTTGAATTATGAGTACTGTCCTATTAAACACAATGAGAAATAAAAAGTAAAGATTATTTACAAATAAGTTACATGATTTGTGGTCAGATGAGGTGCAAGCATTGTCTGTTACAGTCCATTGGGGACTTCATTCCCTTATCTCCCTAACAACATGGGACAATTGCCCCCACACTTCTGTCACTGAAGGTGCCCCATTCCCCTAATTAAAGCTGAATGCTTTTCCCATTATAACAAATGTCTCCTGTTGTTCTTCACTTCTCTCTAAACCAAAACAGTGTCATACTTTGCTAGCATTATAAAACTCTTCATTCTTACCTCTTTTACTTTTGTAATGGTATTGAATATATCACTAGTTCACTCTTTTTATTGCTGAATAATATTCCACTATGTAGGTACTGCAAATTATGTAGTCTTTTAAATTGCAGTACTTTTTTTTAGTAGGTGCCACACCCACTGTGGCGCTTGAATTCACAACCCTGAGATCAAGAGTCAGAAGCTGTACCAACTGAGCCAGCCAGGTGCCCATTAAATTTTAGTATTTTATATGGATATTTCATCAAGACTTTAATTTACAATTTCTCTGACTAATATGATATTAAAGATTTTTTCCTTTGTTTAAAGATCATTTGAATATCCTCTTTCATGAAGTATTTTCTAAAATTTTGTTCATTTTCAAAAAGTGGTCATTTGCCTTTATTATTGAGGCATAACTATTCTTTATATATTATATGTAGATGCATGTCTTCTGGAAAATATGAATCTTCAAATATTTTCTCCCAGTCTATACCATGGCCTTCATTTTGTTAATTTTATTTTTCATAGACCTGAAGGTTTTTTATTTTTTAATGAAGGCCAATTTATAATTTTACTTCCTATGGTCTTAAGAAATTTTTGTCTACCCTGAGGGCACTAAGATTTTTTTCTTGAATTTTATAATTTCAGCTTTTTATGTTTGGGTTTATGATCCACTTTGAATCTTTTAAAATGTATTTTGCAAGATAAAAGCATAATTGAAAGTTGGATATATACCAGGTATTTTTTTACTAGGGAATTATTATTAATTTTCTTGGAAGAAATAATGGAGTGAGATTACATAGGAGACAGTTTGGATTTTTATGTATGGAAGCTGAATTAATTTGGGGCAAATGTTAATATTTTTTCTGCAACTTCTGCTCACTCAGAAAAAGAAAAACAAATCATAAAACCATGTATGTATAGCTACCTAGGTAGATAAATACAGCAAGTATTATTGAATCCCCCATCTATCCCATCCCCCACCCACCTCCCTCCATCAACCCTTAGTTCGTTCTTTGTATTTAAGAGTCTTGAATGCTTTGCTTCCCTCTCTGTTTTTGTCTTATTTTTTTCTTCCCTTCCCCTATGTTCATCTGTTGTATTTCTTAAATTCCACATATACGTTAAATCATATGATATTTGTCTTTCTCTGACTGACTTATTTTGATTAACATGATATACTCTATTTCCATCCACCTTGTTGCAAATAGTAAGATTCCATTGTTTTTCATCATTGAGTAATATTCCATTGTATATATGTACCACATCTTCTTTATCAGTACATCAGTCGATGGACATTTGGGCTCTTTGCATACTTTGGCTATTGTCAGTAGTGCTGCTGTAAACATTGGGGTGCATGTGCACCTTCGATCAGCATTTTTGTATCCTTTGGATAAATATCTAGTAGTGCAATTGTTGGGTCATAGGGTAGTTCTGTTTTAACTTTTTAGGAACCTCCATACTGTTTTCCAGAGTGACTGCACCAGTTTTCATTCCCACCAACAGTTCAAAAGGCTTCCTTCCCTCACCCTCATGGGTATCTCTTGTTTCCTGAGTTGTTAATTCTAATCATTCTGACAGGCGTGAAGTAGTATCTCATTGTGGTTTTGATTTATATTTTGCTGGTGATGAGGGGTGTGGAACATTTTTTCATATGTGTGTTAGTCATCTGGATGTCTCCTTTAGTCCCATACACTTTAAAAACTAATTTGGCATTGCATATCCAGATTAGAAAAAATCACAGAGTGTTACTACTTGAAAAATATAACCTAATTTTTAAAAAGTGATCAAATTCTTTGTAAAACAGGTAATAATTTCAGCCTGGCAGACACTTGGGAAATATAATGAAATTTCAACAATAAAAGATTGTTACAAAAAATAGTTTTTTTTTGTTTTTGTTTTTGTTTTTTAGATTTTTAATGTTTTATTTATTTCTAGGAGAGAGAGAGAGAGAGAGAGACAGCGTGAGCAGGGGAGGGTCAGAGAGAGAGGGAGTCACAGACTGAAACAGGCTCAGGCTCTGAGCTGGCAGTCAGCACAGAGCCCGACGCGGGGCTCGAACCCACGAACCGCGAGATCATGACCCAAGCGAAAGTCGGACGCTTAACCGACTAAGCCACCCAGGCGCCCCTGTTACAAAAAATAGTTTATAGCCATTGAATTTTAGTAGTTTTTTTGCAAGTAGCATCAGGTTTTCAAAACGATTTTATGGACATACAATGGTAACACTTAAGATAAAAATAGGAGGAGAAATGTATATTTAATATGATTCCTTATTTTCCTCTTACACATGAGCATAAAATAATCTGGGAAATATATTAATGTAAACAATCAGTATCTTTCCATAAAAGGGTCCTGAATGACATTTATTTTTCACTTAATTTTTCTATAGTTTTAATCTAGTTTTAAGATTTCATTTTATTTTATTTTATTTATTTTTTTAAATATTTTTACTTATTTCTAGGAGAGAGAGAGAGAGACAGCGTGAGCAGGGGAGGGTCAGAGAGAGAGGGAGACACAGACTCTGAAATAGGCTCCAGGCTCTGAGCTGGCAGTAAGCACAGAGCCCGACGTGGGGCTCGAACCCATGAACCGCGAGATCATGACCTAAGCGAAAGTTGGACGCTTAACCGACTAAGCCACCCAGGCACCCCTAGTTTTAAGATTTTAAAACAAAATAATAAACTTTGCACATACCTTTTTATCAGGGTTTATATAGACTTACTGTCCATTGGCCCAACTAACCAGCTGCCTGTTTTTGTAAATAAAGTTTATTGGAACACAGCTATAAGTATTTATTTACATATTGTCTACAACTTCTTTCATGAAAAAGGGCAGAGTTACGTAATCGTATCATCAGGGTATTATGGCCAGTCACACAGCCAAAACTGTTTACAAAATATTTATTTTGTACCTTTACCTTTACATGAAAAGCTCGCAGTTTCATTATGTTCAAGTTTCAAATCTATCAAGATTTCTTAAAAAACTGTTTTACACACCACAAAGTGATATAAAACTTTATTATATAAATGATTTCATTTATCAAATTTTTAAAAGTCTTATTTAGATCTAAAAGTGTGACTTTATTTAATACTACTTTAAATAAAAAATTCAAATTACTCAGAATGAAAAAAATATATAATAGATTACTTCAAGTAAAATTAAAGCTTCAAATGCATAAGTATGTTGTTTAAAACCTCTCTCTTTACAGTGTATCTATTTAAAGAGATCACAAAGAACAGCATATTTAAATTATTCTATCTTGAAAATGGCTAATACTTCAATTATGACGACTGTTTAAAGAACAGAACTCTGGGAAGAGAACTCACTAGCCTTTCCTTTTTGCTGTTGTTACTGTCTCACTTTGAGTTCTGAGTACTGGGAAAAATAGTAACTCCCCAACTATGTAAACCACTGGGTTGTTTGTGATTCACAATTTTGTAGTGCTCTTAAAAAAAATAAGACCATTTCATGGACAATGGGGGTGAAATAAATACATGTGCCAATGCATAAAGGCCTAAAATCAGAGTTCTCAGTTGAAAGGTACAGAATTTTTTAAATGCTTCAGGAATTTCTTTCAGTAGAGGTTGACTAGACATTACTATCGACTTTTCTAAAGAAAGCTTAAGAAATCCTGATGGTCAGGAATATAATTCTCCAATTTTCCTAAGTTCATTCTAAATTTCTTTTCCTCTTCTTCCCACTCTAATTCTAGTTTATTGACTTCCTATTTTATTCCTTCTCTCTCCTTAGGAGGGCTTGGCCCTCTTTGCCAGAATGATGGATCTGAAAGAACAGTCTAATCATCAAGAACACTCAAATTAAACCAGAATGTGATGCATATCACAGGTAGTCTTATAAATAGATGAGACAGAAAGATACCTCACCCTTTTATTATTGCAAAGTAGATGCACATGGTTGCTGCAGTCCCCAGAAAATGCACCCTGGCTACTAGCAGAGTAATTTCTGTTTTCTCAGATCAGGTTTCTTTTCTGTTAACAGTGTTGACAAATAAAGTGGGGTCACATGAATACAAAAACAACTTGGTTAATTTGAAATGACTATGTTCAAATAAGTGAAAGAAATAATACATTGTATTACACCCAAAAAGTTCTCATCATTGCAGAGAGGCTAATTGTAGGGTCTTTTTTGGACCACAGGGTCCATCCAACTGTGATCCCATCCTTGGTCCACCTCATAAATTCCCCTCAGATTCCTTTCCAGATCTTCAGTCAGACTGGAGCTAACTAGACCACAAGTTGATCAGCTGCTAATACTCTTTCCTAAATGAGTACCTATTCCTTATCTCATTGTACTGCTATCTTGAGTATGTGTGAGTCCAGATTGAGTCAGAAAGTCATCCATGTGAATTTTTTTCTCTTTAGCTCACTGATTAGGGCAACTTAGCATAAAACTGAAAGCATTTTCAGACACTCATACAACATGATTTGTATCTGCAGTGTAGAAGGCTTTTTATAGATATAAAATCATAATGTATAACTATATATGTATTTTAGGGGAGAAATTTCCCTCTACCCTTCTGAGTTTTTGGCTGAGACCCCTAAACAAAAAACAGATTAACAAAAGAAAAACAAGGAGAAGTTTATTAACTGTGTACTTCCTGTATACATGAGAGATACACACACCCATGAAAGATAAGTAATGCAAAGAGGTGGCTTTAGAATTCAGGATTAAATACCATCTTAACAGGAGAAGGGGAAGGAGATGTAGATCTCTTAGGGAGAGTAAATGTTTTTTTTTTTTTTTTTTTTTTTTTTAAGGAATGACAAATGAGTTCTTAGAAGAAGAGATGGGAGTTTGGGTCCTTAGTGACACATGCCATTTGGGTATAGTGTCTTCTTCAGGTGTCCTCTCCTATGACAAAAGTCAGCCCTTTTTGGTGGTAAAATTTCCTGGAAAAGGATCTATGACAATTGAGTTCCTTCTGGAGGATCTTTTAGATGGGTGAGGAAGTTCAGAGAAAGCGTTTGCTGTTTCTCAAGTGTCTATGTCTCACAAAGATCAATATGACAAAGAGACATATTTTGGAGTAATATATTCTGTGGTCCTTTATTATATATACATGTTTAATAGCATCATACTAGGATCTCATTTTGAATCATTAAGTTCTCTTATTCATATTTATCAGTTCCTATCAAATCAACTTAGATGAAATTAAAATATATTTTTGTCTTTTGTGATAATTTTCTTTGTATATTCCATGATCATCTTCCTCCATATCTCTGTATCACTCTGTAGAAGCATCTTCTCTTTGTTCCCACATTACCCATTAAAATGTGCTAGAAATTTCTTTTCTTTTCTCTGCAGCTGGACTCCCTAATCTGAATCAATATGTGTTCATTCTCCCTCATCATGATATGTGTGTGCAGTATCTTATGCTGTATGATTTGGATCACTATTTTCTAAAGGGATTGCAATGATTATTTTTAATTAACTAAGGCTAAAGTGTGTTGAGGAAATATAATTAAAAATAAAATTTCCTGCTAGACCAGAAAAATCTTTTCACAAAGGTTTAAGAGAAAGAAAATGATTTTATTATTGAATGAAAAGTAAATCAGACTGTGATGCATACCACAGGGAGTCTCATAAAGAGATAAGACAGAAAAATATATAATCTCACCCTTTCATTATAGCTAAGTAGATGCACTCCATGGCAAACATCTTCTTGAGATAAACATGACTAATCTCCAGGTAAGAAAGAGGACTAGACAACATTTATCCCACATAGTTCATCCTGAATTCATCTGGCATTTGCAATGACCATCTATGCTGGCTAATTGGCTTTATCCAAATGAAAAATAAACTTCTCTTATCTTCATGGAAGGGAGTAGTTTTGGAGCAAGACACTGCAGAAGCCTGGGTCTATAATCCCACAGAAACTGGAGATAGGGGCACATATCAAAGAGGTGGTTCCCAGGTCCTTGAGGAAGAGGCTTCTTTAGCTTTTAATGATTCATATATATATATTAAAGAGACAGAAAAAGAATTACAATTGTAATTCTAAATCTAAACCAAATGCACTTAAAATGGGAGCTACAGGGAGTTTCTTTTGTTTTTAACAGGGAGAGTTATTTATTTATTTATTTATTCATTCATTCATTCATTCATTCATTCATTCATTTATTTAGTATTGATCTATTCATGTGATATGACTAATAATATATGTATAAGCTAATTCTTTTAGAATGTCTAATTTTCAAGAAGATTTTACACCTGTTTGTTTTTGAGAGCCAGAGAGAGACCGAGCACAAGTGGGCAAGGGGCAGAGAGAGAATGAGACACAGAATCCGAAGCAGGCTCAAGGCTCTGAAGTGTCAACATAAGACCTGACTTGGGGCTCGAACTCACAAACTGTGAGATCATGACCTGAGCTGAAGTCAGACGCTTAACTGACTGAGCCTTGACAGCCTAGAAATTAGTTTAAGGAAGATTTCCATCTATAACTAGAATGATAGATAAATTAAACAAATTTACTTTTTAAGCACATATCTGTGTTCAAAGCAAAATTATGCATGTGTGCACATGCATACACACACGCATGCCCACATCCTTAAATGATGGTGGAAATGCATTGAGAATTTAAATTCAGAGTAATTATGTTAAATTCTGATGTTATGGTAGCTCAGTGGGCTTTATATAAAATTTAGAGTTTTTGAAATATACCAAAAGAAAGATGTACATGGCTTTAGAGATACACAGGCAATAATCTAGAACTGAGACTCCAGCAGGAGTCCAAATGCTGGAAACACTCCCCTCAACACACACACACACACACACACACACACACACACACACACACACACACCCTTTCCATGAGTAAGGCATTGGGAGATTTTGCACAACTGCCCCAAGGTATTCTGCTAGGAGGGAAAAAGTGTATTTGTATTAAAGAACCAATTATAATAAGTATAAGTGAAAATATTTAATTTTCATAAAAGATACAAATATGCAAGTTACATAAGAGATGTAGAAAATGTGAAGTTAAGGCACCTAGGTGGCTTAGTCAGTTGAGCATCAGACTCTTGATTTCAGCAGAAATTCTGGCCTTTCCCCACTAGCTCATGGGTGTGCACATGCATGTTCTCTCAAGATAAATAAATAAACTTTAAAAAAGGAAAATTTTTGAGGTGGCTCAAAATATAACTAATAAAAGTTTAATTTAGTAACCATAAGCAAAGAGACAGCTTCAAGGGGAAAGAATTCAAGGAGATAGTCTTCTTTGGTTAATACAGAAACAATGTTAAAATAAATTGTCCTCTTCTCTTGATCAACAGCAGAAATCTCACAGAGATAGCAGAAAGTATTTAGTGTACAGGATTTTGAAGTGCAAAACAGATGGGAAGTTGTAAGGTGCAGAGTGTAGCTCAGTGCTTGATAAAGGATTTCAGGAAGAATTTTCTTTCCTCTAGTGAGTATATGCTATGTAACTTCTTCCATAAAGAACACATTCTAGAGAATATCGTTTCCCACTCAATTATATTAAAATAGAAGAAAGGGCAAACAGGGAATTGAAATGCATGCACTTTAGAAAAGACACATGAAGAACAATTTTTAACTTTATAAGAGCAATTCTCATTGTGTCATAATGTTTATTCAATGATTTCCATTTTTACCACCTACAAGACTGAGGTCACCTTATTTTAAAAGATTAAGAAATAAAGGATAATAGAATATCAAAAGACTAAGTATATCTATTGAAACCAGAAAGGAAAGCACAGGGAAATGTAAAATAGAACCTTTAAAAGTCATTTTCTTTCTATGCCTTTTTAAAAAAAATGGGATTCATCCTTTCCAAAGGTACTTTAGTTTGGCCTACATATCTGGTATATAATCTTAAATTCTAAGGGTTGCCATAGTTGCTGACTTGGTTTGTTAATTTTTCTGTTGTTATGGAGTTATGCTGATGTTCTGGACCAGGTATTTTTCTGGCCTGTGTATACTGTTGGAGTCCACAGGGGTCTGGACCAATTTAGGTGAACGTAAGAACGGGAAAAGATTCCTTCTGACTATGAGGAACAGTCATAGGGGATGAAAAGTCCACGGTTTGGGGTCTATGATGTATAAAGGCTCAGAAGAATTAAAGTATGATTTTGTTTCACTCTGAGTAATGAGAAATAAGGAAAACCCATTCTCATGGGTATATTCCCCTGTGCTGTCCAGCCCTGGACATTTACCAGCCCCCTTCTCACTTTACCCACCTGTCAGCAAAACCCTGTAGACTACACACAGGTCAGAAGAGACAAAGGAGAACATTTCAGACCTGCACTCACTTGCCTCTCTGTGGTCCAGATCAGCGTCTGTGAGGATAATGTTTGAGAACCAGTGGAACAGACACAGAGGATTCCTAGAGTTGTGGTTTAGAGCCATGCCCATCATAGACCCAGAATCTCTTTTATTCCTTAGTTTCTACTTTGCAAATTCTTGTCATTACAGGACTCCCTTTTCCTGTAGGTTGATGCTGGTAAATTTTAATTGATTTAACTCTTATTTGTGTTGCTTTTTAGATATTAGACAAGATAGATTCTGCAATTTTATGTTACTCTACTATGTTTGTTCTTTTTTCTCTCCAAATATCTGTGAAAATAACAGTTGCTATAAAACAAATGTTGGAAAGTAAAAGTTTCTGTAACTGTGCAATAAATTGGGAGGAAAGAATCTGTAAAGAAGAGTGTAGTGGCTCTCCCGTTGGCCAGATGTGAATCTTAGACCTTTCCAAGTAATGACTCTGTGACTTTGGCAAGTAAGTTAACTTCTTTGAGCACTAACTTTACCACTATGCATGTCATCCAGCACAGTGACAGGCACATTAAGTTTCAAGAAATTGTACAAGTATTGTAAAATCCCTATATTAATACATTGCATTTAGCTATCATTTGTTTTACCATGTAAATAACAAGGTGAGATATTCTATTTGCTTTCACAGTTTGAGAAGAATTTCAAACTAACACCAAACTAGAAGTTGGCATCTATTTTCATATCAGCCTTCTCTTCTGTATAAAATACTTCTGCTGCACTGCTTCACGTCACCCTAACCTCATCCATAATTACAGCAGTAGCTGCAGAGGACAAGTCTACCTGAGCCTTGACTAGAGTAGTAAGGGTGACACTGGATACATACTTACCAGTCAGCAAAATGTTGTCAGTCCCCCTCATGAGGGAAAATTAGTCCAATATCCATTTACATGAGGAGAACAGTAAATGTTTACTGCCTTGTCCCAGCTATGTTAACTATCACAGTTTCAGTCACAATGCAGTCTGTAAGATCTTTATTTTCTTAATTTCTGAAGAATCTCATGCTAGTTCATTATTTAGTAACATTAAGTTAATTGGTTCTAGTGATTAAGCAATCACATATAGAATGGATGCATGCCAGAATATGAGAAGAAAATACTACAGGCATTAAAGTCCTGCCTCATCCAAAATTATTTAGGGTTTCAGTGTTTCGAAGGATTTCCAGGACATTCCCTTGAAGGTAAAGAGCAAGATATTTGCTCCCTGAGCCTCTGTGAAAGAAGTGTAACCCTTAATGAGTTTCCCTGGAGTTGGGAGATTATACTATATTTGGGTATATGGCTGAAACCTCTGAGATGATGCAGGAAAATACTAGCTTTGACTGGGGCCAAGAATAGTGAGCTCTGCATCTGGACCAGGGTATAGTGTAAGTGCTCCAGACATAAAACTTTATAAATATGCAGTATCTTGTTACAGGTGTCAATGGTGTTACAGGAACTTTGCACAGGTTTCATCATGCAGACAAAGGCTGTGTCATCTGCAATGGAAAATCACCTACATATACAAAATAATTCCCTTGGTGAGCTATTGGTCCCTAGCAGCATTCTGAAGTTAGGATCATGTTACATTCACTCATAACTGCCTGTAAAATGTTAGGAAACATCAGCTATACTAAGACTTAAGGGCATAACAGACAGTTCTAATAACAATCTTTTGTGTATCAGAAATTGTCTATTTTTTATTAGTCTGAGCTGGTAAGATGTTTACAAGGATGTCCCATGGACAGGTGGTCCAGACTCTCATCTATCCTGTTTTTTGTGCACTGATGCCCCTCTCTTATCTACATCTGGGCCCTCAGAGGGAAGTATCTATGACTACCTGACAGAAGTGGAACATATCTTGGATCTGGGTAATAAGAGTGTTGTTTGGTATGTTGATGTGAGCTGTGGACTACATACTCTATCAAAAGTCATGCTAAAAGATAGAATGAATCTTTCTAATGAGCATTTCTGTGAGCAGTTTACTTGGCCTTTTACTTTGTCTGAGGTAACACACATGGAATCAGGCAGTGGTGTATGGATGTCAGTCATGAGTGTCCGTGGGCAAGATTGAAAAATCAGTAAGAAGGAAGTCAAGAAGTGGACTATACCGTCAGCTGATGAATGGAAAAAGAAGATGTGCTATATATATATACACACACAATGGAATATTACTCAGCGATCAAAAAGAATGAAATCTTGCCATTTGCAACAACGTGGATAAAAGTAGAGTGTATTATGCAATAAGTGAAATAAGTAATAAAAATACAGATATCGTATGATTTCATTCATATGTGGAATTTAAGAAACAAACAGATGAACATAGGGGAAGGAGGGAAAGAGAAACCATAAGAGACTCTTAATGAAAGAGAACAAGTTGAGGGTTGATGGAGGGAGGTTGGTGGGAGGCTGGGCTACATGAGGGATAGGCATTAAGGAGAGCACATGTTGGGATGAGCACTGGGTGTTATATGTGAGGGATGAATCACTAAATTCTACTCCTGGAACCACTATTGCACTGTAGGTTAAGTAACTAAAATTTAAATTAAGAAAAAAAGAAGTGGACTATAACTAGACCTATGGGAGGGACTGCAAAGCATGTAGATCTTATGTCTCTGCACATACACACCACAGAGTCTGCTATCTAGAATCCAGTGAACAAATAGGTGGGCATAATGTCAGCCAGCCTATCCCCTAAATTACTCCTGGCGCAGAAATTCTGTGACTGTGTGGGGGATGGTGGCAGCCAGAGTTATATATTGCCTGCCCAAGCAGCATAAGCACTTTCTCATTAAGAATGATGTAGGTGGGATGACTGGGTGGCTCAGTTGGTTAAGCATCCAACTTCAACTCAAGTCATGATCTCATGATTTGTGAGTTGGAGCCCCACATGGGGCTCTGTGCTAACAGCTCACAACCAGGAGCCTGCTTTGCATTCTGTGTCCTTCTCTGTCTGCCTCTCCCTGTCTTGTGCTCTGTCTCTCAAAAATAAATAAATGTGAGAAAAAAGGTTTTAAATGATACAGGTAATGGTATGACTATTCTATCTGCCAGAGCAACTACCAATAATGAAGCTTCAATTTGGTGCCATAACTGAGGAAGAACTGCCAGCCACTTACTGAGAAGTTAGGTACATCAGACCCATTTCACCCTGGAGGCAACAGGCATTTGTTAGTTTGGGATTTCTTGAACTTCCCTATCTCTGCTTGGATTACTACTTTCTAAGGGCTTACATATTTTCTTATTTACCAAAAGCGATATCACATATCATCTTTCAGACCACGGACTCATTTTATGAGAAAGAAAATTTGACAGTGGGTGAGCTCCTAGACTGTACTTATTATTCTATATAACATTATTTCAGAGAAAACAAACAAACACAGAAACTGGCCTAACAGAACAATGTAATGGCCAATTTTTTTTTTTTTTTTTTTTTTTTTTACTAATAGTTTATTGTCAAGTTGGTTTCCATATAACACCCAGGGCTCATCCCCACAAGTGCCCTCCTCCATGGCCATTTCCCCCTTACCCCTACACCCATCAGTCCTCATTTTGTTTTCAGCATTCAAGAGTCTCTCATGGTTTACCTCTCTCCCTTTCCCCCACTATTTCCCCCCTTATTCTCCCCTATGGTCCTCTGTTAAGTTTCTCCTAATCCTCCTATACGTGCAAACATATGGTATTTGTCCTTTCTGTCTGACTTATTTCGCGCGGCCTAACACCCTCAAGGTCCATCCATGTTGCTACACATGGCCAGATTTCATTCTTTCTCATTGCCATCTAGTATTCCATCGTATAGATAAACCACATCTTATTGATCCATTCGTCCATTGATGGACACTTAGGCTCTTTTCATGTTTTGGCTATTGTTGAGAGTGCTGCTATGAACATTGGGGTACATGTACTCCTATGCATCAGCACTCCTATATCCCTTGGGTAAATTCCTAGCAGTGCCATTGCTGGGTGATAGGAGAGTTCTATGGTTAATTTTTTGAGGAACCTCCACACTGTTTTCCAAAAGGGCTTCACCAGTTTACATTCCCAACAGTGTAGGAGGGTGCCCTTTCTCCATATCCTCACCAGCATCTACATTTCTCTGATTTGCTCATTTTAGCAACTCTGACTGGCGTGAGGTGGTTTCTCAGTGTGGTTTTGATTTGTATTTCCCTGATGAGGAGGATGCTGAGCCTCATTTCATGTGTCTGTTGGCCATCTGGATGTCCTCTTTGGAGAAGTGTCTGTTCATATCTTCTGCCCATTTCTTCACTGGTTGGTTGTTTTTCAGGTGTGGAGTTGGGTGAGTTCCTTATAGATTCTAGATATTAACCCTTTATCTGATATGTCATTTACAACTATATTTTCCCATTCTGTCAGTTGCTTATTAGTTTTATGGATTGTTTCCTTTGCTGTGCAGACGCTTTTAATCGTGATGAGGTCCCAATCATTTATTTTTGCTCTTGATTCCCTTGCCTTTGGGGATGTGTCAAGTACGAAATTGCTGTGGTGGAGGTCAAGGAGGTTGTTTCCGGCTTTCTCCTCTAGGGTTTTGATGGCTTTCTCTCACGTTCAGGCCCTTTATCCATTTTGAGTTTAATTTTGTGCATGGTGTAAGAAATTGATCTAGTTTCATTCTTCTTCATGTTTCTGTCCAGTTCTCCCAACACCATCTGTTAAAGAGGCTGTCTTTTTTCCATTGGATATTCTTTCCTGCTTTGTCAAAGATTAGTTGTCTGTATACCTTTGGGTCCAGCTCTGAGTTCTCAATTCTATTCCATTGGCCTGTGTGTCTGTTTTTGTGAGAATACCATACTGTCTTGATGATGACAGCTTTGTAGTAGAGGCTAAAGTCTGGGATGGTGATACCTCCAGTTTTGGTTTTATTCTTCATTATTACTTTGGCTATTCAGGGTCTTTTGTGTTTCCATACAAATTTTTGGATAGTTCGTTCTAGTTTTGAGAAGCATGCTGGTGCAATTTTGATTGGGATTGCATTGAACGTGTAGATGGCTTTGGGTAGTAGTGACATTTTAACTATATTTATTCTTCCAATCCATGAGCATGGAATGTTTTTCCATTTCTTTGTGTCTTCTTCAATTTCCTTCATAAGTTTTCTATAGTTTTCATTATACAGATCTCTTGTATCCTTAGTTAGGTTATTCCTAGGTATTTTATGTTTTTTTGGGTGCAGTTGTGAATGGGATCAGTTTCTTGATTTCTCTTTCTGTTGCTTCATTATTGGTGCTTAAAAATGCAACCGATTTCTGTACGTTGATTTTTGTATCCTGCAACTTTGCTGAATTCCTGGGTCAGATCTAGTAGGCTTCTGGTGGAGTCTGTCGGGTTTTCGATGTAGAGTATCATGTCGTCTGCGAAAAGTGAAAGTTTGACTTTTCTTTGCCAATTCTGATGTGTTTGATTTCCTTTTGTTGTCTGATGGCTGATGCTAGGACTTCCAGCACTATGTTAAACAACAGTGGAGAGAGTGGACACCCCTGTCGTGTTCTTGATCAGGGGGAAAGCTCTCAGTTTTTCCCCATTGAGGATGATGTTAGCTGAAGGCTACTCATAGATGGCTTTTATGATGTTTAAGTAGGTTTCTTCTATCCCGACTTTCTCGAGGGTCTTTATTAAGAAGGGATGCTGTGTTTTGTCAAATGCTTTTTCTGCATCTATCGACAGGATTGTATAGTTTTTACTTTTTCTTTTGTAGATGTGATGTGTCACATTGATGGATTTGCGAATGTTGAACCAGCCCTGTAACCCAGGAATGAATCCCACTTGATCTTGGTGGATGATTCCTTTTATGTGCTGATGGATTCGATTTCAAGTATCTTGCTGAGGATTTTTTCATCCGTATTCGTCAAGGATATTGGTCTGTAGTTCTCTTTTTTTGTGGGATCTCTGTCTGGCTTGGGAATCAGAGTAATGCTGGCTTCATAAAATGAGTCCGGGAGGTTTCCTTCTATTTCTTTTTTTTGGAATAGCTTGAGAAGAATGGGTACTCTGTTTTAAATGTCTGGTAGAATTCCCCAGGGAAGCCATCAGGTCCAGGGCTCTTATTTGTTGGGAGATTTTTGATAACTGATTCCATTTCTTCACTAGTTATGGATCTGTTCAGATTTTCTATATCTTCCCATGTGAATATTGGTAGTGAGTGTGTGTTTAGCAATTTTTCCACTTCTTCTAAGTTGTCCAGTTTGTTGGCATATAATTTTTCATAGTATTCCCTGATAATGGCTTGTATTTCTGAGGGGTTGGTTGTAATAAGTCCATTTTCATTCCTAATTTTGTCTATTTGGGTGCTCTCTCTTTTCTTTGTGATAAGTCTGGCTAGAGGTTTGTCAATTTTGTTTATTTTTTCAAAAAACCAACTCTTGGTTTCTTTGATCTGTTCAATTATTTCTTTGGTCTCTATGTTGTTTATTTCTGCTCTGATTTTTACTATTTCTCTTCTTCTACTGGGTTTAGGGTGTTCTTGTTTCTCTGCCTATAGTTCCTTTAGGTGAGTTGTTAGATTTTGGACTTGCCCTTTTTCTAATCTCTTGAAATCGTCCTGGATAGCAATGTACTTTCCTCTTAGGACTACCTTTGCCGCATCCCATAGATTTTGCATTGATTGTGTGTTCATTTTCATTCGTTTCCATATAGTTTTTAATTTCATCTCTAATTGACTGATTGGCCCATTCATTCCTTCGTAGGGTGTTCTTTAACCTCCATGTTTTTGGAGGTTTTCCAGACTTTTTCCTGTGATTGATTTCAAGTTTCAAAGCATTGTGATCTGACAGTGTGCATGGTATGATCTCGATTCTTTTATATTTATTGAGGGCTGCTTATGTCCCAGTATGTGATCTATCTTGGAAAATGTGCCATGCACACTTGAGAAGAAAGTGAATTCCCTGGCCTCAGGATGTAGAGTTCTAAATATATCTGTCAGATCCATCTGGTCCAATGTATCTTTCAAGTCCATTATTTCTTTAGTGATTTTCTGTCTGGTTGACCTATCCATTGTTGTAAGCAGAGTATTAAAGTCCCCTGCTATTAGCACATTCGTATCTATAAGCTTGTTTCTGTTTGTGATTAATTGTTTTAGATATTTAAGTGCTCCCATATTCGGTGCGTAGACATTTATGATTGTTAGTTCTTCTTGATGGAAGGACCCTGTAATTATTATGTAGTGCCCTTCTTCATCTCTTGTGATTTTCTTTAATTTAAAGTCCAGTTTGTCTGATATAAGTATCGCTACCCCGGCTTTCTTTTTATTTCCAGTAGCATGATATATATTTCTCCATCCCCTTACTTTTAATCTGAAGGTATCTTCCAGTCTAAAATGAGTTTCTTGTAGACAGCATATAGGTGGATTTTGTTTTTTTATTCATTCTGCTACCCTATGTCTTTAGATTGCAGCATTCAGCCCATTTACATTCAGTGTTATTATTGAAATATGTGGGTTTAGTGTCTTTTTGTCCGTTGTGGTGTTCATGTTTGTGGTGGTGTCTCTGGTATCTTTGTTCCTTGCAATCTTACCTTCAGAGCGTCCCCCTCAGGATTTCTGTAAGGCTGTCTTAGTGGTGACAAATTCTTTCAATTTCTGTTTATTTGGAAAGATTGTTATCTCTCCTATTTTGAATGACAGGTTTACTGGATAGAGGATTCTTGGCTGCATATTTTTACTGTTCATCACATTGAAGCTCTCCTGCCATTCCTTTCTGGCCTGCCAAGTTTCAGTAGATATGTCTGTCACCACTCTGATAGGTTTCACTTTGTATGTTAGGGCCCTTTTCTCCCTAGCTGCTTTCAAAATTCTCTCTTTGTCCTTGTATTTTCCCATTTTTACTATGATATGCTGTGCAGAAGATGGATTCAAATTATGTCTGAGTGGAGTCCTCTGTGCCTCTTGTATTTCAACGTTTACTTGCTTCCCCAGGTTGGTGAAGCTCTCTGCTATAATTTGTTCCAGGACTCCTTCAGCACCTTTCCCTCTCTCTTCCTCTTCTGGGATTCCTGTGATATGGATATTGTTCCGTCTGACCGTATCTCTGAGCTCTCGAACTCTTCTTTCATGTTCCTGGATCAGTTTGTCTCTTTTTTTCTCAGCTTCTTCTTTTTCTTTAATCGTGTCTTCTAAATCACTTATTTTTCTTTCTGCCTCTTCAATCCATGAATTGGATGCCTCCAATTTATTATGTATCTCATTTTTCGCATTTTTATCTTCATCATGCCTATTTTTATGCTGCATGTTGTTTGTATCCATAGTTTCTTTGATGTCCTCTATGCTTTTTTCAAGCCCAGCGATTAATTTTATGAATATTTTTCAAGCATCTTGTTCACTTATGCTCCTTATATCTGTTTTGAGCAGTTCATTAGCTGTCAATTCTTCTTGGAATTTTTTTGGAAGAGAGCTCTTTCATTTCGTCAATTTAGTTAGCTTTCTGTCTCTTGTTAGTTTTAAAGACTTGTTATGCTCTCTGCACATGTGAGTGCTGCTGTATCCAAGAAGACTTTTTGACTGCCCAGGGCCTATCCTTTCAGAGAGTGTTTTTTGAATGGTATCTTTTGGTCTCTCTTGTTGAGATCTTGGTTATTTTATTTTTCTACTTGTAGTGATATTTGGGACTCTCCACCTTGTGTACTTTCGCTTTTTTCTCGAGGTTGTCCTTGAGAAGAAAAGAGAGAGACGAACCCACAGGGAGCAGAGGCACACAAATGCACAGACACATCCAACAAACATGCAAACCGAGAGAAATACGTAAAAGTTAAGAGAAAAGATGGAGGAGGGAAGGCAGATAATAGAAAATAAAAAAATACATAAAATGGTTAAAAAGAAGAAAAGGAAAAAATAAGAAAACTGATGGTCAAAGAATGGTTTAAAGGATATATCCGGATTTCCCAGCTACAATTAAATAATTGGGTGTATGCAGTGCTGGTTGTAGAGCATAGAGAATGAGAGAGAATACAGTGCATGTATGAGGCAAAATTGGAAATAGAATGCATAGGCAGAAGGGATAAGAAGCTTTTTTCAAAGAGCGAAAGGGTGGAATATGGTTGGATAGGTGAGAGAAGGATGCTGGTGTTATCCAGAGAAACTATATAGTCAAATTACTCCTGAGAGAAAGAGGTGATAAGGTAGGTAGGTGGAGAATTTACATCTATGGAATGGACTAAATGTGACTGTTTAAGCAAGCCGGTCACCAAAGTTAATCAGGTCAGTGTTCTGAAAAAAATAGAAAAAAAAAAAAGGAGGAGAGCAGTTCTCTAGTGGGGATGGTCATGCTGTGATCCAATGTGTCTGGTGGGAGTTCTTCCTTGGTGGTTGTGAGAGGAGAGTGGCGGTGCTCCAGTCTCTTCTTGAACCAAGTGCTGCATCTCGCTTTTTTGGGTGTCTAGACTCTCCATGCCAGGGGCGCAGCCAAAGTGCGTCGTGCTCTTTAACCAGGCCAGGCCTAGTTTCCAAATCCCAGTTCACGTACCCCACTGAAATTGCTGTAGACAGAACCTTGCAGGCGATCCCCTCCCAAGCCTCTTGCCTAGCCCTGGGGATGGAGCCAGATTTGCTGCTCCCTTCTCCTCCTGGTTGGTTTGGCGAGCAAGGAAGGGGGTTTGCCTGGGGGGCCACCGGGCCTGCTGGAGAGCGAGAAACTGGGTCCCTCTGTGTCTTGTCACCCGAAACGCGAACTTGCATGTAAATCTCCCAGATTTAAGTCTTTCGCCTTCCCTCTAAGGGCCCAGCCAAGCCAGCAATGCGGAGGCCCGGTCTGTGCGCGGCTCCTCCAGGGGTCCAGCCAGCCAGGAGCACAAAGGAGTGGTGGCGTGTGGTTCCTCTAGGGGTTCAGCCAGCCAGGAGCACATGGTGTGGTCGGCGCGCAGCCTCTCTAGGGGTCCAGCTAGCCAGGAGCTCAAAGGAGTGGTCAGCACGCGGCCCCTCCAGGACGAGTTGGTGCAGGGAACCTGGCGCCAAGGGATTTGGCTTGCATGGTCCTTCTGTGCCCCGAGCAGAGGTTTTTCTGTTCCCCAGCGACAGGGACCGTGTCTTGAGTAGTTTCAGCCTCTCTCTTTCCCCTCTCACTCTCTGCAGAGGGGGATCACCCCCTTCCCCCTGAGTCTCTGATCCCGGCCCGATTTTATCTTCCCCAGTTCATACTCACATTAGAAGGCTTTCTCAGTGGATTCTGCGTCCCTTTTCTCCCAGTCTTTTGGGTTCTTTAAGGTTTAGTATTGCTTCAGATCTTTCCTGTGTGAGATATGGATGCAATGAATGGAGCTCCTTACTTCTCTGCCTTGTTGTCCCTCCCTCTATAATGGCCTATTAAGGGCTCTGTTAAACTATTGTCTGAGAAACCACACCCACTCTATATACACTGCATGTATGGAGTTACTGCGTGTTGCTAAAACATGGATCTTTTTCCTCAATATCTACAAGAACAGGTTAAAAGTTAGGTTCTTAGCATTACTTCCAGAAACCTATTTGAGAAGTTTTGGTTTCTGCCTAACAAATGTATGCTGTGCTGCATTTGCGTCTCTGTTTCTCAGCAAATGAGAGATCCTTCCAGCAGAAGCTAGCGAGATACCTCCTAAACCTGGAGTTATGGCTGCTGCCTGGCTTACAGACCTTACAGACCTCCAGATTAGGCGTCCTCTACCTCGGTGGGGTGGCCTACTCGAAGGAATCCTTTCTGTTTAGCACAGTGTCAAAGTATATCCTTCTCTGGAAAATATTCATGTTTCAAGAAGTCTTACAGATGCCAAATCATATTAGAATCTGTAGCAGTTTCCATAATCAGACTTTGATATTCACGCAGTAAAGTAATTTTTTTGTAGTTATCATACACTTAATAAAAGAGTAACAAATTCTAAACTGATCAAATTGAACTGTAGATTTTACTTTATCACAAGGTTGTGTAACCATTAGCACAGTCAAGTTTAGAATATTATCATCATCTGAGAAAGAAACCCTGTACCCGCCAGTAGTCATGCTCCATTTTTCTTTGATCTGCCGTCCCACAACAGCGCTAGGTGGCCACAAATATACTTTCTGTCTCTATAGATTTTCCTTTCCTGGATATTGCATATTATTGGAATCATAAATTTATCTTTTGTGACCTGTTTCTTCTACTTAACAATGTTTTCAAGGTTCTTCTATGTTGTAGCATGTACCAATACTTCTTTTTTATTGCCAAATAATATTCCATTATAGGGGTAGACTACATTTTATTTATCCATTCGCTAATTGATGGATGCTTGAGCTCTTTCTACTTTTTCACTATTATTAATAATGCTGCTACCAACATATATTACAACTTTCTGTGTGGATGACATGTATTTTGATTTTTTTTTTGGAAGGGAAGCAGGTGGAGGTTATACATCTAGCAGTGGAATTGCTGGATCTTATGAAAATTCTGTTTTCGAAGAACTGTTTTCCTAAAACAAAACAAAACAAACAAAACAACAACAACAACAACAAATGGACTGTTTTCCAAAGTGGCTGCCTCATTTTACATTCCTACCAGCAGTATCTAAAGCTTCCAGTCTCCACATCCTCACCACCACTCATCCCCCGCCCCCCTCTTTCTCTCTCTCTCATCTCAATAGGTATGAAATGGTAATTGTTGTGGTGTTTATTTGCATTTCTCTTATAACTAGTGATGTTGAACATCTTTTCATGTTAGCCATTTGTATATCTTCTTGAGAAAATGTCTTTACAGATCCTTTGCCCATTAAAAATGAAATTAACAGACTTTATCATTTTATTTTATATTTTATAATTTTTTAAATGTTAATTTTTGAGAGAGAGACAGAACACGAGTGGGGAAGGGCCAGAGAGAGAGGGAAACACAAAACTGGAAGCAGGTTCTGAGCTGTCAGCACAGAACTCAACGTGGGGCTCAAACCCACAAACGGTGAGATCATGACCTTAGCTGAAGTCGGACATTTAACCAACTGAGCCACCCAGAGACCCTGATTTTATCATTTTAGAGAAGTTTTAGGTTTGCAGCAAAATTGAGAGAAAGATAGGAAGATTTCCCATATATTCCCACCCCCACACATGTACAACCTCCCCTATACTCTGCATCCCCTACCAGAAAGGGACATTTGTTATAATCCATTAGATGACATCAATGCATCATAGTCATCCTAAGTTCACCATTTACATTAGGATTCACTCTTGGTTTGGACAAATGTATAATGACATTTACTCACAATTAGAGTATCATATAGAATAGTTTCCTTGCCCCAAAAACCTCCTAAGCTCTGCCTGTTTATCCTTCTTCTATGCTAATCCCTAGGAACCACTGATATTTCCATAGTTTTGCCTTTTCCAAAATGTCATATAGTGGAACCATACAATATACAGCCTTTTCATATTATACCCTTCCTCCAGGCTTTTTCATGGATTGATTGCTCACTTCTTTTTAACAATGAATAATATTCCATAGTCGAGATGTTGCAGTTTATCTGTCAATAGCCTAAGGACATTCAGATTGTTTCCAACTTTTGGTAGTAATGAATAAGGCTGCTCTAAACATCTCTTTTTTTTTTTTTAATGTTTTATTTATTTCTAGGAGAGAGAGAGAGAGAGACAGCATGAGCAGGGGAGAGTTAGAGAGAGAGGGAGTCACAGACTCTGAAACAGGCTCCAGGCTCTGAGCTGGCAGTCAGCACAGAGCCCGACGCGGGGCTTGAACCCACGAACCGCGAGATCATGACCTAAGTGAAAGTCAGACGCTTAACCGACTAAGCCACCCAGGCGCCCCTGCTCTAAACATCTCTATCCAGGTTTTTCACATGGACATAAATTTTCAACTCCTTTTGTTAACTGCCAAGAGGTAAAATTGCTGGATCATATGGTAAACATGTTTAATTTTGTAAGAAATCACCACACTGTCTTCCAAAGTGGTGGCACAATTTTGCATTTTTACCAGCAAAGAAGAGTACCCATTGCTCTGTATGCTTGCCAGCACACATTAATTTTTAAAAGAATAAAATATTTAATTATCCAAATGACTTCCTGTCAATACTTATTTTCTAAAACTGAGTGTCATTTATAGTTAATTTGAAAAACTAATATAGTAATCTGAAAAAGGTTAGGTTTTTCAGAAGTTATATGAATTACCAAATGTCATTTACACTACTGAGTAGAGCCCAAGAACACATTATGAGTCAATCTATATTCAAATTTAGAGCTTTTCCAAATATGAAATATTCATGTTGCAAACAAACACTCTTTGAGGAGACTAAGCTATTAATATATTTTTTAGATGGACAGTAGGACTTCAATGTCCCAGTAACTATATGAATTAATAGATATAAACATATTAATGTAAAATTTGAGTAATTGTGTGCATGTTAGAGAGTTTCAGCTGCATTATATAAATGAAATTCAGTATGTGATCAGAAAGTCCAATTATCTTTTGAACTATGGAACTATGCTATCCTTCACAGCTTAACATTTTTATTAGTATAATAATCTCTGATTAATTTTTGTATCTATTTTTTCCTTGTCTTTTCACATATTAGTAAAATAATGTAGATTTCTTCATTTAATGTCTTTTCTAGTATGATTTTCTGTTTCCTAAGCTGATTTTCTATTTACTGCTTTGAAAAGAAAAAAATTAAAAATACTTGGTTTATGTCTAGAAACTTCTAATCTTTTCTGACATTATTAGATACATATTCCTCAAAATTGAAGTATTTGAAATACCAGAGCTATTTAGAAAGACAAATGTGAGAGCTCCTTCAAGACTTGAGCAAATGATATCTCCAGAGTATAGATATACATGTATTTCTCCTGATTAGAGAACCATTATGCTTGTTCCTTTATAGCTATTTAATAAAAATGATACTTGTCTTTTTGTAAAGGTGGCACTATGTTTTTCTACTAACAGACTCTTATTAATATTTGAGCTTGAGCAAATAATCACTGGATTTAAAGTTGTTGAACCTAATAGACTCATAATTCTGCTGGTAAGAAACTGTATACTAGCAGTTTGACAGAGTCCTTAACTTAGACTGTTTTTCATTATTTGCACATAGTTATGTAAGCATTAGCTTTATTTTAATTATTTAACCACTAATGAATTGCCAAAGAATGGGATTTAAAATATAAGATTGTATGGAAAAATAAGGCTTATTTAATCTTAGTTATTTGTTAGCTAAAGATAACATACACCTCTTAGAATTTTTTCAGAGGATTAATGTAGGTAATGTTCTCTTGGAACATTGAGAAATAAATGGAGGTACCATTATTATTCTAAATATCAAAGTCATCATTGTAGTTTATATGTTGTTAGGCAGTGCTTCATTAAGAATTTGGCTTTTATGAAAAGCAAGCAGGATTTCTAGATCAGTAAATATCCTTAATAATATATACATATATTATATGTAATATAAATCCTTTGTATAAAATCATGCCTAATTTTACTCTTTTGTATATATTTTTAAGAATATCTGCTTTTTTGATGGACTGGAGGCATAGCTATAAAGAATGGCTACAATAGATGCATACATGAATTAAATATTCATTATTGACAGTTCACAAATAACTTTTATTTTTCCCCCTAAAAAAATCACTTTTATTTTCTAAATTTTAATGATTGGATAACCTTAGATAGAGCTTACCTCACGAGGAAGCAGAGCTCTTCCAGATGTGTTCCCGAAGATGCTTAGGGCAGAAAAGCTTCTCCTGTATGTTTAGATGTACTTCTCTTAGGAAGTAAGTCTATCCAGAAAGTTTCTGGGCTTTGATATGTGATACAGGGAATGATTTACATGAGTTATCCTCTGGGGCCAAGGTGGCCTCAGAGGTCTACTGGGCCAGCTAAGCAAGTGTCTTCGTCATCATCTTTCTGACACTGTCAACTTTTTACAAGTGTTTACCTTCATTTGAGCTAATTGAGGTGGCTTTAATATACAAAAGAAGCATCCTGGGGGATATTCAGTACTGACTGAACTGTCCTCAGAGCTGCTCTCATTCTCTCACTGTTTATCTGTCCCCATCTTTTGTATGGCTTTCCTATTTTCCATCCCATCTCTTCCTAATCCCTTTCACTCCCCAGCCCCATTTCAGTTGAGCATCTTGACTTGATGTATGTGGGTGACATTTCAGATTCAGGTATTCTCTTTCCTCAGTGCAGTGGCTTTGCTCAGGACTCATCAGCCGTAAACAACTCTTCCTTTATGCAGATGTTCCGGGCTGTTATGGCACTGGTAAGATAGCTGCAAACAGTCATGTTAGAGCCCAGTGATGGGTTTTGGGCACCATAAAAGGGGTGGAGGAGATAGGCTCCTTATCAGACCCATTTGTAATATGCCGTCCATCAAAGTATCCCTTTCTCCTTTTCTGCCATGTGAAAACATTATAAAAAGACATTGCAAAAAACAGTTAAATATTAAAGAAAGCATATTTATTAAGGTCTGTGGAAAAAACTGGACATCTATGTCAGTGATTTTTTTTTTCCCTCAGGTTTACAGGATAATTTTTACTATCACAATAGCAATATAAACAGTAATAGAAAAAATTCACATTTAAAAACTATTTGACAGGCAAAGCGATTTTATACCCTTTTTCTCATAAGATTCTTGTCAACTTTAAAAATAAAATAGCCAATTATTTAAGCAACAAAAATGAGTTTATTTGGGAATAGCAGAGGAACTATAGTTTGGGACATGCAAACTATAGTAAACCATAGGAAGTCTGAAGAGTGCAGGAGGAGAGGAGGAAATGGGAGGGGCTGTTTAAACACAAATTCAGTGGAGAACACCAAGAGTAGTAGCTCCTCACCAGCAGAGTTGTGACTATCTCTTGCTTCTCACCGGCTGGGTTGTTGCTCCTGGAGGATAAAGCCTGGCATCTCCCTGGTGGGTCACGTAAAGGAGGCCTTTGAGGAGTGGTGAGTGAGAGCCCTTCCCCCAGTGCTTCCTGAGTTCCTTGTCAGTAGATTCCTTTGTCCATCTTCACACTGCCATATGTTGTCTTCTGAGACACACCAGTGTATTCTCATCTTAGATTTCCTAGGAGCAAGCCAAGGGTGAGAAAGGTCCTAAAGAGACGTACCAAGGTCAAACAAGAAGTGACTGGATTAGAATTTGAGTCTAGGTATACTAAATTCAGTCCTGTGAACTTTTTTTTTTTAATATTTTTATTTATTTCTAGGAGAGAGAGAGACAGCGTGAGCAGGGGAGGGTCAGAGAGAGAGGGAGACACAGACTGAAACAGGCTCCAGGCTCTGAGCTGGCAGTTAGCACAGAGCCCGACGCGGGGCCCACGAACCGCAAGATCATGACCTAAGCGAAAGTCGGACGCTTAACCGACTAAGCCACCCAGGCGCCCCAGTCCTGTGAACTTTTAACTCTGCCAAACTCTTCCTCCACAAATAATGGAGAAGGTTAACACCTGGGACTTGATACAGACTGTGGTTGAAAGCTGAACCCCATTTATCTAAATGTGGTTGAGGTGACCTTGGGCATTCAATCTTCTTATCACCCATAAATAGCTACACTCCATACCATGAAATAGATGATGACAAGTGGTTGGTCTATAGCATTCAGAATCACTGAGAACAGAGGCTGAACCTGTTGCTGTTTGCTGTGTTTCTTGTTTCAAACTAAAGTGCAAATCCCAGATACCAGGACTGACTGGCTTTACAGTCACACCTACTGACCTAGAGTTGCACACCTATCTGCCAGATCTGGTCTTTTTCATCATGGTGTCAGCTCAGATTACATGGAAACATGCACTAGGGACCTGTTGTTTATGAACACAGATCTGTTTTCTCAGGTAACAGCACCATTAGGTTCTAACTTTGCCCAATTCCAACTAAAACTTTGTTCCAAATCTCTTACAGTCAAGCCCTAATGGCTTATATCAATATTCATTTAAAATAATTATATGTCACTTCTCTGCGTAATGCATTTTAGTGAGATGTAAGCATTATTGTGTTCCTGAAAAAAAGTATATAGAATCATATTTTAAATACATTTGAGGAATTTGTGAAGGCAATTTGTTAATGTTTATGAGACTATTTGCTATTAGCAAATCATCATATCAAAATCATATCCAAAGGGCACCTGGGTGGCTCTGTCGGTTGAGTGTTCAACTTTGGCTCAGGTCATGATCTCATGGTCTATGAGTTTGAGCCCCATGTCAGGCTCTGTTCAGAGCTGCAAGCCTGCTTCAGATTCTGTTTCAAAGATTCCTTAAGTTTTGGATTCCTTAAGTTTTAATGCTTGATTGAAGAAATTAGTTTCTGTTTGTTGGCTTTCACAGTACTACGAATAGTAGGATATGCAAGTGGTTGTGCACAAACTATATACCTTTGCTAATATTCTCTTTTATTTACACTTTATGACAGTCCTAATTAAGGTGCCTGTTTGAAATAAAAAAAATTCCCAGAATCCTCCTAAGTAACATTCCAGTTCATAGGTAGAGGAGGATATAAGATACTAGTCAGTCTAAAACCAGTTTATTTGTTTGTTTAATATTATATTTCCTGGTCGCTTATAAATGTATAAATTATTGGTCATTTGTTGGGACTCTGTCATAGGTCTGGATTGATTTACTTTGATGCCCACAAAGGACTTTTTTCATCAGAATGTGGCTGAAAGAACATTAGAAATCAGGATGAGAAAAGAGGCAAAGATAAAGCACAAATTAGTGGATAGGATTAAAATACTGAGAAATACACTAGACTGAAGCATTATATTTGCACATACACATATACATATGTATACACATCCAAAATATTCACAGAGTTTACCACACTAATTCAGACTGGCATTTTCTAGGAGTTAGCATATATATGTGGTATTTCCAGTGGATTTTTGAGACAGTTTTAACAGTTAATGATACTGAGTCATTGTGCAAAGTCATTGTGCAAAGAAAGAAATTCCCTAGCAAAGTTATGGAAGAAGTTGGAATAGTGGACTCTACAAAATTCTAAATCTCCTTTTTTAGATTTGACATCCTGCAATAGATGATTTTCTAGCATATTTGAAAAAGCAGCTTGAATTTGTTCTCCCTTTCCAGTTTGAATTATAAGGCTCTACATCATTTGCTTCTTTAATTACTTAATCAGCTAAGGAAAGTACAAACATAATCAAAGCTGTTCTTGGGGAGGCAGATTTTACATAGGCTCTATACCAGCATGGTTGTTCTCTTCAAGGAGCATAGAAACCAACTCTGTTGTATAAGTATTTTCCAGGTTTTAGTTGGACCTTATAATAGAGCTCTCATTTTAAGCTTCATTTCATCCTCTTCTGTTGCTTTCCTTAATACTTACATCAAAGAACCTCTGAGTTACTACCGCCCTGTAAGTACATGAATGTTAGGAAACACGAGCAGATTCTGAGCATTATTTAAATGTGTTCTCTTGTGACTTAATGCACAGGCATTGGGAATGAGGTAACAGCACATACACTATTCAGTGAAGAGGAATAATTTTTACATGAATAAAATCAGTGAGCTATTAAAATCTGTGTCACTACAATGATCACATTCAATGGAATTGTTAAATATTAAAAAAAAAGATTTGGGGGCGCCTGGGTGGCTCAGTCGGTCCAACTTCAGCTCAGGTCATGAACTCGCGGTTTGTGGGTTCGAGCCCCGCATCAGACTCTGTGCTGACAGCTAGCTCAGAGCCTGGACCCTGTCTTCAGATCCTGTGTCTCCCTCTCTCTCTTACCCTCCCCTACTCATGCTGTCTCTCTCTCTTTCTCAAAAATAAACAAAACATTTAAAAACAAAACAAAACAAAACAAAACATTTGTGCTCGGACCATAGCACCAAATACAAAACAAAATATTACTCTGAAAATCTAAGACTCTATTAAAACAATTGCAATTTCCTGACTGAACAAATAAAAAAATACACATTATTGTTGTTCTCCTAATTTAATTTCCATGCTAAAACTTTATTTTAATATAAAAGATGTTTTAAGGAGAATGTCATATTTTAATTTGATCATTTGATTCTTCCAGCCATCTTAATATTAGTATTTAGTTGAATTCGGAGTAGTGTTTTTCCCATTCATTTGGCTCTGTATGTATAGATGTGTATTTGCCAAAACATTAGGTAGATGTAGACCTCTAGCAAGTGTCCTTGATATGTCTTTTTCTTTTACCCTTGGCATCTCATCAATTCCAAAAGCTGATAGTTTTGCCTCATAACTGTTTCTCAAGCTCTGCCATTTATTTCCATTTCCATTTACCACTCCTTCTACAGCCCACAATTCTTTTGCAGCAGAACTACTAGAAGTTTCCACACTAATTGCTGATTGTGTGAAAAACGTGCTGACAGGCAGTGGTTCATCACAGAGCAACTTAGAATTGGACACAAATCACAACTTGTTAAACATTCCCATGAATCACAAAGTAGGCGGGCTGCTCCAAACCTGGACGGAGTAGACATGTTAAGCACAAACTCTTTCTTATCCCCATATATTAGTGATAAGATTGCAACTAAACCTAATCTGGCATGAGGTCTTGTGATCAGAACTAAGAAAATGAACTATTCCAGCAAACCACTTATTCACAAACTGTGGCCAAGCCCAAACTATCTTGTGATGGCCTGTACCTTCCACACTCTCTCAGTTTACTTCCGTAACTATCCCTTTCAGGGGGGCTCATGCCTCCACTGAGCTGCTTTCTGTCTTGTGAAACAAGCTGGTAAAACTGACTTTACTTTGTTTCCAATGTGTCTCTGGTGGTCTTTCCTCAGTGAGCCTGAACAAGTGGAGAGAACACAAACTTTGGCAAGATCCTCTATAGACCAGGAGTTTGATTTGGTAATACTTTGTGCATCTGAGAGGTTCTTGAACCTTTTCCTTAGGCCATTAAGCTGTCACCATGGGAAGTGATTCTGGACTTTAGATGTGAGCTAAAGTAAGAGATGTTGACCAACAATTACCACATATGTGACACATGCTAAACTCTGCCCAGGAACTTCCCAAATATGATGGCATTTAATCTTCTTCACTGTGACCTTATGGGGCAATGACTTAATCCTGTTTACAAAAAAAAGGAAACTGAGGCATGGAGAGATTAAGTAATTTCTAGAAGTCATAGATTACTTTGCCTCTCTATTGACAGAGGAAAGGCAAGCAGTACATAACCCCTGTAAGCATGGGATGTACAGCCTCACAGCCCAGCTTACATCTTGCTCCACGTTTTGTCAGAGTACTTATTATTTAGCAGAATTTTTCACTCATGGCAGAATGAAAGAAGCTAAAAGGAGCACGTAGCTCTTGTTTCTTTTGTTTTGTTTTGTTTTTAAAGATAGTCACTTTTCTACTCTGAAAACATTCTGAGACATTGTAAGATTTTAAAGACAGGCACATGGGTGGTTGGATTCATAACTGAAAGTCTTCTTTTGGTGTCTGCGTAGTGTATCTAACTGCATAAACAAGTATTTTAAAGAATTCTTCCTGGAAGGGATAAAATATTCACAGATAGTAAATAATCATTAACCTTTAATTTCAAGTATTGAAGATCATATGGAGATTCTGCATGTTAAAAGTATTATACAAAGTCTCTTTTGATTTCTTATTCCATATTCCTTTTCTTTTATCTTCTTTCTGGTCACCTTTTAAATGAAACTTTTATTTTTCTCTTATGTGCACTTTTCCATCAACTGCCAGTATTCTTTTTACCAAAAAATGACATGGAAAATTGATTTTGGTGAATATACTTTATTCCTAAATACTTATAAATTATATTGGTTTTTTTTGTGTTTTTAATTATTTTCGATGATTATTATTGACAATAGATGCATAACATGTTACACCCTTGTTCAAAATCATTGTAAAAGAAATGAAATGTTAATAATTAGCTTATCATCTGTAAAACATGTCTGTGCCTATGTGGTAGGCATGATAATCCAGACATATGTTTTCAATTTATTGGTCAAATTAAAATTGTCAATGGATTGAGGAATATGAGATTAACAAGAGTATGAAGTATACTCAAATTAGAAAGATATATAAAGAGAATATGACCTCTTCTTTTGGATTTATATATGTCCTGGTTTCAAGCATTCGGGTCTTTATAGAGTCAAGGTTGTAGCTTGGGGACTGTGCCTACCCATTGCAGAGAGCTAATTTATTTTTCCCCAGAAATGGATTTCATTTTCCTTTGTGCATCATCAGCACATTTTTAAAGTCCTGCTGGTAAATTTTATAGTGGCAATGTGCAGAAGAATTTCATTTAATTTTGAGTTCCCAGGCTGACTAGCAATGCTAGTGGGGGTTATATTATTAAATTATTTTTTAAAGTGCATTACTATTTGAAAACAGAAAATATCCAAAACATCAAGTTATTTCAGTGGAATTGGAGTTGAGAAAGAGTGGAAAAGAAAAGTAGAAAATAGTAATTCAACCCCCCCCCATTTCTAAAGAATACAGTATCTGTAGATGTTTTATTTTTATTTTTATTTTTAATATTATTTATTTCTAGGAGAGAGAGAAAGAGAGAGAGAGACAGCGTGAGCAGGGGAGGGTCAGAGAGAGAGAGAGTCACAGATGGAAACAGGCTCCGGGCTCTGAGCTGGCAGTCAGCACAGAGCCCGATGAGGGGCTCGAATCCACGAACCGCGAGATCATGACCTAAGCGAAAGTCGACGCTTAACCGACTAAGCCACCCAGGCGCCCCACTGTAGATGTTTTAGATAAGTAGTAGGATAAAAATTCAGGTATTAGGTCTCCATATTTTATAAATAAATCAGACCGAGTTACTTTCCTTAACTTTTTCTGTTGTTCCTTTTCTAAAGGAACTCTGTATACCATCTTGTTTTCTAAGGTTTGGGAAGGTTTTGTTTGTTTGTTTGTTTGTTTTTAATTCTTTTCAATGTTTTATTTATTTCTGAGAGAGAAGAGAGAGAGAGGAAGAGAGAGAGAGACAGCATGAGCAGGGGAGGGTCAGAGAGAGAGAGGGAGACACAGAATCTGAAGCAGGCTCCAAACTCTGAGCTAGCTGTTAGCAAGGAGCCCAACACAGAGCTCAAACCCACGAATCATGAGATCATAACCTTAGCTGAAGTTGGATGCCTAATGAACTGAGCCACCCAGGTGCCCCTGGGAAGGTTTATTTTTAACTTGATTTTTATATCCTAAAATTATGAGGATTCAAATTCAGCAACTAAAGCAAAAGAGAATCCAGGAATACTGTTTTCCTCTAAAAAAATAAAGTAAGAACAACATATAGTGCAGTGGAATCAAATTACCCCTCATTGATGATGACCAAAAATTTGTCTCTACTCCAAGGTAATAGAATCAAATTATATACTTTTATTCTCAAAACAAAGTGCAGAAAATGATTCCTCTTACGGGAATTCAAGACCTGGGAAAACTAAGGAACTTGATTAGCTCTATATTTATAGGGAGCCAAACATGTTGTATGAATTAATAGCTAAAGGACCCTGCTGCTTAGAATACTGATTGTATGATTATACCAAGGTTTGTACAATGTGTGCTTTTTAAGTTATAATTTGGGATTGATGTATTTCCTGTACAAGAAGCCTTGCTTGTGAGACGATGACTAAATATTCACCGAGGGAAAGAATATGAATTCTTACCCATTGATTTGGTAGATTATCCAGTTATCAGGAAGTATATCTTGGATTATAAAGAGGTATAGAAAAGAAGAACAAAAGTGGGGAATCCTTACAAGTTCAGTAAGAAAACCAAATCTGTGGTTGGGGGGGATGGCCTGAAAACCCAAAAAGGGCACCTTGTTCTACTCACTGGAGCCTGTGACTATGTTAAGTTGCATGGCAAAGGAAACTAAGAGTATGTACCTTAAGATGGACAGACTGTCTTGGAGGCTCACATAGACCTAGTACAGTCACATAAACCCCTACATGTAGAAAGGACAAACAAAATGGTCAGAGAACAGCATGAGAAGGACTCCCTTTCTCTGTTGCTGTCTTTGAAGATGGAACCAATGAGTGGGGTGGCCTCTAGAACCTGGGAACAACTCTCAGTTTAGAGCCAGAAAATAAGAAGCTTAGTTCTACAACCATAGGAAACTGAACTCCGCCAGCAACGTGAATGGGTAACAAACCAATTCTCCTGAGGAACCTCCAGGAAGGGATGCAGGCTGCTTGCACCTTGACTTTCACCTGGTGAGACCCATGTTGAACTTTTGACCTACGGAATTGTAAGATACACATTTGTGTTTTTTAAGCCAACTAGTTTGTGGGTTTTATTACTGCAGCATGGAAGACTAATTCACTGGGTGGCAGGTATTTGACAGAGGCTGGAAATGAGGGAGAAAATATAAAGCAGAAAAACAATTCAAAATCATGTTGTATTTGGTGTAACTGATGTTAAGCTAAATACAAGCATTCATCATTATATGACAGTTAAGTTATTTGGGAATAGATCCTGTGTTAACACTTAAGACCAGCTACTTAGTTATTCATTAATTTTCTGTATAATTGGAGTCATAATTGCCTTCAGTGTGCACATTACATGGACAGGCTCTCATTTGGATAAAATTAGGAAAGAACTAGTGACCTTTAAGTTGTAATGATTTTTTAATTTATTTTAATTTTAATTTTTTTAACTGCATCATGAATCAGCTAGCCTGCTTCAAGTGAGGCCTCCCCACAGGACCAGGAAAATATGTCCTGCTGGGGGTAAGATAGAGAATGCTTTGATGGTACAGTTTAGGGTATTTCCCCAGCTTCACTCAATTACTAGTTATGTTTCCAATTTTAAGCCGTAGTGCCAGATGATGCTGGTGGGATATGGGATGGAGGATAGGGACAAAGACCATTAGAAGGGGAGATAGAGCATGCTTTTGTATCTTAAGTTCTTTGCTTTAAGAAGCCCAGTTTACCATTGTGAACTCCTCTTGTTTGAATTCAGGATGCTAATTAACAATAATAAATCCAGGATTTACTGAAACACTTAGCACCCCAATCCAAACTTCAAAAATGATATTGCATACATATTCATTTTTTTAATTAAAAAATTTAACTTTGTTTATTTTTGAGACAGAAAGAGACAGGGCATGAACAAGGGAGGGGCAGAGAGAGTGGGAGACACAAAATCCAAAGCAGGCTCCTGGCTCTGAGCTGTCAGCACAGAGCCCTACTTGGGTCTTGAGCCCAACAAGTGGTGAGATCATGAACTGAGCCAAAGTGGGACATGTAACTGACTGAGCCACCGAGGTGTCCCTCCATTATTCAATTTTTATGACTGTATCTTTCTCCTAAAAGGGCAGCTTTTGTAGCAAGGTCCAGAAAATGATTCTACTAGAACCATCCATCTAACAAGGTTGCAAACAATAACAGCAACAACAACAAAAAAAAACAAAAAAAAAAAAGAGAGAGAGAGATAGAGAGAGGCAGAGAAACCATTATGAAATACAAAATCATACTGGGTACCTGAGTGGCTCTGTCGGTTGTGTCTGACTTCAGCCAGGTTATGATCTTGCAGTTCACGACTTCAAGCCCCATGTTGGGCTCCATGCTGATAGCTCAGAACCTAGAGCCTGCTTCATATTCTGTGTGTGTGTCTCTCTCTCTGCCCCTCCTCTGCACATACTCTCTCTGTCTCTCTCTCAAAAATTAAAATTAAAATTAAAAATTTACAAAAAAGTAATACAAGCTCTGGAAGTTTGGCACACCACCAGGTTAATGAAAATTATATTTTAGTATTTGGTTTCTGTTTAATTCATATGAAAAGTAAGTCCTTAAGAAGTAATTTATCTTATGGTACTAAGATAAATTCTGCTCACTGAATTTATTGTACAAGCATAGTATTTGACCATGAAATTTAAGAATTATAGTTAGGCATAGGCATTTAAAAATTTTTTTATTAACTAAAGTCCATACTTTATTCAGGGAAACATAGTGTGGATTGTTTTGTTCTGTTTTAATTCACATATAATTAACATACAATGTTACATTAGTTTCAAATGTACATATAATGATTCAACAATTTTATACATTTCTCAGTGCTCATTAAGATATGCTTACTCTTTTTTTAAATTTTTATTTATTTTATTTAAATTCCAGTTACTTAATAAATTTAAGTATTTATTTATTTATTTTATTTAAATTCCAGTTAGTTAATACACAGTATAATATTAGAGTCTGATTTACAGTATAGTGATTCAACAATTCAACTATCACCCTGTGCTCATCATAACACATAACATGTCCACTCCCTAATCCCCATCACTTATTTTACCCACCAGCCCTCCTACGTCCCCTCTGGTGACCATCAGTTTGTTCTCTATAGTTTAGTCTGTTTCTTGGCTTATCTCTCTCTTTCTCCTTTTTGTTTTTCCCCTTTGTTTGTTTTGTTTTGTTTCTTAAATTCCATTTATCAGTGAAATCATGTGGTATTTGCTTTTGTCTGACAGATATATTTTGCTTGGCATGACACTCACTAGCTCCATCATATTGTAGATGGCAAGATTTCATTCTTTTTTATGGCTGAATAATATTTCATTGTGCATATGTGTGTGTGTGTGTATGTATGTGTGTGTACATATACATATCTTCTTTATCCATGTATCAATCAATGAACATCTGGATTGCTTCCATAATTTGGCTATTGTAGATAGTGTTGCTATAAACATTGGGGTACATGCATAACTTTGAATTATTTTTGTATTTATTTGGTAAATGATAATGTGATTGCTAGATTGTAGGGTAGTTTTATTTTTTTAGGTTTATTTTTGGGAGAGACAGAGACAATCTGATCAGTGGAGGTACAGAGAGAGAGTGAGTGAGAGAATCCCAAGCAAGCTCTGCACTGTCAACACAGAGCCCAATGTGGCGTTCGAACTCATGAAACCCTGAGATCATGACCTGAGCTGAAATCAAGAGTCAGGTGTTTAACCAAATAAGGCACCGAGGCACCCCAGGTAGTTCTATTTTTAACTTTGTAAGTGACCTCCATTCTTTTTTCCACAGTGGCTGCGCCAGTTTGAATTCCCACCTGTAGTGTAAGAGGTTCCCCTTACTCCACATCCTCACCAACAGCTGATATTTCTTGCACTGTTGATTTTAGCTATTCTGCCAGATGTGAGGTAGTATCTCATTGTAGTTTTGATTTGCATTTTCCCAATGATGTTGAGCATCTTTTCATGTGTCTCTGACATCTGTTTGTCTTCTTTGGAAATTGCCTACTCATGTCTTCACAGATTATTCACTTTTTGAGTGTTGAGTTTCATAAATTGTTTCTATATTTTGAGGTACCTGGGTGGTTATGTCACCCAGTCGGTTAAGCCTCTGACTTCAGCTTAAATCATGATCTCTTGGTTCATGGGTTGGGGAACTGTGTTGGGCTCTGTGCTGACACTTCAGAGCCTGGAGCCTGCTTTGGATTCTGTGTCTCTCTCTCTCTGCTCCTCTCTCATTCATGCTTTGTCTCTCACAAAAATAAACATTAAAAAATATAAGTTCTTTATATATTTTGGATACTGTTTTATTAGATACATCATTTACAAATCTTGTCTCCCATTCTGTAGGTTGCCTTTTAGTTTTGGTGATTATTTCCTTCCTGTGCAGAAGTTTTTAAAATTTATTTCTAATTTATTTAAAAAACTTTTAAGGTGTATTCATTTTTCAGAGACAGAATGTGAGGGGGGAGGGGCAGAGAGAGAGAGGTAGACACAGAATCTGAAGTAGGCTGCAGGATCTAAGCTGTCAGCACAGAGCCCAGTGTGGGGCTCAAAGTCACAGACTGTGAGATCATGACCTAAGCTGAAGTCAGATGCTTAAACAACTGAGCTACCCAGGCACCCCAGAAGTCGTTTGTTTTATGAAGTCCCAGTAGTTCATATTTGCCTTTGTTTCTCTTGCTTCCGAAGACATACCTAGTAAAAAGTTGCTGCAGCTGATGTCATAGAGATTACTGCCTTTGTTCTTCTGTAGGATTTTAATGGTTTCCTGTCTCACATTTAAGTATTTACTACATTTTGTATTTATTTTTGTGTTTGGTGTAAGAAAGTGGTCCAGTTTCATTCTTTTGCCTATTGCGGTCCAGGTTTCTTAACATCGTTTGTTGAAGAGACTGTCTTTTTTCCATTGAATATTCTTTCCTACTTTGTTGAAGATTAGTTGACCATATAGTTTGGGTCCATTCCTGGTTTTTATTCTGTTCTATTGATTTATTTTTGTGCCAGTACTATACTGTTTTGATTACTACAACTTTGTAATATAACTTGAGGTCTGGAATTGTGAAGAATCGAGATTTGTTTTTGTTTTTCAATGTTCTTTGGCTACTTGAAGTCTTTACATATTTTAGGATTGTTTTTTCTAGCTATGGGAAAAATGCTGCTGGTATTTTTGTCTTACTTCTGACGTTAGGAGAAAAGCTTGCAATTTTTCCCCATTGAGGGTGATATTATTGGTGGATTTTTTCATATATGGCCTTTATTATGTTGAGGTGTGTTCTCTTTAATCCTACTTTGTTTAGGAATGGATGAATGGATGTTTTACTTTCTCAAATGCTTTTTCTGCATCTATTGAAATGATCATATGGTTGCAATCCCTTCTCTTATTGATTTGTTGTATCACATTGATTGATTTGGAATATTGAACTACCTTGTATCCTGGCAATAGATTCAACTTTTCATGGTGAATGGTTTTTTAATGTATTGTTTAATTTGGTTTGCTTATATTTTGGTGAAGATATTTACATCTATGTTCATCAGAGACATTAACCTGTAGAGCTCTGTTCTAGATGTCTTTATCTGCTTTTAGTATTAGAGTAATGCTGGCCTCATAGGATGATTTTGAATGTTTTCCTTCCTGATCTCTTCATTGGAATAGTTTGAAAAGAGTAGGTATTAACTCTTTCTAAATGTTTGGTAGAATTTGTTGTGAAGCCATCTGGTCCTGGACTTTTGATTGTTGGGAGTGTTTTGAAGGCTGATTTAATTTCTTTCCTGGTCATTGATCTGTTCAAATGTTCTATTTTTTCCTTTCTCCATTTTGATAATTTACATATTTCTAGGATTTCTAGGACTTACCATTTCTTCCATGTTGTCTAGTTTTTTTGACATATAGTTCTTCATAATATTCTCTTATAATTGTTTGTATTTCTGTGGTGGTGTTATTTTTCTTCTTTAATATGTGATTTCATTTATTTGGTTCCTTTTGGATAAGTCTGGCTAGGGGATTATCAATTTTTAAGATTTTTCCAAAGAACCAGCTCCTGGTTTCCTTGATCTGTTCTATTTATTTTTAGTTTCTATATCCTTTATTTGTGCTCTAATCTTTATTTATTCCCTATTTTTGCTGGCATTAGGTTTTTCTTTTTTCCTTTTCTTCCTAGATCCTTTAGGTATAAGATTAGGTTATTTATTTGAATTTTTCTTGCTTCTTGAGATATGCTTGTATTGCTGGAAACTTCCCTCTTAGAACCACTTTTGCTGCATCCCAATGATTTTAGACATTTTTTTAAAAAATTTTTGTTTGTTTACATGGAAGTTTTTATTTCTTTTTTTTTTCTGGTTTTCCCACTCATTTTTGTAGCCTATTTAACCTCAAGTATTAGTGGTCTTTCCATATTTTTTCTTGATTAATATATGTATTCCTACTCTAGCTTTTTTTGACATCCATTTGAATCATTCATGTTTCTCCATCCCTTCACTTCAGGTGTCTTTAGGTCTAAAATTAGTCTATTTAGGTGTCTTTTGGCAGCATATAAATGGGTCTTGTTTTTAATTCTAACTAACACCCTATGTCTTTTGATGAGAACATTTAGTGCATTTACATTCAAAGCTATTATTGATATATACGTACTTATTTTCATGTTATTACTTGTTTTGTGGTTGTTTCTGGAGACTTTCTATGATTTTTTCTTTCCTTTCTCTCCTGTATGTGTTGCTGACATTCTTTAGTGATGTATTTGGATTTATTTCTCTTTATTCTTTGCATGTTTATTACTAATTTTTGATTTGATTTGCCATTAGGTTTGTATCTAACCTTTTCTTCAGATAGCAGTCTATATTAAGTTGATGGCTGTTTATTTTTTATTTAATTTTTATTTTTTTAATGTTAATTTTTGAGAGAAAGAGTGTGAGAGGGTGAAAGGCAGAGAGAGGGAGACACCGAATCTGAAGTGGGCTCCAGGCTCTGAGCTGTCAGCACAGAACCTAAAGCAGGGCTTGAACTGAGGAACCATGAAATCATGACCTTCGCTGAAGTCAGATGCTTGACCAACTGAGTCACCAGGCACCCCAAGTTGATGGTCATTTAGATTTCAACCCCTTCTTTTCTCTCCTCATGTTCATGTATATGTTATCATATTTTGTATACATTTTTCTTTGTGAGCTCCTTGACTGTTTGTTTAGATAAATATTCATGTTTACTACTTTTGTGTTTCCTGCCTTTATACTGTTACTTTGATCTTTGCTTTCCATTCAGTGTCCCCTTTAATATCTCTTGCATGGATGGATTAGTGGTCACAAAGTCCTTTAGATTTTGTTTGTGTGGGAAACTCTATCTCTTCTGGATAGAGTATTCTTGGCAGCAGATTTTTCCCATTTAGCACTTTGAATATATCCTGCCACTCCCTTCTGGCTTTCCAAATTTATAGTGAGAAATCTACACCTAGCCTTAAGGTACTGACTACCTTTGTCGTGTTGCTTTTAGGATTTTTTTCCTTTATCACTATATACTGCAAATTTAATTACCCTATGTCTTTGTATTGGCTCACTTGTTGAATTTGATGGGAGTTCTGTATGCTTCCTGAATTTGGATGTCTTTTTCCATGCCAAGATTAGGGATGTTTTTGGCTATTATTTCTTCAAATAAATTTTCTGTCCCCTTTTCTCTGTCTTTTTCTTTTGAGACTCCTAAAATATAAATCTTTTTACATTTGATGGAGTCACTGAGTTCCCTAAGTCTATTCTCATCTTTGATAATTCTTTCTCTCCTGTGTTCAGTGTCATCGCTTTTCAATACTGTCTTCTAGGTCACTAATTTGTTCCTCTGACCTTCCAGCTTGTTGTTCATTGTATTAAGTATATTTTGATTTCATTTAGTGTATTATTTATCTCTAACTGATTCTTTTTTTTTAATTTTTATTTCTGAGAAAGAGAAAGAGGGGCGCCTGGGTGGTTTAGTCGGTTAAGCGTCCGACTTTCCCTTAGGTCATGATCTCGCGGTTCGTTGGTTCGAGCCCCGCATTGGGCTCTGTGCTGACTGCCAGCTCAGAGCCTGGAGCCTGTTTCAGTCTGTGACTTCCTCTCTCTCTGACCCTCCCCTGCTCACGCTGTCTCTCTCTCTCTCCTAGAAATAAATAAAAATATTAAAAAAAAAAAGAGAGAAAGAGAAACAGAGAGGGAGACAGTGTGAGCAGGGGAGGGTCAGAGAGAGAGGGAGACATAGAATTTGAAACAGGCTCCAGGCTCTGAGCTGGCTGTCAGCACAGAACCCTACATGGGGCTCAAACCCACGAACCATGAGATCATGACCTGAGCCAAAGTCAGACGCTTAACTGACTAAGCCACCCAGGTGCCCCTGACTGATCGTTTTTTTAACTCTTTTATCTCTGTGATAAGATGTCTCTGGTACCTTCTATTCTTTTCTCAAGCCCAGTGAGTATCCTCATGACCTTTGCTTTAAATTCTCTGTCAGGGATGTTACTTATATCTGTTTTGCTTAGATCTTTGGCAGTGGCCTTTTCCTTTTCTTCCATTTGGGATAATTTCCTCCATCTTGGCATTTTGTGTAAGTCTCTGCCTTCTGCATGCTAGAAATGTCAGTTATGTCTCCTGCTCCTGAAAAAATGGCCATGTAAATAAGAGGTCATGGAGTGCCCAGGACCTGCCACTTCAGGGAATGTCTCTGGTGTGTGTTGCATGTGCTCTGCTGTTGTGTTTTGGCTGCTCTATCCTTCAGGCCTGTTGACTTCAGAGGCTCTCCTTGCCTGATATGGGCACTATTTTGTCCCTGGTCTGAATGTGGCAAGTTTTAACTGCCTGTGCTTTGATCTTCTTGTGAATGTAACTCTGTCACCACTACCACCAGAAGTGAGACCTTGAGAAACCCTCTGGTGGGGAGATATGGTGTGGACAGGAGTTCCTGCTGGTTTTCTGAGGGAGGGGCAAGCTGCAATGTGTCTGAGACAAGTATTCCTGAGAAAGGGCAATTTCACTGGAGCATAGGGAGGTGTGGGGCTTAGTGTAGGCAAGTTATGCAGACAGTTTCAGTTTTGTTCTGCTTCCTGCAGGTGGTTGTGCTGAGTGGTGGGGAAGGAAAATGCTGCCATCCAGCTCCTTTGTTCTATGAGAGGTGTCTCTGTGAACTCGCCATTCAGGGACAAGCTCCAAGAAGAGAAATACTCTCCTCACTGTGTGTCCCTCGCATTTTTCAAGTTGATATTTCCATGTTTCTGCCCCTGCCTTCTCTCTAGGAGGAGTGCAGTGCCCCCTAGGTTTTATTGCAGCCAAACCACTGACTTAAAACTCCAGGCTTTATGCCCCACTAGTTGCAGGAACTCATGAAATTCCACACCTTGTATTTTCCAAACCACTGGCTATGTGAAAGTGTTGTGATTTTCCCTGTGTGCCTTGTTCTCACTCACCCTTCTCAGTGACAGTGGTTTCTTCCCCTCTGCAACAGCCAGGATCCATTTCTTCCCTAAACCATGTCTCTTCATTTCCTACCTTCTTCAGTGGGGCTTCTTTTCTCACTTTGATTGTGGAGTTTGTTCTGTTAGCCATCAGGTCAATTTCTGGTGTATTTAGGATGATTTGATAGGTATCTGGTTGTATCAATGGGATGAGGTGAGCCTAGGGTCTTTGTACTCAACTGCTATCTCATCCCTATGCCAAGATAAGCATACTTTTAATCCCCTTTATCTATTTTTCCATCCCCCTCTCACCTCCCCTCTAGCAAATACCACTTTGTTCTCTATTTTTAAGAGCCTGTTTTTTTGTTTGTCTCTTTTGTTTGTTTTGTTTCTTAAATTCTACATATGAGTAAAGAAAAAAAATCCACATATGAATGAAATCATACCAGATTTGTCTTTCTCTGACTGATGAATTTTACTTCGCATTATACCCTCTAGCCTCATTCCAGTGGCTGAAAATGGCAAGATTTCAGTTTCTTTCCATGGCTAAGTAATATTTCATCATATATACATAGTTAGATTCGGGTTTTAGCATTCTGCCATATTCGGTATAGCATTCTGAATGTCCCATGACTGAGTTTTCCTTTGTAATGATTTAATGTCAAGCTTGATATTATGCTGACATAAATAAAAATAGTATTAATCATAATATTTATATTTAAATACAAAAACATTCCAGCATATAGTTCAAATACTGAAAATTAGATATAACTGAATACACATTAGAGAAGATATGAAGGTCAGCATGGTGCTTCGATACAGGGGTCAGTCAAATCAGTGAGATGATATTAAGGCCACTGATTCAGGTATCATTCATGATGATACTGTTATAAAAAAAATGATAAAATTTTTCTTTTTTAGCCAAATATTTTTAGCCTTATAATTAGTAGAAAATGATATTGTGAATCAATACTTTCATAACAAAGGAAAAAGACCAATAAGTCCTTTTTTGTTGTTGTTGTAAATTCTGGATAATCTAAAAAACTAACTTAAATCTTTTTTTTTTTTACATTTTTTTAAATGTTTTATTTATTTCTAGGAGAGAGAAAGACAGTGTGAGCAGGGGAGGGTCAGAGAGAGGGAGACAGACTCTGAAACAGGCTCCAGGCTCTGAGCTGGCAATCAGCACAGAGCCCGACGCGGGGCTCGAACCCATGAACCGCGAGATCATGACCCAAGTGAAAGTCGGACGCTTAACCGACCAAGCCACCCAGGCGCCCCAAAACTAACTTAAATCTTTTTGAACAGCATACAAGTTTTACTGAATCTTAGAATTTCATGGAATGTGTAATGTCAGTAATAATGGTACAAACACATTTAATAAAGAAGCACAAATTATGAAACCAGGCAAACAAAATAATGTATATACTCATGCTACAAGGTGCTGAGAAGCGATTAAAATAAAAATCACATGTGATGACTGCTAATGCAAGGTTTCTTTTATTTGGTTTTGGAAAACAAAAATGAATGTGTGCAAAGATAAACATACTGAATATAACATAAGGAATACACTGTTTTGGTTTGATACAGAATAGTTTAAAATAATATTAACAAATTAGGGGTGTGTAGGTGGCTCAGATGGTTAAGCATCCAGCTCTTGATATCAGCTCAGGCCTGAAGTCAACAGGTTCTGTGCTGATAGCATGGAGCTTGCTGGGGATTCTCTGTCTCCCACACTCTCTCTCTGTCCTTTCCCCACTTCCTTTTTCTATCTCTCAAAATAAATAAACATATAAAATTATGTTTTTATAACATTTTTTTTAGTATATTCAAAACCTCATTTAAAGACTATGTGTTTCATACTCAAATATCCTGTCTGTTTCCTGACAAAAAATTGCTACCAAATAAGATTACAATCAATAATGACAGGAAGCCTCAATAATTTTTTATTTCATTTTTTTATTTACCTGCTTTAGGACTCTAGTCTTGCTTATGAAAGTGCATATAAATTAATTTTGCTATACAGATGATAGAATGCTATCATTCTTATCCTAACACTTGTCCATACATACCATACCATTATATTCAACTTATATGTGGTTCATTACTATTAACTAAACTCTATACTTTGTTCACATTTCCTTAGTTTTCCCCTAATGTCCATTTTCCTTCCAGCATCCCATCTAGGATACCAAATTACATGTAGTTGTCAAAACTCCTTACAGTCCTCTTGACTATGAAAGTTTCCCAGATTTTGTTTGCTTTTGATGACTTTGATAGTTTTGAAGATAGCTAGGAGGCATTTTGTAGAATGTCTCTCAATTTGGATTTGTATGTTTTTTTTTCATGGTTAGACCAGAAATATGGGTTTTTGGGAGACAGTCCATATCAGTGAAGTGCCATTTTCATCTCATCATATCAAAGATACATGCCACCACTATGACTTCCCACTGGTGATGTTTACATGGTCACTAGGTCAAGGGAATTTTTGCCGATTCTTAACTGAGAAGCAGTTCTTTCCTTATCCTTTCTCTACTCTTTGGAAGCAAGTCACTAAGCATGATATGTCCTCAAAGGCTGAGCAATAGAGCTCTCTCTTCTTGAGGGAGGGGTATCTACATAAAGTCTAGCTTCAAACATTTATATTATTATTTTTGAGAGACTTTAGCTCTCCTAATAGGAAGGTGTTTAGTAGTCAGAAGCCATATAAAGTTTTTTCACTTTTATTTAGATCCACTTAAACATATTCATGTCAAATGTCAACTTGGACAGAAAGTCCTCTTGTTTGCTGCTTGCCATTTGCCCAAGTCCCATCTTCTTACACACTTGGATTAGTTATAATATACAATTAACTACCATAATTTTAAATTTCTTCCTTTAAAATTTCACTTTCTTTTAAAAATATTGTTTATCCAACCAAAATATATGGACAGAATGCAAATGAAAGTAACAAGTTATCTTGTCCAAATACTTTCAAAAACAGATCCTGTGTTCCCATGAGTGTTCTCAGTTTTTACAGCCTCCAGTTCCATCATCTGTTTTAGGAGCTTACTTACTACACACACACACACACACACACACACACACACACACACACACACACATCTACTTATCTGAATATAAATATGCAGATAATAATTTACTTTAAAAAATTTAGCATATAAAATTATTTAAATTCTATGTGGCTTTTAGTTTTTACAATTAATACGTATCATTAAAATTAATTAATTTTGTTTACAAAAAGAAAATAAAATGTCTGAGAAATTAATACAAATGCATGTTTTAACATGCTTCATGCTACTTGATAGCCATTGTTTTGAAATGTTAGGGATGTGGTGGATGGAGCGTATCTAAAGGCTCCAGTAATTCAGCTTCTTTTTACCAGCACCTACTGTCTCTCACATGCTTGTGCTTCCCTCTCTGACACTGCAGGCAGCAAGGCTCTTAGGTTTGGACAGTCAGATATTCACAGGTATGGTATGAGAAGAGACTTGGAAAATCATTTGTGCATTTCTGCCTGTGGTCTTGATCTTGTCATGGCCATAATCACATGCTTGGGCAGGCCTGCTATGGTCTAGAAACCATGCCTGGGATCTCTGTCAGTGAGAGCCTTTGTTAGGCAAGCTGAGGCCACCATAGATTAGATGCTATAGGCTTGGAAGGTGACTTCACACATGTCAGCCCCTGAGATTGGTCAAGTACAGCCTGGAACAGTGTGGCTAATTATATATTTATTGTTGTAGGGTACCACATTAAAAATTATATTACATAGCATTATTGTGGGAATAAATAACTGATATTAGACTTTCATGCTAACACTGAGAAAATATAGTTTTGAATCTCATTAGATTTCTCCATATGTGTGTATGTGTGCACATGCTTGGAACATTTCAAGTATATCAAGAAGTGAACATTAATTGCATAGAATATTTCTGTTAAGAAATGAACTATGAATGTTATTTGGTATAACTTCCCACCAGTGAAGAGCAACTCAGGCAATAGTCTTGTCAGGTGGTCACACACACCTTGGGAGTTGAAATTCCCCAGGTAAGTCTCTAGAGAAAATCCCCAGTATTTTTCATTAGGCCATTTTTGCCTCCCTGGAAACTGTAAGTTTTGGTCCCATTTCTTCATCTCAGATGATAAGGAATAAAGACTATCCCTTCCTTTATGATTATATTTAAAGTAACTCTTAAGCCCCCCAATTATAAATGACACCATCTCTTTAGGCTGCTGTTGGCCTTAGTCCACCTGAACATTTTAGGAGGGTGTTTAGTAGTTAGAAGCCATTTAAGTTTTCCACTTTTATTTAGATCCACTTAAACATATTCATGTCAAATGTCAACTTGGACAGAAAGTTCATGTTCTTTATGTCATCCAGTACCATTCATCACCATCACTTTCCTAAAAGATTGTTTGCCTACCCCACCTATCTACCAGCCTCAGCAGAACTTGTTTGCTGCTTGCTGTTTGTCCAAGTCCCATTTTCTTCCACACTTGGGTTAGTTATAATAATATACAATTAACTATCATAACTTTAAATTTCTTCCTTTAAAATTCCACTTTCTTTAAAAAATATTCTGTTTCTCCAACCAAAATATATGGACAGAATGCAAATGAAAGTAAAGCCTTCCACTTCTTTTCTGTGTTGCACGTTAGACATGTAACCTCCCTTCAGATTTTGTACTTGGCCGGCATCCCCTCCTCCATGCTGACTTAGATACTCTCAGTGCAACTGTCTGAGTCCTCAGGCAGTTCCTCTTATCTTCAGTGGGAAAGTTTGTCACAATACTGACACACACTCTGTTCTTAAAAGTCCAGGAGAGAACATTGTGCTGTCATATTTTGAATTTATTTTTCAAGATTAATTTTGAGTTTTAGGAGATAAGTCTACACCTTTCATTTTTCCTTTCTGTTGGCCTTCTTGAAGGAAAATCGATGACATATTATTTCATCAGTCTGTCAATCACATATTCTTATTTACAAAACAGTTTTTCAAAACTGTTTTTCTACCTGGTACCTTTTCTGAAAATACAAGATTTCCCCCAATATAATGAAAAACATATTGTGTTCTCATTTATACCAATTTTATACTAACACAGCTCATATTAAAGCATTTCTTTGGTGTTCTACTGTATAATTTTATGTTTGTTTGAGATGTTTTCTTTTTTTGATGTGGAGAAGAGGTTAGACAGCACAGCATGACAGTTGAGTAATTTCTGTAGTACTCCTATCTTTCTCTGATAATATCATCAATATGCTCTTAACCTAAGAAAGCTAAGTACTAAAGTGTTTTCAGGAAGATTGGCACCATAAAAAAGAACAACCTGGGTCCTCATTTACAATTAAAATAGGATGAGTATTATTCTTGAGGAGTAGTACATTTCTCACCTATATACATTTTTCTATTTTGAAAGTCTACCCCTACATTAATTTTAGGTCCCTAAGTCATTGCTCAGCCATAAGCGATCAAAAGATACTACTTTCTCCAAAAAGCTTCGATTATGTGAAAATTTTGAAAAAAAGTGACAATTGATAAGCAATGAAACAATATTGTGAAATAATATTTGATATTTTTCCAAACCTCCTTGTATCTCAACTTCACCCTCAGCCTTGCAGAGACATCTGCAAAATTTTGGACTTTATGATTATTTCTAGTCTTTCCTTTTAAAGGAGGCCTTGAAAACTAATACCTTAATAATCATTTCAGAACTAAACTTGCTTTGCAAGCCAAAGTTTTGCTAATAGGACACATGGCATAGAGTGTGTACTATGTAGTAGGTGTGGGACTGGCAGAGGGAAAAAGATGCTACCTCCTTGCTGAGAACGCCAGGCAAGGGCACGAAGGGGCAGTGTTGGAAGAGGGTGATGGGTGGACTCATCGGCAACATCATGGTCTTGGGGTGAGGCTATGAATGGAAGTTTATATGTTGGAGTTCTAAATATTTAAAAATTCTAAGTCAAGCAAACATACTAACTTAAAAAATATATTCTAACCTTCTTCCTTTACAAATCTACCATCACAACTGCCTGGGTATCCAGGTTCACACTTATAATTCCCAGACACCTCAGTGTTTTTCTTCAAAATAGAAATGTTGGGCTGGCCAGGGACAACATCTGGACTGCAGAGTCCTACCTGCAGACACACCTCAGCTGTTGTTCCGGGCTGCGGTAACCCTACACCAGTAGATGCCCCAGCCTCTGTGAAATCTCGACCCACACTCCCAGGAAATAGACAATTCTTGGCCCTTTAGGTTTAGGAAGAAGCTTGAGCACAACTTGGAAACAGCCTTGGGATCACTTGGAGAGAGACATTTGGGTTCTGGATATCTGGAGAATGGTCTAGGATGGTGGTTGAAGATCCAGGTTGGTTCCATGAATGTTTTGTCCCTGGGGAGGGACATGATTAGAGAAGGACCTGAGTGAGGGTCTTTAAAGCACAGGACACATGTTGTAAACTCCATACTGACAAACAGCCAGAGAGGCATGACGTGGTCTGTGTGAGGCCAGAAGAAGAGAAGCAAAGCCAGTTTTCCTGGGATCAGCAGGTTATCCATACTAGCTGCCCTCATCACTGCCATTTTCTTCAAGAAATGATTACAAGTTGCCCTTAGGTTTTCCGGGAAGATTGAAGCTGCTTGCAGCCAAAAATTTAGCTGTGATGAACTCTTCTGAAAGAGAAGAGTCCTGGCAGGGCTGCTGTTAGAGTGGAATAGAAAGAAAAGGCCATGAAAATCTGGATTTCATTTAGAAAAGTCAGGGGTTAAAACTTACGCTTGTTCACATGTATAACCACACACAAATACATACATAGTGCTGAACTATCACTTTCAGTATTTAGTTATTTAGTCATGACATGGAAACTTTGGAAATAGTAATAAAGAACAGGTCATATCTTAGTTATTCTGTGCAAAGTATCTCTTTTGCATGAGAAAGAGAAAATGAAAGGTGAGAGAGCTGGAAAAGACCATAAAGATCATTTAATTTTGGATTCTTCAGCACCAAGGGCCTGGATATCCCAGATTTTATATCAAATATCACGTCTGTAGGTGTATGCTAACAAAATCTCCAAAAGATCTGTAACCGCCAAAAGATAAAGTCTTGATGTTTTCATAAATGAAGAAGCTGAGGTCCAGGTAGGCCATGGGCCTGTCCAGGGGACACATCCCCTCACCTGCAGCTTCCCATCCTACCACATGGCCTCAGTTCCAAGCTTGCACATTTACACAATTGCATAAGCAGCAGATCTGCTTTTTGAGTTGTATGTACAGAAGCAGTTTTTATGAGCCATTTGATTTAGGTGTTTCCTTGTGCTGTGTAAGAATGCTTTATGGGCATCTCAGCAGCCACCTTGGCCTAATAAATGCTTTTAGTAAGCAGAGTACAAGGTGAATTCTCAGCGTTCATAATCTTATTCAGAAAATAGCACTTTCAAAATTAAGTATTTAAGGAGATTTTAACCTCAAGGTTGTTTTTTTACCCCAATTTCATCATGATAAAATGAAGGTACAGGATAATTTTGTATTGTTTTTTTAAATGGCGACACGTAGGGTTATTTCACTCTCTCTAATTACACATATATCCACGTATACATATGTTAATCACTAGGTGTATATAAGTATGTAAATTTCTACATTTTTATCTATAAATATTCATTGAGAGAAAGAAAGATTTGTCCACAAATGCTATCGAGTAAAGCATAGTCTATATGAGGCTCAGCAGAATAGCATTTGTCAATAAAACTCAAAATGTTTGCTTATTAAGATTGAAAGCTTTGTACTTGGAACTAATTACAAATTATTATCTGTTTAATGTACGGTTGTTATAACCACGTCACATACTTTCTCTTATTCTCAGCTTTTCTATGTGTAAATACAGTGACCACTCATGAGGTTACTAAGTATTAAATCAAATCATCTTTGTAAAGCCAGAACAGTGCCTGAAATAGGAAGACTCTGGTGAAGTTAGTTATTACTGTTAATTGATATTTTTATTAGTAATATTTTGCTACAAGGAAATGCTTTTAACTCCTTAAGACCTGTGTTACCTTTGGTCTTTGTGAAGGAAGTTCAATGGGGTCGAAGATAACTAATCTCTAATGCCAAGGGTAACAGTAACCTCTGATACAGCTCAGTCTCAGAATTCAGTGAAGTTTCCTTTCTGATCTGGGATAGAAAAGTATTTCATCTCTAGATACACACACTGATTGTGAGGAGTGTGTGCTGAGCAAAGGAAAGATTATGCTCAGGAGAATCTGTCTCTGACTTCTTGATGTCTCCATTTCTTCTAGCCCCTTTGTTTCAAGGACAGGAAACACCACTGGCAGCTGAGTAGCCACTGGTGGCTTTCAGAAATTTTCTTGGAATAAAATTAGCTGCCTCTACTAGGTGTTAAATTCTGAGTTGCTTTTTCCCTTACATAATTTCTTAGAAGGCAGTTGGGTTCTGTAACGTTATCTACCAGAAGGTCTATATAATCATAAATGGTCTGAAAGTGCTTTCGAGTCTTCAGCCTTCTCTCTACCTGGGATTCTAGATTTGCTTTTTCAAATATTGAAAAAAGAGTGATTGTAATCATGCTCTATTGGCCAAATGTTGAAAATATGTGAAGTAGATAGAATTTGCTTTGGGGTATTGTCTAAAATATTGCTCACATTTTTATCCTTACTTATCTTGTTCTAATCCCCAACTAAACTCACTATCACCTAGATATATAATGATTACACTATGATGCCACAATTCAATCCCCATTTTAATAGTGTCTGTAATCCCAAAGTAATGCATTCTTAATGGTGACACAAGAAAAATAGTGAACAGTGGTTAACTGGGGGAGAGTGTCTTTCCAACACACTTGTGTTTTGATATCTAACTACTCATGCCCTGAGCTCTTCCATGACTGGTAGGGTATTACAGCTACCTACATGGAGTCCTGCACAGCAGTGGGGACAAACTGGTAAATGAACCCTGACACGGCAATCTGATGTATGAATACCGACAGAACAAACTTGTGTATGAATACCAAAAGGCATTTGGGTGCCTTTGTGCAGGTCACTTAATGTCTCTTAGAATCAATTTCATGATCTGAAAAACAGGGATAAAAATTTTTCTATAATATCATTATAAGGATTTGACTGGGAATAATACGTGACATATCACAGTATCTGCAGTAATATACCAAGCACTCAAATGGAACTATGTGGCAATATATTATAATCGTTTTGCTTTAAAGATGAGAAAATTATGATCCAGAGAGTTTTGGATGACTTACCTAAGTTACACAATGAGTTTATTGAAAAATAAATGGGCTAGAATTTAGGTATTCTCACTTCTGGGACAATAATAATCCATTGACAAGAAATCCTGAAAATTAATTAGAAAGGTACAACAATGTGTTCTAGATTTCCAGAGCTATTATAATACTGCTGTTAGAACTAACATATCCAGAAAAAGGACTTAATTTGATTAATATATTAAAGATCAGATTTATAAATTTATTTACTAATAGCTCAGCCTGTCAATTACCAATCTTTTTTTTTCCCTTTTCATTTAGGATATAATTAGTAATAATGGTATAATTACCACTGACTTCTGATGTAAAATTTTTCTCAGATGGTCTACATACTTTATATTAATTTAATGCTAAAAACTCACGAAAGGAAAATAAATAGCAAATTTGGGGAAACAACTTTCAAGAAATAATTTAAAAACTTTTATAACCCTGAAATAAGTTTTTTTCTTATTGTCTTTATATGTTTGTTTTATAGTTGGTGTTTTGTTTTGTGGGCTTTCCTGTTCTCCTGCTAATATAGTTTGTTCATTCTTTCCCTTCAAGTACCTGTCCTGCTTCCAGCCTTGGTTTGCTTTAGATTCTTTGTTTATTTGTTAGTCTTATTTATAAAGGCTCTCCATTAAGACTGATAATATGCATTTTTTCTGATCGCTAAAAAATTGCCTATTTCTAATGTTCTTTTGAAATGTATACATTTTACAAAATTTGATACCACTAAATATAGTATTCAATTTATTAAAGGCATCTTAGCTGAGGGACCAGAAATATTTAACAATGCTGTATTATCTAAAAAGCCTGCCCTACAGCCAAATCTAGCTCATTTCTGACCCTGTTATCTTTCTGCTTTTTGTCTGGGAAACTTCAACAGCCACTTTCTTCATTATCATCATCATAATAATCACCATTATCATCATTTTGGTATATCGTGTTACATTTTAAAGAGATCATTTAATTTTTTAAATCACAATTTTCTCTTTTCTATTCATTTTCTTTTGTTTGAGGTTATTATTTTTTGGGAGGGATGGAAGTGTCTTCTGTACCTCATATTAGAACCATATAGAACCATATAGAACTTTCTAGATCTTTCTCTATATTTCATAACTTTTATTTGTCATGCTTTTTGTCCCTGTAGTTTGGAAATTTTTCTTAATTTGTCTTTCAGGTAACTTTTCTAACTTCTTAACTGGAGTTTTTTTTTTTTTTTTAAATTGTTTTTCAACAAAAATATCTTTTTTTTTTTATTTTTTATTTATTTTTTATTTTTTTTTTAATGTTTTTTATTTATTTCTAGGAGAGAGAGAGAGACAGCGTGAGCAGGGGAGGGTGAGAGAGAGAGGGAGTCACAGAATGAAACAGGCTCCAGGCTCCGAGCTGGCAGTCAGCACAGAGCCTGACGCGGGGCTCGAACCCACGATCCGCGAGATCATGACCTAAGCGAAAGTCGGACGCTTAACCGACTAAGCCACCCAGGCGCCCCTCAACAAAAATATCTTATACTCCTCTGAATTTTTTTCTTTTTGTCTTTCTTTAAATAGTATCCTAGATTTATATTTAAGGATACAGTATAGTCTTGAATCTTTCTAACACACAAATTTGAATTGGAAAAGGGCTTAACATGCTTTTCCATTTCTAACATGAGAGTAGCATAGGAACATACAACTGGAATAATAGCCTACCACCCAGTGATTCCGGAGGGCTTGCTGATAGTGTGAGGAAGGAGGATGGAGTAGAGTGTAAGGCCGTGGAATGGCGCTGGAGCAGAATAAATGAGGCAGTGTATAAACACTAATGAAAGAATTCTTGTGGGGCAAAAGACTTGGCATGGATGGATAACTGTCCTCATAAATATTATAAACCAAATGTTAACTTTTCTGGAAAGCAGACTTTGCTCCGATGGTCGCTAGCCTGTGTCTAACAGTTTGAAGAGTGTAATAGACTTACAAATGCATGGTTGTATTTTTATGAAATATTTCTAATACCAATGGAGAGCTCAGTAAAGTCTCTCTTGCCAGGAAAAGCAAATTTGAGGAAACAGAATACAATTCATTTATTTATGCATGTATTTTCGTTTTATTTTCTTTCGTGGCAAGAATTTAAACCCCATTTGTGTTTTTCTAAGTCACGAGTTTCAGTGTGATATTTTCATACTAGATACAGTGTAGTTTTATGCAGTGTAGTTTTTAGAAGTATCATTTCTAGTAGTAAGTGACTGTTCCTATGCCCTTCAGGTGACTGACAGCTTTATAAATAAATGTCATGAAAAGAGAGAACTCTGTCAGTTATCTACTGTTAAAATAACACTGCACAACATACCACTCCAAATCTCAGTAAATTGAAACGATACATATTTGTTTGGTCAGGGTCTGAGAGTCAGGGATTTCGGCTAGGCTTCACTGGTTAGTTCCTCTTGTTTTGGTGTGGATTGCTGGGTGGGGCTGGGGGTGTGGTGGGTAGGGACACTTCCTGCATTGTACCTCCTGATGGGTTCACCTGGGTGTGATCTCCTAACACTGTCAGGGAGAAAGTGCTTCCAAGTCCAACTGCAAGGTCCCTGTAAGAAGGACAGAGACACCAGGAGAACCCTCAGTGCAGTCTGTCCGCAGCATGGACTTACTATTTATTAGTTAAGTACATATGAATTATATTTGTCACCCAAATATTTTGACCTCCCATTTGTAGGTAGAAATATCTTTTTTTTTTAGTGTTTTATTTATTTCTAGGAGACAGAGAGGCAGAGTGAGCAAGAGAGGGTCAGAGAGAGAGGGAGTCACAGACTGAAACAGGCTCCAGGCTCTGAGCTGGCAGTCAGCACAGAGCCTGATGTGGGGCTTGAACCCAGGAACTGGGAGATCATGACCTAAGCGAAAGTCGGACGCTTAACCGACTAAGCACCCAGGTGCCCCGGTAGAAATATCTTTTGATAATTTACTACCTATATCTCTAAAGGCTCATTTTATTTCTTCCTGTGTGTATATATCTCTGTGTGTGTGTTTGCATGCACACTCAAGATCTCTTTTGAACGAGGCATGTGGGGCCATCTGCGGGAAAATCCAGGGAATCTGCAGGAAAGTTTTAGGATAAGGAATGTAAAAGAACTGTTTGGAGAAGAAAGATTAGAGCACAGCCTTGGATTTTTCTTGGTGATTGGCAGATTGGTGATTCTTTAAGAATTTTGAAGAACATTGAGTGTGTTTGTTTCTTTTATCTTGCTTTAAGTAGTATACATTTTAAGTTGTGTTAATTTAGGGATGAACTCCCCAGTGCTTGCAACTGTCATGCTCTGGAAACAGTGTTGTCAATGAATCAATCTCCTGGATTCTCTCTTTAGCTGTAGTTTTGTCGAGACTCGCCTTGCTAGAGCATGTAACTGTTGAAACCTGAAAGCTGAGGGAATGTTTAGGTTAAATAGTCAAAGAATGCCATTCATTCCAGATATTAGGGCCATGTCTAGCCTGGACAGATGGAGATTTCAGGTGTTAAAGAATCTTGCAGTTCTCTCTTTCTACTATACATTAAAAATGTTAATTTATACACATTGGGGTTGTCATGCCTGGATCGCGATCTCCCCAAAATCCCTAGACCACCAAGGAGTCCGAGTCATGTATGCAAAAGCAAAGGGCGTTTATTCGGGGTTAAGCTCCGGCTCCCAGACCTCAGCAACGCAGTGGATCCGTGGTGAGAGCCCCGAACAATGGAGGAGTAGGGTTTTTATGGGGTTTGTGACGGGGGAGTTACAGAAGTTGTGGCATGGGAACAGTGATCCAATCATAATTATTCAACATTATTGACAGCGGGTTTAACCATACACATTGTCTAGAGTATTCGTTACTTTTGGCGGGTTCCAATTACAACGTTTAGAGTACCTTTAAATTCAACCAATTACAGAGCAAGCCTAGGGTCTTGTTCGCAGACTAACAGGATAACTTTAACATTAGGTAACAGGGTCCTATCTATAGTTTCTATCTTTAGGCCTCTCCCTTAATAATGTGGAGGGTGGTCACTTGCCTTTCCTGATCGGGTGTTGCAAGGGTGGTTTCTCCTGCCTTGGGCAATGTGCAACTGCTTGATAGTTTCAGGGAAGCTGAAACTTAGGCCTTCTAGTTTAGAGGGGAAACTTACAGCCTGTCATGGAGTCAGTTTGGTTTAGACGCTTAGACTTGTGTTCTTACAGGGTCAAGACTTACAGTTCTGTGACCAAACAAATCAGGCACCATTCATAAATATGTGATAAAATTTTATGATACTATGACTATGTGAGTGTGCCAACATACTGACTTTTTAAATCACCAATGCATTTATAAATGAAATTAAAATATCCAAAACTAATTTTCATGAGAAAGTAAAATTAAAATATTTCAAATCTTCACAGACAAACTTGTTAAAGTCACTGATGATGAATGTTCTTTTTACTGTTAGTTGTGTAAGGAATGTTAGAATTTAGAATAAAACATTCCAGGGCACAGCTTTGGTGTCTGACAATTCTAGGGTCACCCATGATCCTGCTAACTCTGAAGTGTCCATGGCATTTTCCTATCAGGCATCATTTTTCAACATTTCATAAATGGATTCTTATGTATGTAATTGTGAATTTATTTATATCAACTTCTCTTCCGCTTTGGCTCAATTTACTACCTTTTAAAGTGTTACAGTTTCTACAGTAAATATTTAACTTTGTTGCAATTTCAGTGTCTTTAAAAGATTTTTTCCATTTATAGGGAAATAAACATTTTTACTTTAGTGTTCTTCAAGTCCCAGCTAGAATGTGAAATTTGCATATTTTATGTCACATAAATTTAAATATTCATAAAAAATTCAAAATTGTAGACACATTTATATTTCAATATATAGGACAGTATTTTTCAATTTACTTTATATTTTAATCAAGTTTATATATGAATGTAGTTTAAAGTGTAAATGGTTCCTGTGCTTTTTCCTCAACCCATTTCCTGTTGTGCAGATGCAACTGCTTTCAGCTATTTTAACTGATTCTTTTGAGATATCTCCATATCTCTAAATAACATGCTTATATTGCTATTTCTTAAATTTTTATTAACAAGCTTTATTTATTGGCTTCCGACTGTGGAACATGAAAATTTAGTTTTCTTTCATCTTCTGGCCCCTACCACACATGTGCACACTTTCGAGCTCTCATCTTCTTGAAATAGTACATCATCATTTTGATTAAATGAATATTCATGTCTGTTATATTAGGAAAGCATTCAGAGCTCAGCCATGCACTATATAAGGGTGCTTTATCTTTCCTTTCAGGATTTTGTTTCCTCTTGTGTTAATAATGGCCTATTTTTGTTTATTTAGTGTGAGGGGATTTTTTTTTTTTGGTACCTAATGCTAAATCATGCTTCCAGTCATATAATGTACCTCTAAATATTTGCAGGAATCTTATTTATGGTATGTAAATTTTATCTTCCCCAGGAAATCTCTCCTAGAGCTTTATGACCAAATATTACCATCTGGAAGGATTGAGGGTGCTACCTTCTAACTCCGTAATGGTTGAAGAGTTCTCCAATGGGAACTCCCAGGAGCCTGCTTTTTATGGGGGCCCTGTGGACTAGTGCCTCATAATGGAGAGAAAGCAAAAATGGCTTGTGAGTGAGGACTGTTGGGGCATTAACTGCCTACGCAAAAATGACAGGACGTGTAATGTATGTCAGATGTTGGCCAGATGTAGACCATGCAGGAAACCAGAATTTTTAAGACATTATTTCCAAGAAGATATTAGAAACCAAGTTTTCAATTATATGGCTTGTCTATTATGGTAAAGTCAAGGAGATTTTTCTTTGTTTTATTTTAATTTTAAGTGACCATTCACTTTACATATGAAAAAAAGCTAAGAAGGGACTCAGGTCTGAGAGAAATTCCACCCCTTCCCTGCCTCCCTGTAGGACTGTATTACAGTCACATTCCACAGGAAATTGTAACCCTGAGGACAATTTGGGTGTTAAAAGAAGTCAAAAGAAGGATTGATGTGGCCTTTGCCCTTCTTGTCTCATCTCTATACTTCCACCTCACACAGCACAGAGAGAATGGAGACAGTCACTGACTGTGTAAGACTGAATTCCATGTTATTTACAAAGGACATATTAGAATTTGCTTATTGGGATGCGTCCTTTTCCCCACCTCTCCTCTTAAGCTCTTGCTCGAGGGGTACAATCACCCTTCCAGAAAGGCCACTTCAGTAAGGTATCTTGAACCCTGTGCCTGAGTTGGTCTTCTGATTTTCTAATCTTTGTTTTCCCAATTTCCAAACATGCCTTTGGCTATATATTTTGGGTCAGTTGCTCCCATTTACCTCTGACTCTTCAATTTATTGTTTCACTTATGTTTTATAAATATTTTCCAAGAGCTCCTTTCATAATCTAAATACACCTTTGAGCTGGTCAGTTTCTGTAAAAAGAAAAATTTTAGAAACTCCTGCCTGGAAAGTCTGAGTCCTAGATGGTTAAAACATATCATTAATACTTTTCTGATTTTGTTGTTTTATTGCCTTTATGAAAGAGAATGCCCATGTTGTGGGAAGTACACACTGGATGTTCAGGAGTAACAGTAGGGCAAGAGCTCTTCAATTTACTCTGAGAAGTTTCTAGAAAAAAAAAGTTTCTCTTTTGTTTGTCCTCACAACTTTTCAGTAAATTTGAAATTATTTCAAAAAAAAAAAAAAGCACACAACAAAAAGTTTTTGTTGCAGGATTCTCGCTCAGGGAGTCGTGACACAGAGACTTTTCTTTCCAGGAAGCAACTTTATTCTGCCAGCACCTCTCAGTTGGGTTTGTACCCAAAAGAACTGAGTGGCCCGTATCATATGGCATAGGTTTTTTATACATTTTCTATTTCTTTGTCTCCCATATATGGTAATACACATAAACATGCAGTCTGATTAAGTTGTTTCAGTTTAAAAGAGCATGGGGGATGTAGGCAGCTGGACTCATATCTAGGTGACCTTGAAGTCTTCTCTCTTCTTTATTTTTTTTTCTTTCTCCTTAGGGAGGGGTTCCTACCACATTTTCACCTCCTAGCAAATAATGGTTTAAAAGGGACAGAGATCAGAAGTAGAAATTTGCTTTTTGTAGGGTTTTGCTCTAAGAATTAAATTGCTTTAGAGTAGAAAGAAAGGATGAATTCTGAGAACTTGCTAGAAATTGTAGTTTCTCATGCATATTTTCATTTCACGCTTTGTTTAGAAAAAAGGAGGAGATAGGAGTAAATATAACTCTATTCTTTCACAGTCACTTGTTTATGAAAGTTTGAGTTACTCACCAGTTATTTGACTAAGACTCCAGATTTTTTATTGAAAATGTATGGCAAGACACAGCCTACTCTAGTTCATAGCATAGAGTAGACACAAATAAATGTTTGTTTAATACATGAATATTATATGCAAAGTCCTTAGCACAGTATCTTGCCCTTTTAAATATTAAATAGTAGATGCTACTCTTATCACTTTTAAAAATAAAATGTACACATAGAATGGAATATTATTCAGGCATAAAAATTGAAGAAATCCTACCATTTGCAAGAACATGGATGAAACTGGAGGACATTATACAAAGTGAAATAAACCAGACAGAGAAAGACAGACACTGTATAGTATTATTTATGTAAGGAATCTAAAAAATAAATTGTACTCATAGAAACAGGAATAGAATGGTGGTTGCCAGAGGCTGGGGTTGGTGAAAAACAATAGAAGTTGGTCAAAGTGTACCAAGTTGTAAGATGCATAAGTTTTGGGGGTCTAATTTATAGCATGGTGACTATAGTTAATAATACTGTGTTGTATACTTGAAATTTGCCAAGATAGTAGAGGTTTATTATTCTCCTCATATACACACAGTGTGAGGTGATGGATGTGTTAATGAGCTTGATTTTGGTAATTAATTCACAATGTATACATATATCAAATCATACTACACATCTTAAATATATACAATTTATTTGTCAATTATGCATTAATGAAGTGTAGGGGAAATAATGTTAAAATATCTAAAATATTAGCAAATATACTATATAATGAGGTGTTCAATTGGAACAACAAATTTGATTTATTATATCAAGACTTTTTGTGTTTGTTTCTTGTGAGGGCTTTTTAAGTTTTTATTTTAATTCTAGTTAGTTAATATACAGTTTTATATTAGTTTCAAGTGTACAATATAGTGACTCAACACTTCCATACAACACCCAGTGCTCATCACAAGTGCATCCTTAATTCCTTTCACCTTTTTCATCCATTCTGCCCCACCTCCCCCTCCTCCCCTGGTAACCATTAAGTGTGTTCTCTATAATTAACAGTCTGGTTTTTTTATTTCTTTCTCTTTCTTTCTTCCCCTTTGCTTGTTTTGTTTCTTAAATTCCACAAGTGAAATCATATGGTATTTGTTTTTCTCTGACTGAGTTATTTCACTTAGCATAATATTCTCTAGGCTCCATCCACATCACTGCAAATGGCAAGATTTCATTCTTTTTTTATGGCTGAGTAATAATCCATTATATATATAATTTTTATCTTCTATATCCATTCATCAGTTGATAGACATGTTGGCTACTACCATATCTTGGCTATTGTAAATAAAGCTTCTATAAACATAGGGGTGCATATAACCCTATGAATTATTGTTTTTGTATTTTTGGATAAATACCTAATACTATCATTGCTACATCGATGGTAGTTCCATTTTTAACTTACTGAGGAAAACCCATCACCCTTTTCCAGAGTGGCTACACCAGTTTGCATTCCCACCAACAGTATAAAAGATTTCCCCTTTCACCACATGCTCTCCAACACCTGTTCTTTCTTGTATTTTTTTATTTAGGCCATTCTCACAGGTATGAGGTGGTACCTCATTGTAGTTTTGATTTGCATTTGCCTGATGATGAATGATGTTAAGCATCTTTTCATGTGTCTTTTGATTATCTTCTTTGTAAAAATGTATCTTCATGTCTTGTGTACAGATTATTTGCTTTTTGGGTGTTGAGTTTTATAAGTTCTTTATATATTTTGGATACTATTTATCAGATATGTCATTTACAAATATTACCTTCCATTCTGTGGGATGCCTTTTAGGATTGGTGATTATTTCCTTCCTGTGCAGGAACATTTCATTTAAATAAAGTCCCAGTAGTTTATATTTGCCCTTGTTTCCCTTGTCTCAGAAGTCATATCTAGTAAGAAGTAGCAACAGCCACTGTCAGAGAGGTTACTGACTGTGTTCTCCTGTAGGATTTTAATGATTTCCTGTCTCACATTTAGGTCTTTACTACATTTTGAATTTATTTTTGTGTATGTTGTAAGAAAGTGGTCCAGTTTCATTCTTTTGCATGTAGCTGACCAGTTTTCCCAGTACCATTTGTGGAAGAGACTGTCTTTTCCCCATTGAATATTCTTTCTTGCTTTATGGAAGATTAATTGGCCATATAAGAGTGGAATCAATTCTCTTTTTTATTCTGTTCTATTGGTCTATATGTCTATTTTTTGAGCCAGTACCGTACTATTTTGATTGTTTTTTTTTCTAGCTCTGGGAAAAAATGCTGCTAGCATTCTTGTCTTATCCCTGACGTTAGGAGGAAAGCTCACAGTTTTTCGCCATTGAGGATGATGTTATTGGTGGGATTTTTCATATATGGCCTTTATTATGTTGCGGTATGTTCCCTTTAAACCTATTTCATTGAGGGATAGATGAATGGATGTTTTACTTTGTTAAATGCTTTTCCTGAATCTATTGAAATGATCATATGGTTGCAATCCTTTCTCCTGTTGATGTGATGTACCACATAGATTGATTTGTGAATACTGAATTACCCTTGCATCCTGTGAATAAATTCAACTTGATAGCGGTAAATGATTTTATAATGTATTGTTGGATTCAGTTTGTATTTTGCTGAGGATTCTTGCAGCTTTGTTCATCAGAGATTTTGGTCTGTAGTTCTTTTATTAGTGGTGTTTTTATCTGGTTTTGGTGTTAGGGTAATGTTGGCCTCAGAGAATGAATTGGGAAGTTTTTCTTTCTTTTTTTCTTTTCTCTTCTGTTTTTTTTTGGGGGGGGGGTGGATAGCTTGAGAATAGATATTAGCTCTTGTTTTAATGCTTGGTAGAAATTGCCTGTGAAACCATTTGGTCCTGAACTTTTGTTTTTTGGGAATTTTTTGATGACTAATTCAATTTCTCTGCTGGTTATCAGTCTGTTCAAGTTTTCTCTTTTTTCCTGCTACAGTTTGGGTAGTTTATATGTTTCTAGGAATTTATCCATCTCTTCTAGGTTGTTGGATTGGTTGACATATAGTTTTTCTTAATATTACCTTAAAATTGTTTGTATTTCTGTGGTGTTGGTTGTTATTTCTCCTCTCTCATCTGTGATTTATTTACCTGGGTCTTTTTTTAAATAATAGATCTGGTTAGAGGTTCATCAATTTTATAGATTTTTGTCAAAGAACCAGCTCCTGGTTTCCTTGATCTTTCTATTGTTTTGTTTTGTATTTTAGTTTCCAGATAATCTTTATTATTTCCTTCCTTCTACTTGATTTGGCTTCCTTTATTGTTCTTTCTTAGAACCTTTAGGTATAAGGTTAGGTTGTTTATTTGAGATTTTTCTTGTTTCTTGAGGAAGGCACGTTTTTCTTAAAACCTCCCTCTTAGGACCACTTTTGCTCCATCACCAAGATTTTGGACATGGTGTTTTTATTTTTGTTTGTTTCCATGTAATTTTTAATTTCTTCTTAATTTTTTCCCTCATCAACTCATTTATTTTTGGTAGACTGTTATTTAACCTCATGTTTTAGTGGTCTTTCTTTATTTTTTTGTGGATGGCTTCTACTTTCATAGCATTGTGGTCAGAAAAGTTGCTAACATGATGCCAATCTTGAATTTGTTGAGATTTGTTTTGTGGGCTAATATGTGATCTCTTCTGGAAAATGTTTCATGTGCACTTGAAAGTAGTGTGTATGCTGCTGTTTTGGGATGGAATGTTCTGAATATATCTGTTAAATCCTTCTGTTCCAGTATATTATTCAAAGCCACTGTTTCCTTGTTGATTTTCTGTTTAGATGGGTTGTGCATTGATATAAGTGGAGTGTTAAAGTCCCCTATCATTATTGTATTACTATGAATTCGTTCCTTTATGTTTCTTATTAATTGTTCTATGTATTTTTGTGCTACTTTGTTGAATAATAAACATTTACATTAGGATTTCATTTCTTTATTCTTTGCATGTTTATTAGTGTTTTTTTGATTTGTGGTTATCAGTAGGTTTGTATATAACCTATTCTACAAACAGCAGTCTATATTAAGTTGATACTCATTTAAGTTTGAACCCATTCTCTATTACTCTTCCCCTCACATTTAAGAATATATTAACACATTTTGTATCTTTTTTAAAAGTTTTTGAGTTCTTTGAGTGTTTACAGAAATATTAGTATTTACTACTTTTGTATTTCCTGCCTTTTACTTTCAATTTGGTCTTTCTTTTCCATTCAGAGTACCCCCTTTAATCTCTCTTGCAGGGCTGGATAAGTGGTCACAAAGTCCTTTAGTTTTTGTTTGTCTGAGAAACTCTTTATCTCTGCTGGAAGAGTGTTCGTGGCTGCAGATTTTTCCCATTCAGCACTTTGAATATATTCTGCCACTCCCTTCTAGCATTCCAAGTTTATATTGAGAAATCTCTACCTAGCCTTATGAGTGTTCCCTTGTAAGTTACTGACTTCTTTTGTCTTAACTATTTTTAATATTTTTTCTTTATCACTACATTTTGCTAGCTAATTTAATTAAAACATCTTTTGGTGTGGACCTGTTTTTTTGAATTTGATAGGAGTTCATTGTGCCTCCTGGATCTGAGAGGTCTGTGTCCTCCCCAAGTAGGGAAATTTTCAGCTATTATTTATTCAAATAAATATCTGTCCCCTTTTTTCTTCTTCTGGGATTCCTATAATATGAATGTTTCTATGTTTGGCGGACATATGGGACATATTCCCTATGTCTATTCTCCTTTTGCAGAATTATTTTTTCTCTCTTTGTTCAGTCTGATTACTTTCCATGACTTTCTCTTCTAGGTCACTAATTCATTCCTTTGCTTTTTCTAGTCTGCTCTTCATTCCATCAAACACATTTTTTATTTCATTTAGCAAGTCCTTTATCTCTGCTATGTTATTCTTTATCTCTCTTTAAGGGCCTCACTCATGTCTTCCACTCTTTTCTCAAGTCCAGTGGGTAGCTTTATGATCATTACTTTAAATTCTGTATCAAGTATGTTACTTACATATTTTTCCCTTAGATTTGTGGCCATGGCCTTGCCCTGTTTCTTCATTTGGGATAAATTTCTCTGTCTTTTCATTTTGTCTTTTCATTTTGTCTAAATCTCTGTACCTGTTTCTGTGTCTTAGGAAAGTGAGCTATGTCACCTGTTCTTGAGGGTAATGGCCTTTTGAAGAAGAGGTCCAGGAGTGGCCTTCTGTAAGTGTCCCCTTTTCCCCAGTGCTTGGCTTTTCCATGTGTGTCTCTAATGCATGCTTCCTGTGCTCTGTTGTTTTTGTCCTGGCTGCTTTCTCTTTCAGGCAAGTTATCTACAGAGGTTCTCATTGCCTGTTGTGGGCAATATTTGGTGTCCTGAATGAGGCACGTTTTAACTAGGTGTGCTCTGGTCTGTTTGTGAAGTGATACCTTTCATCACTACCACCAGAACTGAGACTCTGCAAAGCTCCCTTATTGGGAGATGTGGTCTGAGCATGGGTTTGGGCCAGTCTTCTAGGGGAGGGGGCCTGTCATGCTGGGACTGAGGCAAACATCACTGGGAGGGGTAATTCCATTGGAGCATGTCAGAAGTGGGGGCCTTGGTGTAATCAAGTGAGGTAGCAAATAAATGTTGGTTCTGTGCTTGTTCCTGCAGGGGGCTCTGTGTTTATACTGAGAGGTAGGGGAGGATAGTGACACAGGTCAGCTCCTTTGTTACTGGAGGAATCACTCTGTGAATGCTGCCTCTCTAGGACATGCTCTGAGATAAGCAATTAACACCTCTACTGTGTGTCCCAAGTGCACTTCAGATTACTATTTCCTTGCTGTCTGTCCATGGGCTGTTTGCCCTGTCTTTTCTCCAAGAGATGCCCTACTGTACTCCAAGATTCTCCACAATAAAATACATCAACTTCTAAATCTCTAGGCTTTAGGTCTTGCTGGTTGCAAGAACTCTTGAAATTCGACCACTCTCATTTTCCAAGCCAATTGCACATTTTCCCTGTGCACTTCCCTCATGTCCTAGTCTGTTCCTTGCCCTTCTCCATAACCATAGCTTTGTCCCCAGCACCGCAGCCATGATCTGTATCTCTCCCAAACTCTGTCTCCACACCTCCTAGCTTCTTTAATGTGGCCTCTTTTCTACCTTTAGTTGTGGAGTCTGCCAGTCTTCAGGTCAATTTCTGGGGCATTTAGGATGAGTTGATAGTTACCTAGTATCTAGTTAGTATTTGTGTGATGAAGCGAGACTAGAGTCCTATTCTGCCCCCATCTACCAACCCCACCTACGTTAATATATTTGAATCCCAATTGTTTCATTTAATTAATTTATGGAATAAAGTAGGAAGTAACTCAACTGCAAACCTGTAAATGGCAATGGCCTGTGTGTGTGTGTGTGTGTGTGCGCGTGCACGCACACACACATGCATACAAATGCTACAATACTTAACTAGCAAGGAGGAGACAAAGCCTGAGCTGGAGCAGATGTGTTAGAGGCATTTTGAAGTCCCCTTATAGTTGGCCATTTATTCAGCTGGGGGAGATGAATAAACTGTTTAACAATTTTAAATTTCCTTTATTGCCATTGTGCACTTAGACACCCATGTCATCAATATTCATATCAATAGATGACCAAAAGGGAATTTGAATAATTTTACTAGGATTTGAATAATCCAAAACAAATAAGGACACTGAAAACAAAATACTCCACCTCTCCAGAAAATTGTCATGCACCTCATATTGGATTCTTTGTTTTGAATGTTTAATCTGGAGATTATTAGTATATAAAGGTTTATAAATCTCAGACACTGTTGTTGACAGTATCGTCTTTGCTCTTCATGGCATTATCATCAATAGCAATGGACTTGATATTGCTGAGTTCTGCCGATAACAGAGAGCCTAAGATGAGCTTCTACTCATAACACTGATGTGTCCTACTGAGTGCATGAGAGCAGGGAACACAACTGAAGCTGTTCCCATGGGGTTAGATTTCAACATTATTTTGATATCCTTCTTTTTAAATTATCATTCATGTATTTATTTGTTCACCCTTTCTAAAATATCTCCAGTGCTAGAGGGGGCCCAAAACAATTAATAGGAAATCATCATATTTCATCTGAATTGAATTAGTTAGAATATTCCCATCAGGTAATTCAGACTGACAATTGGTTTTGCTGTTTTCACATAGACAGATTGTACAAAAGGTGTTTTTGAAAAGATTTGGTTGTGGTTGATTGTTCACTGTGGTTGATTGTTCAAAGACAGAACCATCCATCTAGATTTAGAACTAGGGAGAATTATAGGTTTGAAAAATGCTGTCCACTTGTGAGAGTTTTTCCTGGTACCATGTGAGATACTATATTATAGCCATTTTAGTTTTAGTATAAGCTGTTCATTCAACTGAAATCATATCTTAGCTTCTCAAACTTTCAGTTTTATTTTTATATATATGTACATATATAAAAAAATATATATATACACAAATTGGCAAATCTCATATCCTTTGCTATATATTTGCATATCCTCCCCCCCCCCCTTTATGTTTGAAGCCATTCAGATGAAGAAAACCATGTAGGGGCATCTCGATGGCTCAGCTGGTTAAGCATCCAACTTCAGCTCAGGTCATGATCTCATGACTTGTGGGTTCGAGCCCTGTGTTGGGCTCTGTGCTGACAGCTAGCTCAGAGCCTGGAGCCTGCTTTGGATTCTGTGTCTCCCTCTCTCTCTGACCCTCCCCCGCTCATGCTGTCTCTATCTCTTTTTCTGAAAAATAAATAAAACATAATAAAAAAGAAAACCATGTAAATCAAGAATCTTGAAATGTAAGAGGCAGGGCCCAGCTTTTATTAACTATTTTCTCCTTTGATTGCATTTTATTGTATGTCATTTTCCCTACACTTTAATATGTCTCTTTTTATTTCATATTGATATTAAATGAATAAATTGAAAGCTCTGTGCAAGTTTTTTTCTTCTATAAGAATGATAGATACTTAAAAAGTTGCAGGGGTGCCTGGATGGCTCAGTTAGTTAAGTGTCTGACTTCAGCTCAGGTCACGATCTCGTGGTTTATGGGTTCGAGCCCTGCATCAGGCTCTGTGCTGACAGCTAAGAAGCTGGAGCCTGCTTCAGATTCTGTACTGTCTGCTTCTCTCTCTGCCCCTCCCTTGCTCATGCTCTGTCTCTCAAAAATAAATAAACAGTAACAGTTTTTTAAAAATCTCTTGATTTTGCAAAGGCAATTTTTCAGAATAAAAAGGTTATGCTTGTTCAGTGGTCTTCATAAATGTATATATATATATATATATATATATATATATATATATATATATATATATATGTTACATTTGACTTACATTTGACCCCTGATTCTTATCTGAGTTCTTCTTATTTAAAATGTACCTTGGGGCGCCTGGGTGGCTTAGTCGGTTGAGCGTCCGACTTTTGCTTAGGTCATGATCTCGCGGTTCGTGGGTTCGGGCCCCGCGACGGGCTCTGTGCTGACTGCCAGAGTTTCATTCCGTGATTCCCTCTCTCTCTGACCCTCCTCTGTTCACGCTATCTCCCTCTCTCTCCTAGAAATAAAAAACAACAACAACAACAAAACTACCAGTCTTCTTGATTCCCATTTCTTGATCTATTTTCTAGAGACACTTGATGTTTACAAAATAAAACACAAGCATCGCTCCAAAGGAGGAAATGCTGCCTCTTTATTTAGAAAGTCTGAGTGGGGGAGCGAGGCTAATATCACTTTTCCAGGCTATCTCCCAGAGTCTAATTTCACAAGCCATCAGTACTTTGAAAGGGGAAATTAATTTAAATGTCTGTCATATTCTAGAATGTGGGATGAAGTATTGGTAAATATTGTCAAGTTCTCTCAGAAAAGGTAGATTGGTGAAAGATGGATCCATATTGTTTTTAAAAAGGAAGAGACTATCCAGCAAAAGGTGAAATCTTCTTTCAATATTAATTAATAATTTCAGAATTTTTTCCTAATTGTCTTCGGGGAATTGCTGAGACAAGTTTGGCAAATAATGTGATTGTACAAAGAAATCTCTACTGAAATCACGGATAGATTAGAATATGTACAAAATGTGGAATGATGTATGTAACAAAGGTTAACTATAGAGGGCTGCATAACTGTGGAATTAGCATTGTGATGCTAAAATACAGAAGGGAGTGCCCTTGAGTATCTTTTCTAAGACTATAAACTAGACTCTTATACGCATCATCAAATAAAAATAACCACTGGATGCTGGTGGTGATTATTAAATATATGATAAAGGCAAAATATAATGTCAGAATTAATTTTGCTGAGTGTGTATTCGATAAGAGCCTTATTTGAATAGGCTGGTTAACTCTGTTCCAATCTATGTAAACAACCTTGAAAAGATTGTTTGGAACAAAAAGCCAGTTGTTGTCTCTGCTTTTGATTACAAAAATGATAAAGATGCACAGAGAATTATCTCTCAATTCTCTGTAAGATTAAAATTAGCTAGGCAAATTTCATCACAGTACATATAGTTGGGTAATAAGCCAGTAATTCTGGCTGCCTCAACATGCCACGCCTGTTTCTGACTACTGGACTGATTCCTTCACTTTCCTTTGTCTGCCTTGCTCTTCCTCAGCTCTGAGTGTCAGGACGTTCTCACTGCTGAGGTCTTTGATTCCGTGTCAACTTCAGGAACTAGCCCATGCAATTCCACTACTCTTTGTTATGCCTCTATCTTTATTTTGTTTTTCAAAGTAATTATAACACTTTCTTTATCTGTTTGTGTGTCCTAATACACTCATTGGAAATATAAACTCAGTGAATGCAGAGGTCTGCTGCTTTGTGTGTCTGTTGTACCTGCATTGCCTGAAACAATACCTTGTACAAGAAATGCTAACAGAAAGCATCTACTTGTTAAAGGATTGTTGAAGTAATTCAAATAAAGTACAACATTATGAGCAAGATGAGATAGAAAATTGTGGCTGTAGATTGGGTAAAGTGGCTAAAAGAGGCAATTTGGGCAATATTCAGAATATGCAAAATTATAAAACACTTTTAAAGATCCAGAGTGTAGTGAGCATATCTCTCCTAACAATTATCACAAATTTTCAAAAACAGTTCTTAATTCCTCTGAACAAATACTGCATCATTTTGGCTTAATTGAAATAGAGATATACTTTAGGACAACTCAAGCTGAACCATTTTCCATCAATACAAACCCATATTATTTTTACATAAAGTGAATTATGTGAAAACAGGATCATGTCCATAGCACTTTTTTTCTTCTTTTTAATTTCCAGCATGTATTTCAATGTCTGAAACAAGACATTATTTAATCAACAGAGTGTTGGAAAGGAATTATTTACACTAATGTAACCATAGTGTTGGACCTCAGGCTCTTAATGCTTCAAATGCTGACTCATCAGGTTGGAATACTGCTCAAACAAACTGACCAATTTCCCAGTAGTTTAGTAAATAATACATACATCGTAAGTTTTCGTGCTAGCAATTATAGATCACTTTTAGAATAAGCTTGATGCTTTACCTAATAGTTTCTCCAAGGCCTGCCTGAAGTTATACAAGTTGGATTCCGGTGATGTGGCCATTAGCTTTCAAGAGGCTCACTTTGGGATTCAACACTGCATAAATCCTGGGGGGTACTTATGTCCTCCTTTCCCCAAAAAGCAACTGATGCGCGATTAATTTTGACTAATGTGGCTTCAGGTATGACTACCCTGAAATCCACCGTATAAGATTTTCAAAAGCAAAATTTGCAAAGGCAAAATTCAAGGCCCATGCTGAGAAAAATTATTATAGTGGTTATTTAGACTTGAGACACAATTGAAGCATCCCTTAGGAACCAAGAAGATCCACTGTGTTTCTACAAAGTATGTTATTTAAATATTAATGTATTCCATCATGTAAACCAGGTTTGGCTTAGGATTCAGGCATATTTGCCCAAAAGGTGTGAGAGGGCCATCAAATAATTTGTCCTGATCCTTCCTTTTTCTTCATTTACTTTGTAAGTCCATATTTTTGAAAAATGAGTCAGGCCAGTGCTGTTGCTTAGCACTGCAAGCTGTTGCTGTTCAGTAGAGTTCCTTTTGTGAAATGATACCTTTGAAATTTTCGATGATTGACTCAACTCTTACTTTTCCTCACCCATCAGCTCTTCACTATTTTGTAAAATACTTTTACAAAAATGCAAATGGTAAGTATAATGGCCACTAAAGCTTTGAAAAGATGCTCAATTTCCTTGGTTATTACCAACATGTAAATTAAAACAGTAGTACAGACTTCTTTACAACTTCTAGAGCATCTATAACAAAGAGAAAGAGAGCGGGCTGTGCAGAGGGCCAGTAAGGAGTCAGAGCAACAGGAATTGCTGGTGGAAGTGAAATTGGAAAATACATTTTGGAAAATTACCTGGGGAAATATTATATATTTAAGAGTAATTTCAGTTAGTTTCATCTTTTAAGAGTTATGTATTAATTTATCACTTCTTAAATATTTTCTACTGGCCACATAATATGTTCAGGGATATGAAAATGATGATCAGTGGCATTTATTTAAAAAAGTTACCCTGTAGCTGTTGTAATTCTATTTTGGGGTGTGTGTGTGTGTGTGTGTGTGTGTGTGTGTGTGTGCGCGCGCGCGCAAAGAGTGCTTCTTTATAGAAAAATACAGAGATTTTTGCTGCTTAGTGAAAATCCTCAGGTTAAAAAAATTGTAATTTTTTTCACTCTATAAAGGCATATTTCAGACTGTAAATTGCAAACTATCCTATTAAGCTATCAAACGAAAGTCAAGAACCAATTTAGTGCTTAAATATACACTCAGGCTTGAGAGAAAAAATATAATAAATACTACAGTATACTTCCTTTCTAAACCCACAGTGATTACCTCTGCCCCAAACCCCAGAGCCGCCACTGTGGAGATCATAAGGGCTCTGGTAGACCAGGAATGGTCTGTGATCACACATCCTACTTAAGATACCCCTCAGCCCTCACCACAGGATGCTGTACCTCCTACCTTGACTGAATGAATAGTGTGGAGGCAGGCCCTTCGGAACTTCTATAGACATCCAAGCCAGAAACCACAGAGTTAAATATCAGCAGATCTGATTTCAAAAACAATTGAAAAACACAAACCTGAGACTGGAGAGAGTTGCAAGAGAGTTTAATATATATGATACTTAAAGCTTAATATTATCTATGTAAATATTTTTATGAATTTATAGGAAAGCTATGAACACTGCAATAGGAAAATGGGAAAATACATGGTAATTCACATGATAGTAAACACAGGTGGCCAAAAGGAACAGGAAATATGGTGAAAACTGCTAATGAGTAAAAATTACAAATTAAAATACTACTGTATCTTTTTTCCCTCTCAGATTATCAGTCATTTCAAAGACTATAAATGTTTTGCTTAAACAATTATATGTGAAAATGATGGAAGAAGTAGGAATTTGTGCAGTCCAGCAGGGCTAGCAAGCAAAATAGGTTTTAAAATATATCTACTTTGGACCTCTGAATTCAAAGTACACATGGTGTATCTTAAGGAATAATAACATATGAACAAAAACATCAGTGTAAAGATGTTTATTGCAGTATATTAAATGTCAGAAAAGTACTGAAAACCAGAGACACCTCGGTGGCTCAGTTGGTTAAACATCTGTTTAGGCTCAGGTCATGATCTCACGGTTTGTGGGTTCAAGCCCAGCATCAGGCGCTGTGCTGACAGCACCAAGATTGCTTGGGATTCTCTCTCTCTCAATCTCTCTCTCTCTCTCTCTGCCCCTCCCGCAGTGGCACACATGCATGTTCTTTCCCTTCCAGTCCTGTGCCCCTCAATATCAAATTAAATAAACTTAAAAATAAAAAAAAAGAAAAACATTGAAAACCAAATCAATGACTCAAAGATGAAGTATGGTTACATGATTTTTCTATGAAGTATTATGTGATCATTCCATTGTTTTAACACTGAAAGAGTCTAGGAAAGTTGTTCAAAGTACTCTCTATATTGTGTGCATAACAAAACACCATTTTTGTTACATATGAGTAGACATCCACACTTCGCTTTGATCATACTCTGCACATATTTATATGTTGATGAGCTATGAAAGGGCCAGGGCTAATGGTTATATGATGAGTCAAAGAGTTTACATATAGAGAGCTCTAGCAACCAGAAGCAATTAGGCCCTTCCAGTACTTACCTAGGCAGTATTATCTTTAGGTGAGATGGCTTTACACCACTGTGCTTTCAGAGTGGTTGAGCTTTGGTGATTCCTTGGACATGACCCCAAGTGAATATAAGCAATTCAAATTCAGTGTGGTATTTTCACACTTAGGCAGGTTGACTTTCTACAGGAAAAGTTGGAAATACATTCTGTGGATTTTGCTATAGGTAACAGTGATTGTAGAAAACAATTACATGGATAAGCTGCTTCCTACAGAAATTTCTGATCTTGTTTTGTTCTGCTTTGTCTGTGTATATCTGAAAAGAAAAGTGGAATCTGGGAAATGGTGAGTTAATAATAAGTTTAGACTGAGAAACAAATATTTGTTTCTCTTTTCACACTAATGAAGACTAAAGATGACCTTCAGAAGATTGAATTGCATATTTTATTTATTTATTTTTGGCAAGGTTAGAAACATGAACTGATATATCTTCAGTTATTTTCTCATAGATAATTATTTTGAAAAGAATAAAATGTAAGCATATGGAATGATGCAATGACTTTCTATAACTATGTTTATAACATTAATTGTTTCAGTCCATTAGTGCTTATAAACCTGACATTCTTAAGCCTTTGCCAAATGATAGATTAGAACAAATTGGTCATATAAATGGGAATTAACCAAATTTCACTGTCCTGACAGCATTTCGGTACCTCTGTTCCTTCCCGCCATTTCCACACACATGTTCAGGAAATTACTCTCAACTCATGGTCGATGATAGCATGTGCTATGTGCCAGGCATTGCTGTTCCTGGCACAGAATCTGTATGTCCTCCACATACTACTTGCTGCCTCTCTTGACAATTCCTATTTCTGTCTCACACCAGTGGACATGAGTGTACAAGATGGATTGGGGCAAGTGGGAAATGAGTGCAGTGGACTGAATTATTCTCACAGGTCTTCACTGTACATAAGCTTTTTATTTTAATGTGGTCCCAAAAGTTTATTGTTGCCTTTATTTCTCTTGCCTCAGAAGAAATATCTAGAAAAATGTTCCTAAGGCTGATGTCAGAGACAATATTTTCTATGCTCTCTTCTACATTTTTTTTTTTTTTATGGTTTCAGGTCTCACATTGTAGGTCTTTGATGCACTTTGAATTTGTTTTTGTGTATGGTTGAAGAAAGTGGACCAGTTTTCCCAATACCGTTTGTTAAGGAGACTTTTTCCTATTGGATAGTCTTTCCTGTTTTCTCAAAGATTTATTGACCATACAATAATGGATTTATTTCTGGATTTTCTATTCTGTTCCATTAATCTATGTGTCTATTTTTGTGCCAGTACAATATTGTTTTAATTACTGTAGCTTTGTAATATAACTTGAAGCCTGGGTTTGTGATACCTCCAGGTTTGCTTTTCTTTTTCATAATTGCCTTGACTATTTGGAGTTTTTGTGGTTCCATATAAATTTTAGGATTATTTGTTCTAGTTCTGTGAAAAACTGTTGGTGTTTTGATAAGGATTGCCTTAAATCTGTAGTTTGATTTGAGTAGCACAGACATTTTAACACTATTCATTATTTCAATCCATGAGCATGGAATGTCTTTCCATTTCTTTGTGTCATCTTCAGTTTCTTTTATCAACGTTTTGTAGTTTTCAGAGTACACATCTTTTGCCTCTTTCTTAGGTTATTTTTATTTTGGGGGGACCATTTTCTTAATTTCTCTTTTGGCTGCTTCTTTATTAGCATATAGAAATGCAGCAGATTTCTCTATATTGATTTTGTATCCTGTGACTTTTCTCAATTCATTTATCAGTTCTAGTAATTTTTGCTGGAGTCTTTAAATATATACTGCCATGTCATTTATAAATAGTTAACATTTTACTTCTTCCTTATAAAATTCAATATCATTTATCCCTTTTGTTGTATGCTTGCTGTGGCCAGGACTTCTATTACTATGTTGGGTAAAGGTGGTGAGAGTGAACACCCCTGCTTTCTTCCTGACCTTAAAAGTTCTCAAAATTTCCCCATTGAGTATGTTGGTGTGATTTTTCATATATGGCCTTTATGATATTGAGGTATGTTCCCTCTAAACTTACTTTCGTGAGTGTTTTCATCATGGATGGATATTGTACTTTGTCAAATACTTTTTCTTCATCTATTGAAATGATCATATGTTTTTTATTCTTTATCTTATTGATGTGATATATCACATTCATATGGATATTGAACTACTCTTGCATCCTGGGAATAAACAACTTAATTGTGGTGAAAGATTTTTTAAATGTGAGGTTAAGATGCAGTTTGCTAGTGTTTTGTTGTGGTTGAGGATTTATACATCTATGTTTATCAGAGATATTAGCCTGTAGTTCTCTTTTTCAGTAGTGTCTTTATCTAGTTTTGGTATAAGCGTGATATTGGCTTCATAGAATGAATTTGGAACTTTTCATTCTTTTTCTGTTTGTTGGAATAGTTTGAGAAGAATAAATATTAACTTGTCTTAAACGTTTGGTAGAATTCACTGTGAAGCCATCTGGTCCTGCTCTTTAGTTTATTGGGAGTTTTTAAATTACTGATTCAATCTCCTTGCTGTTAAGTCTATTAAAATTTTCTCTTTCTTCCCACTTAAGTTTTGGTAGGCTAAATATTTCCAGAAATTTATCCATTTCTTCTAGGTTGTCCAATTTGTTGGCATATAGTTTTTCATAATAGTCTCTTAAGATTGTTTGTATTTCTGTGGTGTTGGTTGTTATTTCTCTCACTTGTAATTTTATGTATTTGGGTCCTTTATCTTTTCTTTTTGATAAATCTGGCTAGAAGTTTATTAGTTATATAGATTTTTTCAAAGAACCACCTCCTAATTTTGTTGATGTATTTTATTGGTTTTTTAATATTTCTGTATCATTTATTTGTGCTTTAATCCTTATTATTTCCTTTGTTCTGCTAGGTTTACATTTCATTTATTGCCCTTTTACTAGTTCCATTAGGTATAAGGTTAGGTTGTTTATTTGAGATTTTTCTTTGTTCTTATAGACCTGTATTACTATAAACTTCCCTCTTAGAACTGCTTTTGCTGCATCCCAAAGGTTTTAAACTATTGTGTTTTCATTTTAATTTGTTTCCAAGATTTTAAAAATTTCTTCTTTTATTTCCTCATTGACCCATTCATTTTTTTGTAGCATGTTATTTAACCTCCATGTATTTGTGATCTTTCCGTATTTTTTCTTGTGGTTGATGTCTAGTTTTATAGTGTGGTGGTCAGAAAAGATATATGGTATGATTTCACTCCTTTTTAATTTTTTGAGGCTTGTTTTGTGGCCCACTATGTGATCTATTCTGAAGAATGTTTCATGTGAACTTGAGAAGAATGGACATGCTGCTGTTTTAGAATGGAATGTTCTGAGTATCTCTGCTAAATACTTCTGTTCCACTGTGTCATTTAAAGCCACTGTTTCCTTTTTGATTTTCTGTTTGGATGATCTGTCCGTCAATGTAAGTGGGATGTTAAAGACTTCTCCTATTGTTATATTACTATCAGTAACTTCCTTTATGTTTGTTTTTAACTGTTTTGTGTATTTAGATACTCCTATGTTGGGTGTATAAATATTTAGAATTATTATATTTTCCTGTTGAATTGTCCCCTTTTATCATTATATAGTATCTTTCTTTTTCTCTTTTTACAGATTTTGTTTCAAAGTCTATTTTGTTTTATATAAGTGTTGTTACTTCAGCTTCCTTTTGACATCCATTGGCCTTACAAATTTTTCTCTGTCTCCTCACTTTCAATCCGCAGGTCTCTTTAGGTTTAGAATTGCTCTCTTGTAGGCAGCATATACATGTTCCTTTTTCCTTTCTTTTCTTTTTTTTTAATACACCTTTGTCACTCTATATCTTTTTTTTTTTTTAATGTTTTATTTATTTCTAGGAGAGAGAGAGAGAGACACCGTGAGCAGGGGAAGGTCAGAGAGAGAGGGAGTCACAGACTGAAACAGGCTCCAGGCTCTGAGCTGGCAGTCAGCACAGAGCCCGACGTGGGGCCCGAACCCATGAACCGCGAGATCATGACCTAACCGAAAGTCGGATGCTTAACTGACTAAGCCACCCAGGCGCCCCTGTCACTCTCTGTCTTTTGATGGGAACATTTAGTCCATTTACATTCAAAGTATTTATTGATTTATATGTACTTATTGACAGTTTGTTACTTGTTTTGTTGCTGTTTTTATAGTTTTTCCTCTGATCCTTTCTCCTCTAGCTCTCTTTCATGTTTTGTTGCTTTTCTTTAGTGATATACTTGGATTTCTTACTCTTCATTTTTTGCATATCTATTACTAATTTTCATTTGTGATTACCACTTTCTTTATATGTAGTATCCTCTACATATAGCAGTCTATTTTAAGGTTATGGTCACAGTTTTAAACTCGTTCTTTACTCCTGTCCCCTCCACATTTCACATATTTGATATAATATTTTATATTCTTTTATTTTGTGCTTCTCTTGAGTAATTTTTACCGGTATCTTTCTTTTTTGTTTTTGTCACTTTTGTGCTTCCAATTTTTCTTTCTCTTACTTATGTTTTTCTTTTTTTTTCCCCACTCATAGGGTCTGCCTTAATATTTCTTGCAGTGTTGATACAGTGGTCATGGATTTTTTTTAACATTTTTTTTTTGTCTGGGAAACTCTTTCTCTCTGTGTCTATTCTGAATGATAGCCTTGCTAGATGAGTATTCTTGGCTGCAGATTTTTCCTTTTCAGCACTTTGAATACATTATGCCACTCCTTCTGAGTTGCTAAGTTTCTGCTGAAAAATCAGCTATTAGTCTTATGGAATTTCCTTTTTATGTAACTGTCTTCTCTTGCAAATCTTAATATTTGTTTTTATCACTTTTTTTGGCCATTTTAATCACTATGTGTCTTGATGTGGACCTCCCTGAGTTGAATTTGTTGGGGATCTCTGCCCCTCCTGGATCTGGATCTCTGTTTCCTTCTCCGGATTTAGCAAGTTTTAGCTACCATTTCTTCAAATAAATTTTCTGCCTCTCTTTTCATCTTTTCTCCTTTCAGGATCCATGTAATTCAAGTGTTATCACACTTGATAGAGTCACTGAGTTCACTAAATCTATTCTTATTATGTAATATTTGTTTCTCACCTGTTCAGGTTGATTGCTTTCCATTATTCTATCCTCAAGTTCATTGATATGTCCCTCTGCTTTCCATAATTTACTATTTATTCCATTGTATTTTTAATTTCATATATTTTATCCTTCATCTCTGATGTTAATTTTTATCTATTTGTTAAGGATCTAACTGATGTCCTTCACTCTTTTTTGAAGTCCAGTGATTGTCTTTGTGATCATTACATTATTTTTTAGGTTTGTTTACTTATTTATTTTTGAGAGGCAGCAAGAGTGGGGAAGGGAGGAGAGAGAGGGAGAGAGATAGAATTGCAAGTAGGCTCCACACTGCCAGCACAGAGCCCAACATGGAGCTCCAACCCACCAACTGTGAGATCATGATCTGAGCCGAAATCAAGAGTCATTCACTTAATCCACTGAGCCACTCAGATGCCCCATAATCATTACTTTAAATTCTCTATTAGATATGTTACTTATTTCTCTTTCACTCAGGTCTCCTTCTGTGATTTTTGTCCTGTTCTTTGATTTGTGATATATTCCTCTGTCTCCTCATTTTGTCTACCTCTCTGTGTCTCTTTATGTTAGGAAATCTGCTGTGTCTTCTGCTCTTGAAGGTAGTGGTCTGATGAAGAGATCCTGTAGTGCCCCGCAGTGCAGTGTCCACTGTTCCCCAGAATCTATACTTCAGGAAAGTCTCCTGTGTGCATTATTTGTATCCTGCTGTTGTATCTGAGTCACTTTTTTTTCAGTCCAGACATCTGCACTGACTCTCTCCCTGTTTTGGGCTGTGCTTGCTCTCTTAGGTATTAGTCAGTTCCAGGGAGGCCAGCTCTGAGAGGGTGTAACTGCAGGGGAGCTCAGGCCAGAAACTATGTTGTTAGCAAAATTTTCACTTGGCTGCAATCTTAGGCCAGATCCCCTGAAGCATAGCAGCTGGGGGTGCTTTTAGGTTGTGTGTGAGGTGGTTGGGCAGGACATATGTGTGTTGTTAGCAAAATTTGTGCTGCTGCCAGCCAGGGTGGAGGCCAGCAGCCTTAGAGTAGGGGAATCCTCTGAGAACATGTGGGTGGGGCACACTGCTAGCATTTAGGTAGCAAGTGTCTATGCAGTGCTGCCCCCTGCCGATGGCTCTGTGTTTATGTGCAGTGGGGGGTAGAGAGCAAGAGAGGAAAATGGTGCCTACCAGCTCCTTTGTTCCTGGAAATGTTTTCCAACATGCTCCAAAATCACTATATACCTATAATCCTCTCATTTTCCCCAGGTGTGCAGATTTTTGATTCTATATTGTCTGTCCACAGGCTGCTGTCTCTTTAAGGTTGGGGACATGCTATCTCTCACCCTCAGACTTGCCTGGTGCTGAGTCAGCTGGCTTTTAAAGCTCCAGGTTCCACATCCCACTGGTTATACTAACTCATAATTCAGCCCCTCCAGTTTTCAAAGCCAGACATTATTGGGATTCATTTTCCCTGTGTGGGCTCCCTGGTTCAAGGAACCATTTCTTTCCCTTCTTCATGCTCACAGTTCTTTTCCTCCTATGGGTAGCTCCCAATCAACCATTGTTTCTGTCCCCCCTGACCTCTCAGACATGGCCTCTTCTCTACATTTAACTGTGGAGATTGTTCTTTCAATCTTCCAGTTGCCTTGTTTACATGGAAGTGAGCGATAACTAGTTGTAAATGTGGGATCAGGCGAACTTAGGGTCCTCCCACTCCACCATCTTCCCTCAAGGTCCTTTCTCAAAATAATTCTTAATTAGATATCTATAATAAAGAGAGAATAAACTATGAAATATTTATTATAAATACTTTGTTCCTGATAATTATGCAATAGCGGGAGAGATCAAGAAGCAATTAGAACTCTGTATGCAATTTGAAATCTGTGAACATCATTGAACTTGAAGGAACATCACCATTTAAATTACTCATACATGACTACTTTCTTCACAGTTAATCACTTCTTTGGATTTTCCAAAATGGTCAGAACTCTAAGATGTTCTTGCTACTAAACTTTTAAAATCTCAGGATTGCTCTAGACTGAAAGGACAGAGTGTATTATAAAGAAGCTTCTCATCTTAATAGGAAAGAATGACGCAGTGAGGCACAGCCTTTCTCTTTTGGTTCAGGAAATGAAAAACCATGCATTAAGTCTCCTCTTCTTAAAGCTTCGGTTGTTCAATCAACTGTTTTTTTGAGGTTTCAAACATTCTAAGCCAATTCTGTATTTAAGTTTTAGTTACTTCTAAAGAGCACTGCCGTTGTTTATGTGAATTTTTTTAAAAAAGTGGCCTAACTCTATCCATTTTTTAACATAAAGAGAACTATAGCCAAGGGAATGTGAAGAATACTCCAGTTTTTATACAGAGGATGAAGATACAATTTGATTAATCTCAGTTTACTGGTACCTGCCAGTTACTGATTTGTCTGTCTTCCTATAGTTTCAATTTTTTGAACATCATTAGAATACTACAATAAAAAAAAAAAACTAATTTAAACGTGTGATAAATGCTATTCATCATAACTTAGGAGCAGATTTAGTCTCATCTCCCTTTGAACCAGGAAGTTATATTATTTCATTCACTAGAGTTAATCAAATGTCTGTGAGACTAATGACCATGCCACCTTTATAACAAGAAAATGTGAGAGAAGTTTTGAAAAACATGAGGAACCAGTGAAGATGCTTATCCATCATTCTCACAAATGTAGCTGTTGGTGATCCCTCCCTTTCCTTCAGTGGTTGTTAGGGAAATAGTTTAGATCAGTTCATGACTTGCCACGTTAAGGGTTTGCACACAGGCAGAAGGGAACTATGGACAATTCCTGGGTGGGTGCTAATGTGAAGATGTCAGAACAGAAGAGAAGTGAGTAGCAGTGGGAGTGGTGAAGAGGGTGTCATGGAAACTGGCCAGAGGAGCAAAACAGGCGAGGATGTGAGAAGGACTTCATGGAAAACCTGCTGAGTCAGTTATGCTGCTGACTCTCATAGGACAGAAACATGGACATTTATGATAAGGGCACCAAATATACATTGAAGAAGACATGGACAACATAAGAAGTATTCCAAATATTGGCCGTGGGATTTGGGTAAAATCTACCCAGAGAAGGAATGTGAGCAGAGAAGCAGGTTTGGGGAGATGCCAATGGGGGAGTTCAGATTTGGGCATATTGCCATCACTATCCCCCAGGACACTTAAGCCCAGGCCACCAGGGATTTGCATAGTTTGAGCAAAGGAGAAACATAAGTAGATTAGTGTGTTTAATACTATTGGACAAAATTGTGAAGAACAAATTTTGTAAAAGCAAAAGATGCTTTATTTTTTCCTGGTGATCATTAGGAAAGTGCTGGAGCCCCAGCACTTTTAATACTTCCTTATTTTATATTCAGATCAGAAATCTTGCCACAGTTTCAGGGCGAAAAAAGGTTTTTTACACACAAAGTTAACATCTTATGAAAATAGGCTGCACATCAATGATTCAAATGTGTCTGCAGTGTTTGTGAGATAGGCTCAAAATGGACCTTTCAAGTTGACAGTCACACTGATTTTGTTTCTTTTCCTGGAATATATATAATGACAAGTAGGTGCCTTTACAACATTGAATATACTACATTTCTCTTGAAATATCATGGAGTCTCTCAAGATCTAGATCAAAGAATAAAAAAATATCTCCAGGGACACTTGGGTGGCTCAGTCGGTTAAACATCTGACTTCGGCTCAGGTCATATCTCATAGTTCATGGGTTTGAGCCCCATGGCAGGCTCTGTGCTAACAGCTAGCTCAGAGCCTGGGGCCTGTCTTCGGATTCTGTGTCTCCCTCTCTCTGGATCCCCCTCCTTCACCCTGTCTCTCTCTCTCTCTTAGAAAACATTTTTTTAATTAAAAAAAATCTCCAATGCCATCTTCTACCAGGATGAAAGAGAAGCATCACATAGTAAAAGAACAGAATACCTGCTCATTGTCCTCTCCATGCTTAGGGATCAGTGACTTACCAATCCCTCTTTTATCCTGATATCTAAGCTATAGCTTTGACATGATTTTCTACTCTTTTGGTCAGCCAGAATCCTGTAAGAGCATATGCTGTAGTGATGTGAAACTTGAGCCTTTCAGTGTATATTGTCTATACGCAAAAAATACCCATTTCTACCTGGACACCTACCATTCCCTAGAGGTGCAGCTGTGTGTTGAGGAATGCATGAGCTCCCAGATAGTCTCTTGTACCTGCACTTATCCCTCTGATATGCTAGGGAGCAAACATAATGACTACAACCAAAGACTTGGACAACTGTCAAATGGTGCAAGCTAGAAAGAACCATGAATGGACGGCTGGCTTGAGACAGTAAGTCTGGACAGATGGAGGGTAGGGAAATGGCCAAAACCCTTAGAGATGTACACACAGTTGTGTAACACAGATAGTCTTCTCAGCTCCAAGGTCTACCAGGACACAGTCAGAAAGGAGATTCTGAGTAAAAGGGACATAGAGGAAACTTTGATTAGTGATTTCAGAGAAGAAAAAGGCAGAGAAAAGTGGATTCCTAGGAGTCTGGCAATTTTACATGCTCTGAGTCTCCAGACACAGCCAGATATGACTGTTTCTATAGTTGAAACCAGTTGCTGTCTGCTGGCCTTAGAGGTATTGATGCCTGTAGATAGATGTTTTGTTTACTGAGGCCACCATAACAACAACAAATGTTGTTTAAGCCTGGGTGACTTAAACAACAGAAACTTATTTTTTCATAGTTTTGGAGGCTAGAAATCCATGGTTAAGCTGTTGGCTGGTTTGTTTTCTCCTAGTGCCTCTCCTTGGCCCGTATGTGATGGCCTTTTAGGCACTCATATGGCCTTTTCTCTATGTGCGTACACCCTGGTGCTTCTCTTATGTTCTCTTCTTATAAGGACGTTATTCAGGTTGCCCTAGGACCCACCCATGTATACCTCATATAACCTTAATTTCCTCTGTAAAGGACATACCTCCATATGTAGTTAGATTTTAAGGTAGTAGGGTGATGGCTTCAAGACCTGGATTTTAGGGGGAATTCAGTCCATCCCAGTAGACAAAGCTGTTCAGGACATGGCAGACAGAAGGAAAGCTTACTTCCTTTCTAGTCATGGAAATAAATGCTGTCAAAGGTTTGACAAGCCAAAAATATTCAATACCTTGAGAAAGTTGTTTTTTACTGTGCTTATTAAAATATTTTCTCATTATAAAATATTTACATGTTTACTTTGAACATAGAATTATAGGAGGCAGAAAAAATATGTCATCTTACTTCCCCTTGAAAGACTTTTTAATTTTGTTTTTCATAAACTTTGATTTTCTTCTTGTTCCAATATAACTTGAGTGTGAAGACACTGAAGCATGGGAATCTGGAAAAGACAGGGTTGACAAAGCTACAACAAGTAAATTGAGCCTGCCTACATAATTATAAAGCAGAAATATAACTGAAATTATATTTTAACTTTTTAACTATATAAAAACTGGCTTGCATAATCTTTAATAAATATTGGCTATTTAAGGAATAATTTAATACACTTGGAATCTTACAATACATTAGCATCATGCCAATAAATTCTATATATTTTATTTATTTTTTAATGTATTTCTGTATTTGCCATTATATCAGAAAGCAGCAGATAGGGCATGAGACTGTATGTTAGCAGTGTTGGATTTGTTTGTGCCCAGCTGTGGCAGATTTTATGCAAATCATTTAACTTCTTTAATCCTGAATTTCACTGGCCAAAGAGCTTATCTGTATAAAAAGTTTATAAACACCCAGTGATTCACATATGCAATATTAGTATTATGACAATTATTCCATTTTTTATAAGACTAAGTTACATTTGCCTTATTGTGCTTTCTTATCATTAAACAAAATAATTTTTCATGTTCAAGATATGTATCAGCATTGTCAATGTAAAAGTCATTTTTTCTTTGTCTAATTCATGGAATAAGTACTACTGAGAAAGTGTCATAGCATTTAGTTCTTAGTATTTTATGAAGCCGTGGTTCATCTTAAAATTTTAATTCATGATATCTCAGCTACTTACAGCATCTTTAAATACAAATGGCTTCTAAAAATGTTCTTTTTTGGGTGTTGAATTGTTTGGGAAGAGGGCTAAAATTCTGGAGTTATTGAGACAAATTCTGTGTGAAAAAGACCTATATTACATAGCAAGCTTCTATTTTATTGAGGCCCAGGTAATCACATACTAGCATGAAAGACACATGAAATCTTTACATAATTCCTTTCTGCCTTGTATCTGCCAGCTATCCCCAGATTCCTGTCAATAACCCAAGCACAAATTCCCCAAGTCAGAGACCTCATGCTATCTCCCTGAGGTCACCTTTCTTCTTTTCTCTTATTAACTTTGCAGACAGGTGACAGTGTGAGCAAATTTATCAGCATACTGCCTGACACATTGAATGCACAGAGCAAATTAAGTTCTCTCCTTTGTGTTTTAATAAGGCAGTGCCTTCCAGTTATGCAAGGTTCTTGTCCAGTTTCTATGATCAATTTTTTTTCCCCATTGCTGTTGCTAGTTACTGGTATTATGGGTAGATGACAGACATAAGAAACTCAACAGGACCTTTTATATTTATTAAACTGTAAAAGGAAATCATTCCTATGCAGTTTTTGCTCTTAATTTCTATTTTAACTGTTTATTAAGTGCCTAATATATGCCAGACATTATGCCAGCTCATTGCTCTCGTATCTTTAAAAGGAAGAAAGTGTCTCTGCTTTCATAGAGTTTATGGTCTAGGGTGAGTAACAAACTATAAGCCAGGAAACATCAAAGTGGTGAAACACATTTGATGGGTGGTACAGGGGAATAAACAGGGTGCTGCCTCATATCTAACAGTGTAGTCAGCTGGAAAAAGTGGCCTCAATTCTTTTTTCCTTTCTGTTTCTACACTGTATGTAATGTGATTCTTATAGCTTCTTTCATCAAGAACTGGACTCTATCTCCTCTACTCTTGCTGCCTTGTGACTTGATTTGACAACATACTGTGGAAGAAATAAGTGTGTGCCTGCTTTGAACATAGGCCTGAGAGGTCTTGGATGCTTCTGAGACTTCTCCCCTCTCTGTCTGTCTGTCTCTGTCTGTGTGTGTCTCTTTCTCTACTCCTTCTCTTTCTCCTCCCTGTCTCATATGCAAACACACATGCACAGTACTCTGCCCTTTCACCATGTGAATCAGTTGGGTCAGGCTCCTAGACATGGGAAACCACAAGAATCAGAGGCCAGGCCTCTACACTCCTAATGACATAAAACTGAATGGGTTAAATGAAGGATCCAAGCAAGACCATGAGAATTGCATAGCTGAGTCCAGCCAAATTGTTGACTAAAAAATCATGTGGTACAAAACAATTATTGTTTTAAAATCTTATCAGGGTGGCTATTATGAAGTAAATCTAACTGTCCACTTAGAGAGAGAACACCTCAGAATGGGCCTTAGGAGATGAGATTTCAGCTCAGATCCAGATTTTGGGAAGGGTCATCATGTGCTGAAGACTTCCAGCTGAATTAGGCTGGTATACTAGATGATCTCAAGATGGGGCCATGGGGATGAAATACAGTGAACAAAGAGAAGGGCGGGATGTGACAGCACTGGAGGTATGGGCAGCAACCATATTATTCATGGTCTTGTAGGTCACCAGCAGAGGCTGGTGTTATTCCTAAGGGAAAGAATGCTTCTCAGCAAGGAGGTAATCGAATTTAACTTACATTTTAAGAAAATTACTATGTCAAAGATCAGGTAGGAGACAATTATAGTAGTCTGTGAAAGAGATGGTGATACTTTATAACTACTTCCCGTTTGTTTTCCCTTGGTAGACATGGGGTTTTCTGGAGTTTGTTCAAATTAATTCTTTTGCTAAATTCTGAATTGACCTACTTTTCCTAAATAAATCTATGATGGTTTGCATATTCTCATATAGTTGTACATCTGTCAACAAAGATGTTGATGGGGACTGCAGAAGCCCTTTGCAAACACAAACTTGCAATTTTAGTACAGGAAAGGTCATATTTTTAAGTAGCAAGAAAATGCTTCTCTCGATTTTTTGTTTTCTACTTTAGATGTCTTTCTCCCCTGACATTTACTTTATTTTTTTATAGATCTGATTTCCAGTTTCAATGTAACATTATCAATATTTTCCTTAAAATTTCCTTTTAGTTACATTTTCTTCTTTTAATATTAATTAAAAGACAGGAAGAAAAACAGTTGAGATGCTAATAAAATCTTTTTTCTGTGATTTTTAAAAAACTTTTTCCTCTATTTCGTGTAATCTACCTTAACATGCTCTATTCTTCCTTTATTCACATGAACTCTTGCTCTTCATTTGCTCTGTGTTTCAATAAGACCATATATATACATATATGTATGTGTGCACATATATAATCTTGTATACATATGTGTGCATATGCATGTGTATATATACATGTGTAAGTATGTATATTTACATACCTACAAATACACAGAAGTAGAGTTAAAAGGGAATTTAGAAAGCAGTTTTTTTCAATTATTTACAGGGAAAAAGTAGACTGTGAACAACAGAATGGGAAATTCATAAAATTGTCTTCTGGTATTGTGAACTACGTACTGGGAAAGTACTATGCAGTCTACATATAAGTCAGAAATTAAATGGCAGTTTGGATTGTTTGACTCTGATGTCACATTCTATGCATTCACTAGGGTTTCTCATCAACAAAATGATTAAACAAAAACACCTTGAGGGAAAATTCCAACTATGATTGGAATATAGGATTTGTCATTTCTATCCACTACTTTTGACTTTTCACTTTGACCTTGCCCATGTGGATCTGAAGGTTTTTCCATTTCCTGTCCAGGAGTCCAAATAAGAGGTGATGATGGTAACAAAAATTAATAGCAACATTAACTCCTTTCATTGAATTTGCTTTTTAGTGTGCTTAGCTATTTTGCCCTTAAAAAATACCTTTTTCCTATGAGATTAAATGAGTCAAGACACAGAGAGATTAATGATTTACCTATAGTAGTATTATTAATCAAAGAAAGACTTAAAATCTCCTTCTCCCTATCCTGGACTGTTTTGTATTGAACCATAAAGGTCTCCCAGGGGAGGAGGGCATTGCTGTTCTAATAACTAATAAATGTTACTCACCTTACTGAAGTACATCCATTTGATGGAAGCCTTGAAGTAGTGGAATACATAGAGAGGTCCTGTAAGAGAGCATCTAAAGAAATGGCAAGAAATATAAAAACTTTTTTTAATGACTCAAAAACACTCAAGAATTTGCTTTTTTCTAATAACAATGGGCTCTAAAGAAAACTAGAAGTTTAAATTAGGCATGAAAGATTTTTATTTTGTCTTCCTCAAGGTACATATAAATTACAAGTAAAGGAATCATTCATCTGACTCTAAAAGAATTTGTTTTCATTTTTAATTCAGTCAAAAAACTTGATGAATTAGGATTCATGAGATATGCAGAGATTATAGAGTAAAAGGCGACTAAAAATGAAGATGGTTTTAATAATTGAGAAAAACATTTTAGGTGTATGTATGTATTTACTGAGAGAGAGAGAGAGAGAGAGAGAGAGACTCTCTGCCTCTGGGAGCAGCAGAGAGAATGGGAGAGAGAATCCCAAGCAGGCTCCACATTGTCGGCTCGATCCCAGAACCCTCGGATCATTACCTGAGCTGAAATCAAGAGTCTGATGTTTGACTAACTGAGCTACCCAGGTGTCCCAAGAAAAACATTTTTTAGGTCACGCCTCTGGCCTTGGAACAACACTACCATGATTATAAAACCTGCAATTAAAATCTCTTGGGCTGCCTTACATTTAATTCACCTGTACATAATTAGGTGCTTTTGCAACGTGAAAGAACAATATTTGACACTAAATAATATACAAAGTTTAGTGAAATATGACTCCCCACTTCCTTTGAGTTTTACTTAAATGTAAACAGATTTAAACAGATCTGTTCAATTCAGCAGGGTAAATTACCCATCCAAAATAGTTTTCTTGTAGGTACTAACAGAGTGCAATAATATTTCCCTGAAGCATGTTTTGCAACTTACCCATATATTTGCTATTATTTGTATGTAGTACAGGCTTACGAGAGCCTTTCTGTTGTTAAGTGAACATGTCGCAAAGTGTTCTAATCAGTCTTGCTAACTAGTCTATAGTCATTCTCCTTGAAGACATTGTGGCTAGTACTTGTGTCCTCCATAGTCTTTAGTTCAGGATTAGCATGAAGCATTAAGTCACTCATTTAATGAAGTATTTTATTATTATATGGAAGGCTAACCATTTAAAAATCATACTGTATTTGGTATTCTTGAAAGATCAAAACTACAAAGAACAAAATCTATAAAGAGCTTTTTAAATCTTGTGTTTATTATTTTCATGAATCTTGCTTTAGATAGGGAGAGAAAGGCACAGAAAAAGCTGGAATTCCCTAATTTTTATACACTTTGACATAAAATTCATTAATTTTGTAGAGAAATAGCTCTATTGTACTCATAATTGTTAATGAGTATTTTTTTGTGCTCTTAACATATGGTGGTAAATTAAATGGATAGGAACTTAGTTTTCATTAACCCTCTTTCTCTGTGTGTGTTTAAGGATGGGGGAAAATCATTAAAGAAATGTAAAATATATATATTTTGAAGCATACCTAAGTAGTTATTTATATGTGTGTATACTTATATACATGCATGCATGTGATTATACATATGATTGTAAATTATGGTAAGTGTTATAAATAAGTAGATTTCCACTCCAGATACTGACAAGGAAGGACCAGCTGTAAATAGAGTCATCAGAGAAGGGTGCTATTGAAAATGTAGCTGGGCTGCTGACCTGATATGTGAACATGCATGTCATGGGTGGAATTCTGTATTTCAGAGCTTATTCTGCTTTCTTTGGACACATTCGATCAGTATGAATCAAAATTAGAACATACCACTTTGTTTCTAGAAGCCATCATAGTAACTAATTTATAAAGCCATAGTGACAGAAAGGTAGAGATGTTAAGAAGAAAGTTCATGGTAGTTTTGGAATGTTTTGGAGACTCAAGACCATAAGATAATCCCAAATGATTCTTCTCTCTGGCCTCTTAGCACATTTGAAAAATTTTTAATAGTAGACTGAAAAAAATAAATATATAAGTAAAATTTACTAAGCAGTAACATTGGTTGAAAGCAAACATGCAATAAATTGGTGTATGCATGCCAGAAAAGTATTTAATCAAGAGCCAGTAACTTAGATAGTTGGACCTCCCAAGGTCAACTCATACTGACATTTGAATACTAATGCCATAGGTAGGTATGACTCTTCCAATTCTGTGTCCAACCTTGAATATCTTTTCTTGCCTCTCATCTTCTTGCAGTCTGCTGAATCTTTGTGATCATAATAATTATATCAGAAACATTTCTCTATTTCTAATGATCTGGTAGACACCATACAGAATAATACTGCATTGTCCTGGCCTGTTGAACCTGAAATTCTCTTAAAAGGAACAGAGAAAAATGAGAAGACAGAGGGTAGTTTGACCCAGAACACCAAGTTAGCTTCTTTTTTTAGACTTGGTCTGTGGTGTTCTTGTACCTCTGTTCTTTAGTTGCATCTGCACTCTACAGTGAGCAACAGGAATAAAGGTGACAGCTAGGTCACACAGGTATTTTGGAAAAGAACCATTAACCATGCCATCTCAGATTACTCACGTGTTTTTGATTCTTAAATGTAGATGCCACACCAAATAAAGTTAACCACTTTTTATCATGTCATATGGCTGGCAGAGTAAGTGGCTGCTTATGTTTCTATTTTTAAAACATAGTAACCCCAGAGGGAAAAGCTAAGAAATTACATATCTATGAGGAAATCTCCTTGCCCCAAATCCATATACTGATGGACTTTTTCTTTTCTACATCTCTCATAGCATGAATAAGTGAGCTGAGAAAGTGTGGCTGAACATCTCTTCTGAGGCCAGTGACCGAGGTTATATAAAGATCACAGTAAGTCTACAAACACGTGAAATTACAATCTCAAAGAAAACATAATGTTTATCATAAAAGGTTACCTTTCAAACTCTTTTTCTAGCGATGATATTGCATATTGTTGCCTGTGTAGACCCACAAAGCTTGATTAATATTCTTTTCTTCCTTTAAAAATATTTAAGGGCCATCTTACAACACAGAGTGTTTCGTTTTTGTTTTTGTTTTAGTGAGACTTTGGGCTTCCTGGGAGTAAAATAGTTTTTTATTACAATGGTGAACTGATCTCCTTGTTACAAAATTATCGGTCATGCTCACTGCATTCATGACTCTGATACTGAAATTAAGAGATGGGGTGCCTGTGAGGCTCGGATGGTTAAGCATCTGACTTCGGCTCAGGTCACGATCTCATGGTTCATGGGTTCGAGCCCTGCGTAATGTTTTGTGTTGACAGCTCAGAGCCTGGAACCTCTTCTGGATTCTGTATCCCTCTCTCTTCCCCTCCCCTGCTCACGCTTGTCTCTCTCTCTCAAAAATAAACATTAGAAAATTAAAAATAAAGTAAAATAATCAGAGACATGAATGGGTGATAAATCACTAAGTCTGCAGAGCCTTTTGGTCATAAAATATTGAAAATAAGTGAAAATTTTAAAACTACAATAAAATGGGAGGCAGTGTCCACATAATTTTGATTCTCGGTATACTTATAACATTTATTATACGCTGAAGAATGCATGGGTAGAAGCTATTACTATTGACACTGCTTGATGTCATGTAATATGTACATACAGTGTTAGGCAGCCTATCCTGGAGGAATTTGGTGAGTAAAATATTCTTGATTAATGCACTATCCCTTCTCCCTGCATCTTTTACTATAAAATATTCAAGATGTGTCTTGAAGCATATCCAAGTTCACTTTATAAAATACAGTTGCGCTCATTTAGTAAATGGTATTTAAAGTCTTTGTTTAGATTTTTGTGAGGATTTCAATTATCCAAATGCATTATTTTTACTTCCAAGAAAGATGATTCTTTTCATTTTTTATATTTAAACTGTATCTGAAAATTGCATTTTGACTTATATCTTACGGCAAAATATAGTATGTTCTATATAGTAGGAGTTTACTATAAAACCTTTAGGCAATGAATTTTTTAAACAGAAAATGGAAGATTAAACTTGGTGTCTGTTGGAAGTCCGGAAGTTTCTCTTTATTTGAAATTTGTAATGAAGTTTCTCTAGAACACATAGACTTGTAAGAATTGTTTCCATCAAACTAACTAGTCCACAGTTGGTTCCTCTGTAGTGATGCTATCTTTGGCAGTCTTGTGCAGAAGTCCTTGGAGAGCCTCTCTATAATTTGTTCAAGAAATATGAGCTTTATAGTTTTGACAAACTGAATAAAACTCTCAAACAGTTTCAGATTTGAGGAGGAGTCTGATGTGTACAGACAGTTCACCTTTGTTTGCTCGAGCGCTAGGAATCTGCTTCTTCTTCCCTCTTTCACTTAAACCTACTTTCACCTACATTTGTTGCTTCAGGGCAATAAAAAGTAAGTTCTTAGATTTGACTTATGTCTCTATAAACAAGTCAAGTACTGGGCTTTGAATCGATTAATTTGAGGGGAACACTCTGCTTCCTAGCACAGCACAGGGCAAAATAGTGACTGCCTCTCTGCTCACTTGTCACTAGAACTGGATGCATGTGGCTGTGTGCCCTCTGACCATTATTTTGTGTCATGTCACTTTACGAAGAAATATCTTCAACTCCATACAGCATGATGAGGAACTTGCTGTTTTAACTCTGAGCTGAAAATGCATGTTCCTTTGTCAAGGAGCATGTAGCTTCCTAGAGAAATATGAGACAGCAGTGAGTCAGCATTTTACAGCCTGCAGTTATGGTGTCAGTGTTAAATATTAGATGTAGAAGGGAAATGTGTAAGGTGTGCCCCAGCCCTTCCATGCCTCAATAATCATGTGAGGAGGCAAAGACAGGTAAAAGATCAAAGGTCAAGGAGCATCTGGGGGGCTCACTAGGTTAAGCATCCAACTTTGGCTCAGGTCATGATCTTAAGGTCATAATCTCAAGGCTTGTGGGTTTGAGCCTTGCACTGGGCTCTATGCTGGTGGCTCAGAGCTTGAAGCCTGTTTTGGATTCTGTCTCTCTCTCTGCCCCTCCCTGGTTCCCTCTCTCTTTCCCTCTCTCTCTCTTTCAAGAAATATACATTAAAAAAATAAAAAAATAAAAAAAAAAGATCAGGGGTTGAGAAGTATATGGAGTGCTCAAAGGTACTGCATAGTCAGGAGATATAGCACAGTGTCAACAAAGGGGAAGCCAATACAGTTTTAACATGAGATTACCTTATAACAGTAATCAGTTACCAAGTAAGTTTAGAATATGGATGTTGATCTTAGGATTTTATTAAGAAGCCATAAGGGCTTTAAGACCTGCCAGGAGGGCAGTCTGGTGTTGGACGTGGTGACAGGGTGCTCCCTGGACAAGTCATATCTTAGCTTGGTTTCCCCCAAAATGGAACCTGAGACAAAGATTATGTACAGGTAGCTCATTGGGGTGGTGGCTCAAAGAGTGTGGGTGAAAAAATGGTTAAGTGGGAGGGGGCAGAGGAAAAGCCAGTGCAGTTTTTTGTTATCGAAGGAGCACCACAGGGGAACTGATGCTTGATGAAAAGGATGGAGTCTGTTATATAATGAATATTCAGAATTTTAATGAAGCAAGTGTAAGGACTTTTATGTGTGAATCACTTGAATATTTGTAGCATTTTGTTGTTGCTGTTGGTTGTGAAATCACAATTATATATTGGAGATATATATTTTTCCCCATGTATTATGATTGATCAGCTAAGAGAAACATAAGACATGAGATTGGGGATATCTGAAGGAGAAATAGTGATGAGTCTGAGCCATGTACAATGGAACAGGTAAGACCGTGAACTTCAAAGTTATACAGACTGAGTTTTGAAACTGAGTATACATCTAATTATTAACTGGACCATTGGAAGTATGATTTTCTCGTTTGTAAAATATATTTATTATCAAAAATTTTGTAGTGTTATCATTGTGTTAATTAAATGACATGATCTGTATGAATTTCTCAACACAACGTCTGGCCCATAGTAAATATTCTTGCTTGATTTTACTGCATAATGTGATAAAATATGCCTTAGGCAGAGAAAAGAACTATAGCAGTTGAAAAAATAGTTTGCACATAGATTTCTTACATTTAGTCCAGATAATCTACATCTTAAAAGTACTGGTTCCTACTGAATAGAAATGAGATGTTCATTTTGCCCAATTTGAATACCAAATTTTCTTAGTTATACATATACTGCTTTATCTACCCAAACTTGGTGCATAATAGATTTTCAAGAGCTCTACAGGGAATTAAAGTATAGTATTGTTTTGGAGGCCGCGCCGGCTCTGACAGGTCCAGGGGTCCCTGAAGGATGGACGGTGTCAGGGAGAGAGAGAGCGAGAGAGCCCCGAGATTCTTTCTGATCACCAGGCAGGCATCTCTGTCCTGTCGGTTTCGGTGTCTTTATTTATAAGTTAAATGATAACATGACATCAGAAAAAGGAATTTTTACAACGTGTAACTCTTTGTGATAAGATGCTTTGGAAAGTGTACAGAAGCAGGTTTTACAGAAATATTCTTGCAGAACTATTCCAATTATAGTGAGGTTAAGTAAATCTTATAACTAGAGAATTCGGGTATTCTTAGTAAAAGACAGGATACATATTTGTTCTAAGTTAATAACGCTAAGGTTAGGTCATAGATTAAGTGTATAGATGGGCTAAGAGTCATTCTGTCTGGCTCTCCAATGAATGTTTCTGAGTTGGTTAATAAGTTGTTTGTGGAAACCTATTTGATGCTGAATGCGTGAACACCATGGAGGCCCTAAAAATGTCAGCCTTTTGTTTGTGGGTAATGCTGTAGCTACTCTTATCTATCCTCATCCCAGCCACCTGTAAGGGAGGGTGTTTGCAGAAAGTAGGCCTTGGGGAAGGGACTGCCATACATCACCAATTAGGAGAAGGTGTAAGTATTAACTTAAGTTCTGCCCTTATCTGTACCTTAACTCTAAGTTAGGCTCTTTGTCTCAGGGCCAGGCTCACTTGTAATTCTTGTGTTCTTAACCCCCTAAGTCTTAGATCTGCAAGGCCCTTAGGAAGAGCCTTTTGACAGTCATCCATAGAGCTTTCATCTAAAATCTCTCTTGTAAAGGCAGGAATATGCTTTTCCTTATGAGGTATCTGTGTTCAGAATATTGGTCTGATATGGAATATTGTGAGGCCTGGTCAATACCTGCACAACATGAGCCAGTAGTAGCAGGAGATACCAGTTTTCATTTCTCATGGCAGTAGCTGTGCAAACACTGCCATTTCCTTGCTGTGACTGCCATCCATAGAGGCTGGTGCGACTCCCGGCAGTATTGACCCTATTTTGTGATATCTTTGGTTTAATTAGTTCAACATGTAAAGGAGTAAAATACAGTCGTGTCACTTTTTCATTATTCCTAATTACATTTTATTTAAAAATATCTACCAATTGTCTAGCTAGAAGAAAATATTTCAGTGTTTTACCAGTGCTTAAAATAAATGAGATTGCCTTTAAGATCTTTCTTTATAAAAATACAGAAATTAATACTTAAATATTAATTTAGTTATAAATTACAGTGATATAATTATAAATTAATAAAAACCATATGGTAGGTTAAAGAAGAGATTAGGAGTAGCTCATTAACTACAATTTTTTATGTATCTGAATATTTTTATGAGAAACAACTCACAAAGAACATAATTGAAAAAAACAAAAGGTACATTTAGTGTTGTATATACAATAAATACAGATAATGATGTATTACACATTTTTCAAGTATTCTTAAATAGAAAGTTTTACTATAGGTTGTTTTATAAAAATATTATAAAATTGATTTAAAAGCTGCTGATCTGCTATAATTTATAAATGTTTAAAATGTTTTTATTTATTTTTGAGAGAGAGCGTGAGTGGGGGAAGGGCAGAGAGAGAGGGAGACATAGAATCCCAAGCCGACTTCAGGCTCTGAGCTGTCAGCAGAGAGTCCCACATGGGGCTTGAACTCATGAACCGTGAGATCATGACCTGAGCCGAAGTCAGACACTTAATGGACTGAGCCACCCAGGCACCCAAAGCTTTAATTTATGTTAACAAACATACTTTGCTCAAAATACAAGAAATTGAATCCCAAACACAAGGATGTTCCATGATACCAAAATGTACTTGTAGAGATAAATTTAAGACAAAGTGGTCATCATTCATTTTTGTTTTTAATAATTGCCAGTTATATGTTAGATATTTTGGGGAGCCATGGTTAAGTGAGAATAGGTGGTTAAAATTTTACTAAAAAGTATTAGTAATTGATTTATAAACTAATCACCTTAAATCAGATAAAATAGAATATTTTCTGTAGTAAAACTGATATGTATTTATACTTCTGGGGCTTTGGAAAAATTCAACTCTTTGAGACCAGTAAATCACACTTATTACTAATGAACTCTCTTAGGTTAATTTGGATAAATGCAGGATGTGGGCAGTACCTCTACTTATGACTTCATCATGGTAGTTCCTGTCAAAATACCTTTGAATTCAGCTTTCTAAACCTCAGCAACACTAACCTCACATCTGCCACCACTTGCCTGGATTGTAACAAATGAGAAATTTTTATTGTAATGAGGAGCCGTAATATAATTTCTTGCCAAAATGTACCATTTACAATTTTTTACATTGTTCTATATTATTTAAAATAGTTTCTTACTCTGACACAGTAATTTTGTTTTCATTTTGTCAAATCAATATCTCATGTTGTTTAAAAATCAAGGGGACAGATGCCACCTGTAAAAAAAATGGCCTTTCGAGGTCTTGCCTTGAAATATGCTTGAAGAATTCAATTTAATCATATAAGTGTAAGACTATTATAATTTTGACATTATATCATGTTAATTTAAAGTCACCATGCATTCTGGCATTTACCAACACATTAAATGCTAAATTTTAATCTCTTTAGGAAATTACTTTGCTTCAAAATAAGCACTGATACCCTATCCTAACATATTTTTTTAACTGGAGATCATCAGCTTGATTCAAAATATACTAATATTGTTTTGTTAAGATAGTTATCAAGTTCAAAATTAAAATTTAACATTTGTTTTAGAATTTGAGGGACCATGTAGCAATCTGTTGTTCCCTATATGACATTTTGATTTTGGATGTGTAACCCAAAATAAAAGACAGAAATAATACTGTTATAGAGATGACATTTGGAAGATGGGCTTTTATCCCATTTCAGAAAAATATAGTCACGAAGATGATTTCTTGACTCTTCCAAAGTCCCCACAAATCACAGCTAGGAAGAGTGCATTTACCCCAACCATGAATAAACAAAAGAGCCAATTCTTAAGAGAGCCTGGAGAGGGCACATCAAAATTTCCCATTGTGTGTTCACTGTGGGGAAACAGGTGGCTAGGTTGGCTTATATTGAGAAAAATGTAATACACATACTTAAAAAAATAAAGTTTTAAAATACAACTTAAAAATGTGACCACCTTTTACCTTCAAAATGATTTTGAAGAAGTTTAAAGGCAGTAAGTATAAGGGCACCTGGCTGGCTAAGTCGGTTAAGCATCCAACTTTGGCTCTTGTCATGATCTCACAGTTGTGAATTATAGCCCTGCATCGTGTTCTGTGCTGACAGCTCAGAGCCTGGAGCCTGCATCGAATTCTCTGTCTCCTCTCTCTCTACCTCCTCCCCAACTTGTGCTTTCTCTCTCTCTCTCTCAAAAATAAATACATATTTTTTTAAAAAATCAGTAAGTATAAAACCTTTGAGAGGGAAAGTTACAACCACCACTTAAAAAAATCATAGCAATTATCCAGCATAAATAGGATGAGTTGTTATCATATAATGAGAGTTTTACAATTTTGTTCTCATCAGTAGTATCAGTTATAAATCTATTCAGTACAAGTTCCATGTGCTTTCCCTGGTGGTGATGGTAACAGAATCGATAGTAATAATAGTTTCTTTTAGCATACATTACTAACCAGGAATTAATTAATCTTCTCTAGGACTTAATAATGTTGATGATATTATCTATACTTTAGAAATAAATAGGTTAATGTTTTAATAGATTATCAGTTGGCCAAAGGTCAAATTGAAGAAATGTTTAAGGTCAAATTAGGACATAGATTTGGATACAAAGTCCATGCCCATCCACCTGTTCTCCTGACAAAGAGTCTTGGATCAGTTTCAACTTTAACTTAGTAATTTAGTCTTAACTGTGAATATGTCTGCAGTATTGATCACTATCCTTCAATCATATTGAGAATTATTTATCTCATAACTTAATGGTCCAAGATTATACTTTGAAATTTTATGTTTTCCTGCATGGAGTGTGGCTTTTAAAGTCTCTGAAGTATAATGTCAAATGTATGGTTACTTAACTTGATATTTTCCCAAACACACAAGTATAGGTATATGTAAAGATACCCAGAATCACAGAACCCTCTTATTGGCTTAATTCTCTCTCTCTCTCTCTCTCTTCTCTCTCTTTTCTCTCTCTTCTCTCTCTCTCTCTTTCTCTCATCTTTCTTCTCTCTCTCTCTCTCTCTCTCTTTCTCTCTCTCATCTTTCTTCTTTTCTGTGAAAGCAGATATTCAACTAAACACAGAGATATTTTCCTTATCACCCTTTGTTTAATTCTAAAGCCAAAGAAAGACTCAATATTCAAAGTATGGGTTTAAGATTATGAAGAGTCACATTATCATGACAGCAATACATTTCAGTTTTATGACTTCTAGAATATCATGAGAGAAAAAAGGAAAAGTAGATGTTAAAAATATTTATTTTAAAGAAAGTTACTTTGCAGTTTTCTGGAAACCATATCTTTACAAGTTTGTTTTGTATCAAAGATAATTTTTGATGACAGATTATTTTTTTGGAGGGGGCCATAGTTGCAAAACCAGATTTACTCCACCTGTTTATTACCCTAGTCACCTGTAATCAGAATTGTCTTGACTTGCAATTGTGATCTCCCTAAGCTTTACGTGATTTTTGAATGCTCTATGTGATATATGAACAAGTTCATTTAGTTAAAAAAACAAAATTATACAGATTATAAAGTCATAAAATATAAAATGGGGATAAAATTACAGACTATTTCATTGAATTTTACATTTTCTTAATGAGTGTGTGTGTGTGTGTGTGTGTGTGTGTGTCTGTGTGTGTGTGTGATGTAAAGCTCAGTAAATTAAATTGGCCACAGAAATGAGTGTCCTGAACACTTGCTGTTCTAAGTCAGCATTATTCCTGAGAAACACTGAAGCTAACTGGTGAAGTCAAATATGAATCTATTTAGAAGATACATTTTTGGTTAGATTTTCCTCACAAATTTATGAGGGTAAAACCAGTTGGTATAATAAAAATGAAAACACAAAGCTATAAATTATTATACATATATTTGTTAATTATTTGCTTTATAATTATAATTATAATCTTAAATAAAACTGCCTTGTGTTATTTGCAATGACATTTGTGAATTCTTTCCAAGTTGTTTGTCTTCAATAAGCTGATTACAGAATATTTCATTTAGTAGATCTGGACAAATCAACTGTATGATGCAAACTCCAGTGTCAAATAAAGTGTCATCTACCTCTTTATATTTCATAGCACTTGTGCATTTGCATGATATAGAATCTGAGACTTTCGCTTTGCAATTAAGGAAATATTTGTCACAGTTTTTTCTTTTTTCTTCTTTTGTTGCTTTCATGCTAACAAATGACCGGCTTTCCTTACCTAATAAAATATTTTCATGGTCACCTACATGGTTGCCCACCTGTTTTAATAGTATGCATTAGTTATGATCATGTATTGGGGTGCCTGAGTGGCTCAGTTGGTTTGGTTAAGTATCCAACTCTTGGTTTCAGCTCAGGTCATGATCTCACCATTCATGGGTTCAACTCTTGCATTGGGCTCTGCGCTAACAGCGCGGAACCTGCTTGGGATTTTTTTCTCTCCCTCTTTCTTCTTCTCTCTCTCTGTCCCTCCCCTGCTTGTACACACTCTCTCAAAATAAATAAACATTAAATAATTATCAGTTATTAATGTATATAGAAATGCTTTCAATAAACTAGTGCACTGCACCTTAGGACATTGGTATACTTGGTAAACTCAAAGGGAAAAGCCTGGAATAAACGTCAACTCCTGATCAAACAAAGAAGAATAAGGAAGGATTAAAATAATAGACTAATGTGTTGACAGAATTTTTTTAAGCCTTGTTGAGAGAGACACTGTCTGCCCTCTGTAAATGTCAAATCAAGTGGCTGCTACTTCTTGACAGTTAAAAGGTATTGCTTACAAAATTGTTAAGAAGTCTATTTATGGACCCCTCATGCTTTCCTTTCAGTATTTCTCTTCCTTCTTTTTTTCCTTTCTCTATCTGTAGCTCACATGATGCCATATTCCAGACCTCACAATCTAAATGCTACACATGAGCCAGGCAGTTAATAAAAGAGTTAAGAGGACACTCTGTGGCTGTGTGTGTGTGAGAATATGTGTGTGGTATATGAGTGTCACACAGTTTTGAGTACTTTTATGAGTACAGTTTTGTGTTTTTGAAGCTGGGACTCATTCCTCAGATAATACTAATAGTTGCCATAACTAAATGTGGGATCTAGAAATAACATAAATTTTGAATTTTTATTTGGAATCCCTTAATTTCTAAGTGCTGGTTTCTGTAATAGGTTGAGTTGTGTCTCTCCTACACCAATACAAATGTTGAAATTCTAACCTCCAGCAGCTCAGAATGTAAATATATTTTTAGATATGGCTATTAAAGAGGTAACTAAGGTCAAATGAGATATAAACAGTGGGCCCTGATCCCACTATAACTATTGTCTGTACAAAAGGAGATTAGGACCTTGACAATCCACAGACCAAGAGATGACCACGTGAGGACACAGCGAGAGGGTGGCCATTAAAACAGGGCAGCAACCATGCAGTTTAACCATGAAAATATTGTATTAGATAAGGAAAGCCATTCATTTATTAACACCCAAACTAAAGAGAGAGGCCTTACATGAAACAAACCAGCCTTGATCTTGAACTCTTAGCCTCCAGAATAATAGGAAAATACATTTCTGTTGTTTAAGCCTCCCAGGCTGTGGTGTTTGTTTATGGCTACTCCAGCAAATTGATGATCTCCTTTTTTCAAAATATTTTCCTACTCAAATAAAGTGTGTCAGAGTGTTGCATTTTAACCTGAAGTCTGCTGAAGTTTACTTCTCCTCTATTTATTCACTGAATTATATTTTGCCAAATTAGTTTGGTGTTAATTGGCCAAAGCATTCAGCTTTGACTCATCTTTTTTTTCTTTTTAATTGAATGTTTTATTTTAAGATAATTGTAGGAGTGCCTGGATGTCTCAGTCAGTTGAGCGTTCATTTCTTGATTTTGGCTTAGGTCATGATCACAGAGTTATGGGATCAAGCCCTGCACCGGGCTCCATGTGGACCCTGCCTGGGATTCTCTCTCTCTGCCCCACTACCATCTGCATGCACTTTATTCCTATAAAATAAAACAAAACAAAACAAATAAAATAAAATATTGTATATTCACATGCCAATATAGGGAATAATAGAGAAAAATGTATGTATTTTGCTGAATTTCCTGCAATGTAAACGATATGATGAATGTCACAACAGGACATTGACATTAATATGCTCCAAACCCAGAACTTCCTGATCAGTGCATTTCCACCCATTGTGATGCCTTTTTGAGCCCTGCCCTCCTCCCTCCTGCTGGCATGCTCTTCTTAAACCCCAAAATCACGTGGTGCCCTCCATTTCTATTATCATGTCATTTCAAGAGTGACAGATCAACGAATCATACAGTATCTTTTGGGGTTGGGCTTTTACCCAGCATAATTTTCTGGTGATTTATCAAGGGTTTTTGTGTATGTATGTTACGTATTATATTTTTGATATTAAATCTAGGAGCTCTTTGCCTACTTTGATCCTAAAGATTTTCTCCAGTATTTTTTGGTCAAAAGTTTTATGTTTCACCTGAGAGTCCTTGATTAATACTGAGTTGGTGTTTGTACTAAGTATGCAATTTAGACTGTGGTTTATTCTGTTTTACTGAATGAATATATTTATTTTTCGCTTGTGGAAGGTGATGGCATCAGCACCTCATGAGGAACAGGTGGTCCTTCCTTTATTGAACTGCTTTTAAAAATTTGTCAGAAATTAAGTGGGCAGAAATCTGTGTCTTTTTATGAATTGATCTACTTGCTTATTCCTCTGTCAATATCACAATATCTTGAGTTCTGTAAAATATAATAAGTATTGAAATTAGGTGATGAAAACAGATATCCTTACCTGTTTCCTGATCTTAGGTCAGTCTTCACCATTAAGTATAATGATAGTTATAGTTGTTAATATTATTACTGTCATCATTCTTTCTAAATTATCTTTTCCCAGAGAAAGTGAATTATTTTATGTAAGCTATGTCCTTTTTTTATTATTATTTTTATCTCTTTTGTGTCTATCTTCCTTCATAAAGATTCATTCTCTAACTGGGAAATTTCTTTTTGAAAGGAGTAGATAAGCCAAAACCAATATGCTCCTTCTATAAAATAGTTCCAAATGAGAAAAACTAAGGAATAGCACCATAAATTAAAAGCAATATCAATGTTAAGGTAGAAAGATACCTCTTGTTTATTAAAAAAAAAAAAAGTAAATTCTGTCATTTATTTAGGCCAGTGTTATCCAAAACACTTTCTGAACAAGAAAATATAATTTCTTAGTAGGTACTGAGAAGAATACCACATTTAATAATGAGATATTCTGAACTGAACAAAATTAAATGAATTTCTTTATTTTATAACTTCATCAAAACTTTAATAGCCTTAAATATGTAGATGTAGATTGTGAATTGTTTTTCTTCCAATATTTTATTTAAATTCAAGTTAGTTGACATATGGTATAGTACTGGTTTCAGGACTAGAATTTAGTGATTTATCACTTACATACAACACCAAGTGCTCATCACAACAAGTGTCCACCTTAATGGCCATCACTCTTCTAGCCCGTCCCCGACCACCTCCCACCATTAACCTTCAGTTTGTTCTCTGTAGTTAAGAGTCTCTTATGGTTGCCTCTATCTCTGTTTTCATCTTATTCTATATTTCCTTCCCTTCCCATAGATTCATCTGTTTTGTGTCTTAAATTCTACATGTAAGTGAAATGATACGGTATTTGTCTTTCTCTGACTGACTTATTTCACTTAGCATAATACCCTCCAGTTCCATCCATGTGGCAAATGTTGCAAATGACAACATTTCATTCTCTTTTATACCTGAATAGAATTCCATTGTTAGCATATATACCACATCTTCTTTATCCATTCATCAGTTGATAGATATTTGGGCTCTTTCCATAATTTGGGTATTGTTCCTAATGCTGCTATAAACATTGGGGTGGAGATGCCTGCGCAGCTCAGTAGATTAAGCATTTGACCCTCGATTTGGCTCAGGTCATGATCTCACAGTTCATGAAATGAAGCCACATGTTGGGCTCTGGGCTGACAGCATACAATATGTTTGGGATTCTCTCTCCCCCCTCTCTGTTCCTCCCCTGCTCTTGTTCTCTCTCTCAAAATAAATAAACATAAAAAAATATTGGGGTGCATGTTCCCCTTCAAATCAACATTTTTGTATCCTTTTGGTAAATACCTAGTAGTGTGATTCCTGGTTCATAGGGTAGTTGTATTTTTAACTTTTTGAGGAACCTCCATACTATTCTCCAGAGTGGTTGTACCAGTTTGCATTCCCACTAGCAGTGCAGGAAGGTTCTCTTTTCTCCGCATTCTCACCACATTTTGGATTGTATTTCCCTAATGATGAATGATGTTCATCATCTTTATATTTTGTTTGTTAGCCATAAGTATGTCTTCTTTGAAAAAGTGTCTATTCATGCCTTTGCCTATTTCTTAACTGGATTATTTATTTTTGAGTGTTGAGTTTGGTAAGTTCTTTATCAATTTGGATACTAGTCCTTTCTCTGATATGTCATTTGCAAATATCTTCTCCCATTCTGTAGGCTGCTGTTTAGTTTTGTGAAAATTTATGTAGAATTTTCCAAAGTCACTGTATAAGCATTCACTTTTTAAACGCATATTTCATGTTTTTTATGGTGAATACTTAGGAAAATACTTATTTAAACCAATCACACTTCTAAATACAAAATTAAAATGTTTTACAAATTCTGTCAAATCTATAATGCATTAAATTAGATAGTATTCCAGCACAATTTAACAGAACTATCCCCCTCACAAAGCAATAGTTGATTGAGTAGATTACTTATTGAAATATAAATATTTGAAAATCAAGTATAAAAGGTGTTAATAAATGATACAGTAAACACATTCCATAGAAACCAGTACTAGATACTGTTAAAATCTCATTGGTAATAGGAAAATACCTAACATGATATGAAATTCTTTGTTTCACTATATATCATCATCAATTTCCTAGTAAGCCATAAGAGACACATGATCAAAATAGTTGTCTGAAAGTTTCTAGTCATTGGTATAAGGAAAACATTCATTAAAGAATTTTAATTTTTAGAAAAGAGGCAAAAAGCAATTCAAAATTGATAATGGTACTAGGTGGTCATTAAAATGCTTGAATAGGGGCACCTGGGTGGCTTAGTCGGTTAAGCGTCCGACTTTCGCTTAGGTCATGATCTCGCAGTTCGTGGGTTCGAGCCCCGCGTCAGGCTCTGTGCTGACTGCCAGCTCAGAGCCTGGAGCCTGTTTCAGTCTGTGACTCCCTCTCTCTCTGGCCCTCCCCTTCTCACGCTGTCTCTCTCTCTCTCTCTCCTGGAAATAAATAAAACATTAAAAAAAATTAAAAAAAAATAAAATGCTTGAATAATTTTAATGTATAAAAAAATCATAAATTTTAATAAAATAAGTCATATATTTAATATTCAAATATAAAATATAGAGTTAAAATGTAAATATGTAAGGACTTATATGTAGACATAGTTGATGAATATATATATTTTATATAAATTATAAAGGAATTGATAAGTTCAAAATTTTCATTTATATATATTTCTATACTCCATACATATATAAATATACATATATTCAGTGTAAGAAAAATATTGAAAAAACAAATTATTCATAGTTATCACTTTTTGTTGCATTTGTGAATTGTTTATTTGCTTTCATTTTGATATTTCTCAAATTTATGGACCATCAATGAATTCTATGATCAGATGCAGAAGTTTAATCTTTAAACTTACAATGTGAAAGAGACTCATGATTATAATATTCATAATATAAAATATAGAGTTAAAAATGTAAATATGTAAGGACTTATATGTAGTTTAAGACTTTTATGGAAAGCCTCCATGGAAATGGAGACTTTTCCATGTATTTATAGATTTTCTAAAGTTTTATGTCTTTCCTTTTTCTGTTTATACAGTTTGTCTTGGGAGATAACATTTGCCCAAAGGCATCTGTAATGAGCTAACAATGTGAAATAATGTATACTTAGTAATTGTTTTTTAAAGGTGTCTTGACAATACTCCTAAAGACTCACTGCAATATTTTATGTGTGCCCAAGATTTTTTAATATAAAAAGGTAATATTTTTATAACAACTTTTATAATTTTGAGTTTTAAAGCTCCATATTTGGGACTCAGCTAGATTTTACAAAAAATTTATAACCATTATCAATGCATGACAGTGATATTATTACATTTAGTCAATATATACTTTTTATGCCCAAATTCCTTGAGCAGAGGCCATTTTAAAAGGGAAATTACTGGGGTGCCTGGTGGCTTAGTCAGTTAAGCTTCTGACTTAGGTCAGGTCAAATTTTTTTAAAGACTAATATTAGGTTTGGATCAAACTTAACAATTTTTAACAAACTTATCAAGTACTTTCAACATAGGAAATATTATTTTTATAACATGACATAATCCTTCAAGATGTTTATGTATTACTGTCCTTGAGTTCTTTGAATATTATTTTGTATGACCTCTGTCAATATTTAATTATAATTTAAGCATTGCATCTAATTCTTGATTTTAATTGAAATTATTTAGTAATGTCAATATCTAATATAACATTTGCTATCCTTGATAAAACAATTTTATTATGTGAAATTATTTTGCTTGAAATTTTACTGGTAATGCAAATCTTTACCATTTCTGGTATATATTATTATGCTAATATATTTTATTCAATTATTTATGGAATAAATGTTAATGTTGATAAATTTGCTTAATTTTGCATGCTAGAATAAAACAAATAAGGACATAAATTATTTATATACATATACCCCTATTTTTTTAATTTTCTAACATTTTAGTCAGAATTTTTATGTCTGTATTTAAGAATTTCATTACTCTCCTTTCTTTGTAGTATACTTGTCAGTATTGGATAATCAGTTAATTCTGGCTTTACAAAATTCCATCTTTTCTATGGTATCATTTTTATAAAATCCAAGTTGCAGATTTTTTAGAGAATCTATGGCGTTAACAGGTCCGTCATTTTGGTGGTTTAAGTGGTTTGTGCAAGAATATACAAGATGAAATGTTTGATGCAAATTGATCACAGGCATAAGAGATAGAGCTGAAGTGTTACAGGTAACAGAAGACAAGACAGTGCATGGGTCATTTATGTATTGGACATTTGATTCTAAATAAACATTGCTTATCATATCTGAAGAAGTGCGGCAGGAAAAATGCAGTGACATTTGAGCACAGAGAAGACTGCCCTTAGCCTACTCTAAGTTTGAAATTTATCTGCATTGTTACTGTAGCCTCCTGCCAAATCTTTGTTCTTTCATGTGCACTCTAACATGCACTCTGACACTAATTATTCAGGGTCAAAACTCACCTACTTAGAATAAAGAAAATAGCCAGTCAGCATCTAACTAGATCACTCTTGTGTAAATTACTTAACTTAAGCAGAAAAGAGACGAAGAGTAATTATTAACAACTGGAAATTTGCCTCAATGATTCTCAAAGTGCTAAATCCCAGCTTTAATTAAATTTTAAGTAAGAAAATTGCATTAACTCTTCTAGATCACAAGGACACTATTCAGTCCAACCAAGGCAATAATTTCCTAACTCTGACCCAAGTGACTCACTAAACTTAATGACATTTAAAAAATTGCTTATTTTCTCCCTGCAAATTCACAGGAATATTTTCTCTATAATTATCTAAATTGTAGCAGATGATGGTAGTAACATAAGGTAGGAAAGTTCATTGAGAGTTAGGGAGAAATAATTAGTTGTTAGGATAGAATAGTTGGATGTATTTTTTTTTTTAAAGATCACCATGGGATAAGCTGTCCCAATGTAGACAATTATCCCAGATCACATAGATTCTGATACCAGAGCTAGCTGAGTGAAATATTCACATCCAACTTTAATGAGTTTAAAGTGGACAGAAGTTAATTGGGAGTTGACCTGTATTACAGTAGAACAATTTAAAAATATAATTTCAGGGTTCACTTTGGCAGCACATATACTAACAAAATTTCAAGGGAAATAGCAATAAGATTAAAGCTTATTGCAAACTCATATATTAAACAATAACACTGAGTAAATACATTAACAAAGAGAAAACAGTAAGTTGAAGGATGCTCTAAGCAATCAATTTTTGCAATTGTAATTCCTGTAAGTAAGCCAAAATGGGAATAAAGTTTGGATTATAAACAAGCAAACAGTCAAATAAAGAAAATTAATACACGTCCTGTGAAAATGAAGTTAGAAGTGCTCTTTCTTTATAGTCACAAACAAATTAAGGTGTCAAAGAAGAGATTTTAGGATAATATTTGATAAAAAAATAATCTGCAACACTCTTTGGAAATAAAAATAAATAAATATTATTCCTCCTGTCTTTCTCCGCCTCTGACTATGTACAGTGTTACAGAAAGAATGAAAGAAAAAATATCCAGACAGTTTGGTTACCATTTAATAAATACCAACAGATTTTTTTCCTTTTCTTTAGCTTTTATTGATGTTGCTATGAGTTTTCCAATATATCCTTTTTGGACTGAAGTTTGTAGCAAACTATGGGATGTTGCCCTTTATACAATTTCTCTTAAAGTTTTTCTGCTCCACTTCTCATGTTTACATCCACCAATCACACCAGTGTTAACTTTTTTCACATGTGCCATATTGGTCTTATACTCTTTTATGTAATTTGCAATTCTTTTATTTTCTTTATGGCACACCTAAGTACATTTCCTCTTTTTTTCTAATCCAGCTATTTCCTTTTCAGCTGTGTTTAATTGAAATTAAGACACACTGAGTTCTTAATTTTAGTTGTTGCATGTTCAGTTGTAGAATCAATATGGTTTATGTTCTATAGTTGCCAATCATTTTCAAAATATTTCTTTTCACCTGTGCATAATTTATTTCACACTGTCTGATAATTTTATACTCTGGATGACCTGTTGGTCTGTTTTTTTTTTTTTTTTTTTTTTTAATGTTTATGTATCTTTGAGAGAGAGAGAGAGACCGCACAAGTTGGGAAGGCCAAGGAGAGAGGGAGACAGAGAATCCCAAGCAGGTTCCCCTGTGTCAGCAAAGAGCTCAACGTGGGGCTTCAACTCTTGAATGCTGAGAAAGTGAGGAAGGGGGGTGATGGGCATGGAGGAGGGCACTTGTGGGGATGAGCACTTGGTGTTATATGGAAACCAACTTGACAATAAACTATAAAAATACAATTAAATTAAATTTAAAAAACTATCAGAGCAGAATATAGAATATATACATAATGCATAATGTTAGTTTAGGCTCATAAACAACTAAATTTACTCATACTAAATATAGGAAATACCCTTAAAGACAAAGTATTTATTTCAAATTTTACAAAGACATTTTTAAATTTTTAACTTCTGTTACATTTATGTCTTGCTCACCTGACTCTAAGCTTCATGAGAATAGGGATGAGGGAGACAGAATCTGTTTTAGTAAGTATCATATACTAGTGTGCTCAGGGCTGTTATTGTCAAGTTGGTTTCCATATAACACCCAGTGCTCATCCCCACAAGTGCCCTCCTCTATGCCTATCTCCCCCTTCCCCCTCACAACTATCAGTCCTCAGTTTGTTCTCAGCATTCAAGAGTCTCTCGTGGTTTGTCTCCCTTCCTCTCCCCAACTATTTTTCTCCTTCTTCTCCCTTATGGTCCTCCGTTAAGTTCCTCCTAATCCTCATATATGTGCAAACATATGGTACCTGTCCTTCTCTGCCTGACTTATTTCACTCAGCATAACACCCTCTAGTTCCATCCATTCTGCTACACATGATCAGATTTCATTCTTTCTCATGGCCCATGTAGTATTCCATTGTATAAATATACCACATCTTCAAATTCCATTCATCATTTGATGGACACTTAGGCTCTTTCCATGTTTTGGCTATTGTCAAGAGTGCTGCTGTGAACATTGGGGTATATGTGCCCCTATGCATCAGCACTCCTATATCCCTGGGGCAAATTTCTAGCAGTGCTATTGCCGGGTCATAGGGGAGTTAATTTTTTGAGGCACCTCCACACTGTTTTCCAGAGGGGTTACACCACTAACATTCCCACCAACAGTATAGGAGGGTGCCTGTTTCTCCACATCCTCGCCAGCATCTAGAATCACCTGATTTGCTCATTTTAGCCACTCTGACCGGTGTGAGGTGGTATCTCAGTGTGATTTTGATTTGTATTTCCCTGATGATGAGGGGCGCTGAGCATCATTTCATGTGTCTGCTGGCCATCTGGATGTCCTCTTTGGAGAAGTGTCTGTTCATGTCTTCTGCCCATTTCTTCACTGGATTATTTGTTTTTAGGGTATGGAGTTTAATAAGTTCCTTATAGATTTTGGATACTAGCCCTTTATCTGATATGTTGTTTGCAACTATCTTTTCCCATTCTGTGGGTTGCCTATTAGTTTTATGGATTGTTTCCTTTGCTATGCAGAAGATTTTTATCCTGATGAGGTCCCAGCAGTTCATTTTTGCTCAATTCCCTTACCTTTGGGGATGTGTCATGTAAGAAATTGCTGTGGTTGAGGTCAAGGAGTTTTTTTTTTTTTTTCCTGCTTTCTCTTCTAGGATTTTGATGGTTTCCTGTCTCACATTCAGGTCCTTTACCCATTTTGAGTTTATTTTTGTGTATCGTGTGAGAAAATGATCCAGTTTCATTCTTCTGCATGTTGCTGTCCAGTTCTCCCAGCACCATCTGTTAAAGAGGCTGTCTTTTTCCCATTGGATGCTCTTCCCCGCTTTGTCAAAGATTAGTTGGCCATATATTTGTGGGTCCAATTCTCGATAGTTTTAGAAATAAGCATTTTAATGTCCTTTTCTAAAAAAATTGTTTGATTTATTTCTGAGAGAGAGAGACAGCATGAGCAGGGGAAGGTCAGAGAGAGAGGGAGACACAGAATCTGAAACAGACTCCAGGCTCTGAGCTAGCTGTTAGCACAGAGCCCAACACGGGCCTTGAACTCATGAACCATGAGATCATGACCTGAGCTGAAGTTGGACGCTTAATCAACTGAGCAAACCAGGCACCCCAGCATTTCAGTGTCTTAAACACAGTTTCTCAACCTTGACAAGAGTGACATTTTACATCAGATAATTCTTTGTTGCGGGAAGCTGTCCCATGCATTATGGGTATTTAGCAGCATCTCTGGCTTCTACCTACTAACTGCTAGTGAGTTATGATGTGCAAACATATGAACCCTCAGTTATACCATGCAGAGGTGTCTCCAGACCTTGCCAGTTCTCCCCGGGGTATGAAGTTGTTCCCACTGAGAACCACTGATCTATAGTACTTTTAGAGATGGATTCATGCTGTGTTAAAGGCTACCATGTTCACATTTTTTGGGAAGTTCTTTCAGGCATCAGAGGAGTCTGAGAGCTATATATCAGGAGGTCAGGGTCTAGATCCTCTGCTGAACACAGAGCCTGAGGACATACATGTTCCAACCTCCTTGTAGGGCAGAGAGCAGTTCTGATGATAGACACTGGAGAGACTGACCCCAGAGTGATCACCTTAACATGGAGTATGTCATCAGTAGGTATGAAATCGTGAGGAGAATAGTAGCTGTAGGTGAGAATAGTAAACATACTTGACATAAAATTGTGCTATTTCAAATTATTTCCTCATCAAAATTACTTTAAAGTAGTACAATTAAAAACAAAAAAGTATATTTTTTCCAAAATTTTTATACTTTATTTTCAAGTTGGTTTCCATATAACACCCAGTGCTCATCCCATCAAGATTTTTTCCAGATTTTCAAGAAAAATATTTCTTTATCCAAAAAAAACAACAAAAAAAACCTGTAAGAATAAGTGGAGTCTATAAAATGAGAAAAACAGGGGCGCCTGGGTGGCTTAGTCGGTTAAGCATCCGACTTTCGCTTAGGTCATGATCTCGCGGTTCGTGGGTTCGAGCCCCGCGTCAGGCTCTGTGCTGACTGCCAGCTCAGAGCCTGGAGCCTGTTTCGGAGTCTGTGTCTCCCTCTCTCTCTGACCCTCCCCTGCTCACGCAGTCTCTCTCTCTCTCTCCTAGAAATAAAAAAAATATATATATTTAAAATGAGAAAAACAGATCCTGAAAAGCCACATGGCCAATTTTAGCTCTGTGTCTGATAAAGATACCAGCATTTCTTTGTGACTTTGATTTGTGTTTTTCACTTTGTCATGAAGAATCTGGACTAAAAGTTTAAACAGACTGAACCACATGTTGCTTAGAAATATGCAATAGTTGTCTTACATTAAAGAATGCTTTATAATTGCTACCTATATATTCAAACCTATAGCATGGTTCAAATCCTTGTATAAGAAAAGAGTCTTAGTTGTATCTTCTTTTTCTTTCTACCCTCTTTATATAAGTATGGGATGCTAGCAGGTGGCACAATCTCATTATTAGCATTTGGTGACAAAAGTCAGAAGTAGAGAATTTTAAGAGTTATTGAGCACCATGGGGAAAGTTTTACCCTAGCATGTGGGTAACCAGCATGTAGAACTATTAACTTTAATGGGAGTTGTGTAGGTAATCTGAAAATTTTCACAGTGTATCAGCACAAATTTATGTAGTACAGGTGTTTAATTGTTGATGGAACTAAAATCAGAGCTTAATTAATTAAAAGATCAAAGAATAAAAACTTATCACTTGCTTGCAAAGGTAGGAAGGCCCAGAAAAACAAACTTTCACATTACATTTGGCATGGATGAAAATATTTGATTAAAAGAATAAGATTCTATCAAACAAATCTTATTTGCATTTCATATATTGAATTTGGCTTTATAAATGGTGCTTTAGGTTTTTTTTATGATGCAAAGAAGTTCTTAAAAGCTGTGTTATGTAATTTTGGAATGTTGCTAATCTTTTATTATTGTAAATTCTATGGAGCAACAACAAAATCTTTCCAAATCTCTTTTTCAGGTAGCTAAACATTAAGACTTCTTGCTTAGTATGTTCTTAATAAAATACATCTGATACATCTAGGTGTGTAGATGTATCACACATTGATCTCACCTCAGTGAGACCAAGAACTACACCTTCCTAGAATTTTCAGGCTACTCTTTCTGGTTACTCTTATCCAAGAATTCTTAGCATTTAAGAAAAAAAAAAAGTGCATATACATACATCATCAAGTAACTTAATACTACATTGGCTTCTCTAGTAGACAGTTCTTTTCAGCTGTCATTTTGCAATATATGGCCCAGATGCCTCCTCGGTGGGTATGGTTTCTGAATGCACTGGCTGTGTTATCATATGATGACAATGGCTGAGACTTTGATTTTAGCATTTTAGAATTTATTTCATTGTTTTGTGTTTCTTAATTTTTCTGAGAAATTATATTCAAAATTGATTTTTAACAACAAAAACAAAAACCACATTATCATGTATTCAGCATTTTTTTTTTAAAAAAAAGGACATTTGTAGATTTTATCATCACTGGGAATGCATGATTCCAGGCGGTACAGCAGAGCTGAGCTGGTCCTTCATTCAGATGTCTGCACTTTGAAAATTCCTCTAAGTATTGATCAAGTGGAAAATACTTTCTGCCATAGACTATTTGTAGAATTTTGAATGTTTACATGTCTTTTTACAAATCATGGAATCTTAGAATTTTTCAACTACTGGCTATGTTGGTATATAGGCAGACCTAGGTTATAATAAGGTAGGGATAATATGTGAAAGAATAAAAATATTCAAGATAAGGGAGATAAAGGATGAACTTTGCCATTCAAACAGAATCAATAAGTATTGAGTTCTCGTCTCCATTTTCTCATCCATTAGCATAACGGATAACTGGGGAGGAATAAAGTACTTATAAACAAGTACACTTTGGTGTCCCAAATCCACAGATCCCAATTTGCAATGATTAGGGCTGATGTACATGGTCTCTGGACATAAATTGAGAAAAGTGCCTTGTGAATGAGATTCTGCTATGTTTAAAGACAGCTGATGACTGTCTCTGTAGAGTTGCTGTATAAATGAAGAAAAGTCCAATACTCTGGCATTTTTACTAATGGCAAGTTAAAACAGCTATTTAAAAATACATTTTAGAAGGCTGCATTATAAAAGACCCCTATGGTCTTAAGTTTCTCAAATCCCATATATGAGTGAAATCATATGCCTTTCTCTTTCTCTGACTTGTTTTACTTAGCATAATATCCTTCAGTTCCATCTACATTGTTGCAAATGGCAAAATTTCATTCTTTTTCTTTGCTGAGTAGTATGTATATAATATATATACACAATTGAATGTATTGAATTATACACACACACACACACACACACACACACACACACACCACATCTTCTGGGTGATAGGATAAGTCTATTTTGAATTTTATGAGGAACCTCCACACTGCTTTCCAGAGGGGCTGTACCAGTTTGCATTCCCACCAACAGTGTAAGAGCGTTCCCCTTACTCCACATCTTCACAAACACCTGTTGTTTTCAGAGTTGTTAATATTAGCCAGTCTGACCACTCAGTGTGGTTTTGATTTGTATTTCCCTCATGATGAGTGATGTTGAGCATCTTTTCGTGTGTCTGGTTGCCATCTGGATGTCTTCTTTGGAAAAGTGTCTATTCATGTCATTTGCCAATTTCTTCACTGGATTATTTGTTTTTTTGTGTGTTGAGTTTGGCAAGTTCTTTATAGATTTTGGATACCAACCCTTTATCTGATATGTCATTTGCAAATATCTTCTCCTATTCCATCAGTTGCCTTTTACTTTGTTTGATTGTTTCCTTTGCTGTGCAAAAGACTTTTATCTTGATGAGGTACCAATAGTTCATTTTTGCTTTTGTTTCCATTGCCTATGGAGATGTGTTAAGAAGTTGCTGCAGCCAAAGTCAAAGAGGTTGTTGCCTGTTTTCTCCTCTAGTATTTTGATGGTTTCCTGTGTCACATTTGGGTCCATCATCCATTTTGAATTTATTTCTGTTTTTGGTATAAGAAAGTGGTCCATTTTGATTCTTCTGTGTGTTGCAGTCCAGTTCTCCCACCACGGCTAAAAAGGCTGTCTTTTTTCCATTGGATACTCTTTCCTGCTTTGTTGATTAGTTGACCATACATTAGTGGATGCATTTCTGGGTTCTTTATTCCATTCCTATTGGTAAATGTGTCTGTTTTTGTGCCAATTGCATAATGTCTTGATGATTACAGCTTTGCACTAGGGACTAATGTCTGGGATTGTGATGCCTCAAGCTTTGGTTTTCTTTTTCAACATTGCTTTGGCTATTCGGGATCTCTTGTGTTCCATACACGTTTTAGGATTGTTTGTCCTAGCTCTGTGAAGAATGCTGGTGTTCTTTTGATAGAGGTTGCATTGTATGTGTAAATTGCTTCAGGTAGTATTCACATTTAATAATATTTGTTGTTTCAATCCATGAGCATGGAATGCATTTCCATTTCTTTGTGTCTTCTTCAGTTTCTTTCATGAGCTTTCTATAATTTTCAGCATTAGGGTCTTTTACCTCTTTGATTAGGTCCATTCCTAGTTATTTTATGGTTCTTGGTGCAATTGTAAATGGGATTGATTACTTGATATCTCTTTATGCTGCTTCATCATTGGTGTGTAGAAATGCAACTGATTTCTATATGAGTATATATCCTGCGACTTTGCTGAATTCAGGTAACAGTTTCAGCAGTTTTTTGGTGGAGTCTTTGGTTCTTCCATGTAGAGTATCATGTCATTTGAGAGAAGTGAAGGTTTGACTTCTTCTTTGCCAAAGTGGATACCTTTTGTTTCATTTTGTTGTTTGATTGCTGAGGCTAGAACTTCCAACACTATGTTAAATAACAGTGGCGAGAGTGGACATCCCTGTTGTGTCCCTGATCTCAGGGGGCAAGCTCTCAGTTTTTCCCCATTGAGGATGATGTTAGTTCACGGCCTTTTGTATATGGCTTTTATGATGTTATTATTTCTCTTTTTGCTACGTTATTATTAGTCTTTAGAAACACAACAGATATCTGTATGTTAATTTTGTGTCCTTCCACTTTATGGAGTTCATGTATTAGATCTAATAGTTTTTGGTGGAGTCTTTAAGATTTTCTACATATAGTATCATGTCATCTGCAAGCAGTGGCAGTTTTGCTTCTTCTTTACCAATTTGGATGTCTTTTATTTTATTTCCTTTTCTTGTCTGATTGCTGTGGTTTTGCCTACTTAATTGCTCCTCGTGCTATACAGGGGCCCAGCTGAAGTTCCCACTGCCTTTTTGGTAGACACGCTGGTACCTAGACTTGCTGTCTGCAGTTCACCACTCTGCCAGGTGCACCAATGGACAGGGCTTTTTCCCTGCTGCAGTTAAGAGCCCTGACTCCAGAACTACAAATGTGCTAGTGTATGAGGCTATTTCCCGTTTTTCCAGGGCAGCAGTCACTTTGGAGTGGCACTGGTCCCAGCCAGGGCTGTCTGCCAAGTGTGGTAGTGCAGAAACTGCTTTGGAGAGTTTCCAAGTGGGCACATTGGATGGGCTTGGTTGCAGGGGAATGGCAGGGCAAGGTGTGTGGTACCAGCAAGGTACATGGAGAGTGCTACTGCTGGCTCCCATGAGTAACCAGCTGTTGAGACTGGAGGAAGGCAAGAAAAATGGCACCTGCCAGCTGTTTTGCTCCTGCAGAAATCACTTTCAGATCCTTGCCCCCTAGCACATGGTCTAAGATTAGTCAATCTTCTTCACATATATCCTGTGCTCTTTTCATACCACATCTTCTGTGCTGTGTTACAGGCATGGTTATTTATTATGCTGGCTCTTTAAGGGCAGGAGCTTGGTTCCTTTTTGACTTCCAGCTTTTGCTGAATTAAACCTGCTGATATTTAAAGTACCAAGAGTTAAGTCTCATTGGTTTCTACGTCACTAGTTAAAGGGACTTTCTTTTGAGCACTAGCGTGTGGTGCAGAAAGTGCTTGCTGAGGGGTCTGACCCTTTCACTTGTCTGCACTTTTGATGTCTGGCCCATTCGTGGTCAGTCACACTGGGAGTCTGCTTCCCAGCCATGTCTCCACCTGTCCCATGCTTTTCCATGTATCCGTCTTCCTAGGACTAACTGTGGAAGTTCTTTTCTGCCAGGTCGTCATTTGGGCCATGTTCAGAGTTAGCTGTAGAGATACAGCTGGTGCCTCGGTGTGTCTGTGGGATGAGGTGAGCTCATGATCCACCTGCTGCTCCACGTTTTAACTCTCTCCTTCTAAAATTGTGTTTAGTATAAAATACTTCCATGAGACAAGGCCAGGTGCATGTAAGTGTATGCAAAGGTGGGTGTGCATAAATATACATGAAGATTTATTTGTGTATATGCTTTATAAGTATGGAGAAAAGTATGAAAGGATGAATACTAGGTTTAAAAAATTATGAAATTACAGCTGAAGAGAAAGGAGTCAGAGTAGAAAAAAACATATGAACACTATAAAAAAGTAATATTACATGTAATAGGCTAATATAAATCCATTTAAAATGAAATTAAAAAAAGAGAAACATTTGTTAAAATTAATTTTTTTTAAATTAAAATCTCAGTTTATGTATATTAAATATTTTAAAATCTAAGCTAAAACTTTCATTTGTGAGTTAAGAGACGTGCAGAATAAGAAAAGTTCTTTGTGACATGTTTTGAAATAGTAGAAAGGTGAACAGAGAAAAATCGTTGTTAAGTGGAAAAGAATTCCAAGATAGAAAACGTTATATATATTATAATTAATTTACGTAAATAAAATATGTGCATAATGTATGCAATATATAGTCTCAAAACACATCAAATGTTTATCTCTTCCAAGCATGGAATGGGATTGAGTTAGTTGTAAAGAGACATTATCCTAATTTCCCCAACACACATGGATAATGGGTAATTATTTACAGTGACATGTTCATATATTACTTGTAAATCTTAAAAAGAATCATATTGTATATAAAAATATACAGCCTTGATATTAAGTTTGAGGACTGGAAAACAGTAACCTTTCCTATCATTACTAACAAAGTTGTAAGGATGCATATTTTTTCTATGAGATTCAAATAAGCTTTTGCATTGTGAATAGCAAAAATGTACAGACAAGTATATTTTGTTTTCTTCCAAATATTTTCTCTTAGAGAACACCAAGCAACGTTAAATAAAAATGTGCATGCATAAAACCATGCTCATCAATGATCTTGGTCACTGTGCACAGTCTTCAGTCTGGCATACGGGACTTTCCAGATCTGGACTCAAGTTAACTTGGATGCCACATACATCGTATTCCACTGTTTCTTATTTCCTGCAACATACAGCACATAGCCAGCTGGGTAGTCTACTTATTATGGCTTTAATTTTGGAATCTCTTCTTTTTTACCTGCTGAGATCCTAATCAACTTATGGAACTCCACTGTGTTACTCTAGGATTACTCTTTGACTCTCTGAGCGTCAGGTAACTGCCCTCCCTGGCACGTTCACACACTTATCATCTGTTACAGCTAATTGTGCATATTGCAGTCTCCACCACTAGACTCCATCTTCTATATGTAAGAGATTACATCTTCCTTATTACTGACTCTCTGTGTGTTCATAGAAAAAGACCTCTCCACAGCACATTTGGGATTGGCCTGAAAGTATTTGTGAGATGTTTGCACTTCACCATGTCCCACAGCACTGATCTTAAAAGAAAATTGGTGATGATAGGTGGTGATTTCTTGAAATTTCTTAATGCCACATTGTCACAGATGAAATGTGAGTTATGGTCAACTTTTAAGCAGTAATCCAAAGAGCATTTCAAAATAATCTCCAAATGTGTGTAATTGGCAACATAATATCAAAAGTGATTAATTGGTGATGTTCCCTGTAGTAGAAGTGTTTGCAGCTAGCACTCTGTTGATAGCTTTCACTCAACTAGATATGAAGCTAAAAGTTCTGTTTCATCCCTACTGTCATGAATCATTTCCCCTCTTTTTTCCCTGACACCAGGTTTTATATTTATATACCTTTTTAAACATGCTATAGAATAAAAATGCCTACACTTTAGGAAAGGGATATGGGAAAGACAGGTGCCTAGAGAATAGAGACTACAGGTCAGATTGGAAAGATTCTGCTCTAAAAAGATAATACCTGGAGCATTGAAGTCAGTCATGGTCCAAGACTTGGGGTGAGGATGAAGAGTTTCTGCTTTAACCTAGAAGTTACATGCCTTGTGAATAATTGCAAATGATACGTCCTACCCTAAACTGATTCATGAACAAAGAATTGATTGGAAGTCATTATGTACCAGGTATGTATCCTATACCATGTGTAATATATATCTATCAATTATATGGAAGAAGATCCCGATTATCAAATATGTCAAAAATTATGTACAGAAAACTGTACATAGAGTGAAGTTTCTGACAGTCTTAAACATTAATGTATATACATTCAAAATCTTATATATGAGAGCTGTAATTTTATAGGATGTTTATGTTATCACTCTCCTATGCTCAAGTACAAATAGAATCAAATAGACCATAGATAACTCCATAAACTAAAGGGAAATATTACCAATTTATTCTATAAAAATGTAGCTACATCAGGACAGAAATATAACTGGGTTCATTTTTCTCTAAACTACTGTCAAGTTTTTTCCTGTGCTAAAACTCCTCTAAACATAAAAATCACCACTGCCTTATTCCTAGGTAGCAATATTATGGAATTGTCATGCTAGAGGGATGACTATCTTTCTATATAAGGCAGGACTCATGGAAAGCAAGGATGACTTCACCTGAGAATATTTAGTCAATTTAAAAACTGGAACATTTGTTTCAGAATTCCTCGGAGTTCAGTATCTTTTCTATGAAGGATAAATTTCTTAACATGGGGCAAAGATTCTTACTATGGGGCACTGTCTGCCGTGATGTCCCTCATAATGCAATTATAGAAAAACATATTCCATATTCTATGGTAAGCAAAGTATAAACATTATTCCACTGGTAGATATTGCCATATTATCAGGATTTTTGCATTTATGAACTATTTGCATTGCCTTTACAAGTTCACACAATTCTGTAATTGTGGATAGATTATGTGGAACACACACAACTTGCTAACATATGAATAATTAGCTAATTTGGTCTAGGAAATCCTTCCAAAATTTTAACTGACAGGCCACCATAAATAGATTTGTAGCTATTATTAAATGACAAGCATCATCTTTACTTCTTGCTCTCACCAGCTTGACCCTCTTTGACTAACATTTAATAAATGCACAAAGCAAACTGAAACATGGAGAAGTTGGACCTGAACCATAATGGGTCCCAAGTTCTTCTTTTCTTCCAGAAAATATGGATCCACCGCTAAAGCCTATATCTGATACGTAATTTTTACAGTGCCATTTTAGTTGGGAAAGATACACTTTAAAAAATGAGCATATCTCTAGTGAGACTTTTCTTATACAACTTAACCACTGTGGTAGGCAAAGTTCTAGAGATCATGAAACAAAATAGAAGATCATTACATTATTCTATTGAGAAGAACCTCTTTAAATGTGCTAGCTTATTAATGAGACATCCAGTTTTGAATCTTTTTGTTTGATGCACACTCTAGAGTTGTGTATTATGTCTGTATTAATACAGTTTAGTACAGAGCAAGAGTTAGATATTGGTTGGATATTTATATGAGATGTAAATGTGCGTGCGTGTGTGTGTGTGTGTGTGTGTGTGTGTGTGTTCCTTTATGGCATCACTACTAATCTTAAATCTTCATAAATATAGTTTAGCTAACATAATTATGTTAACCTCTTAGAGACAACATGCCATTAGCAACTTATAAATTTCATGAAGGCAGGTGATTTATTTTTGATAAGACCTGTAAATATCAGAAGGGTGGGGGAAATACAAAGCACAGCCTGTTTTCACACAGAAGGCAATAGGTGGAAAGTTAGAAAGGAAGAGATGGTATCTTTGTACCAAATGCTCCTTTGTAATCCATCACGAGGTGTGCTGTCTTCTCTTGTGTAAGATTTGTAATCTTAATCCTTTCTCCCTGCTGCCATATCTTCATAACCAGCAAAGCTTGACAATGGAGGGATGTGTAAGGATAAAAGTGTTCATTCTACCTTGTTCTCTGGAAACCTACTAGCAGTTTTGTGAGTATATTTCTACAGTGAGTTAGTGCTTCCCAGAATTCCATGAAATTCCACTGTTTGAGCTAAATAATATGTAATTGTGCAAAACAACTTATCGCTGAAATAAACCCATTTTTGAATTTGAAAAGGGTTAATTAAGTAAATTTTAAAACATCTTGAAAGTTTAATAATGAGAACTAAGTAGGCATTCTTAAAAAAAAAAAAAAGAATGTGAAACAAAGTAGAACATTACCCTTTGCACTCAGTGAGTCCAAATTTGGTTGTTTCATGTTTGTGTTACCGTTTATATGTGGAATTTGATATGGGGAAAAATAACTTGTAAATGAAGCAACTCAGCAAAATCTTTATTTTGAATTATTATTAAAGAAAGGTGTGAAATCTATAATACTGAAAGGGGTTCATTTATATTTAAGTCACAGTTGTAGACCCATTCTTTTTAAAAATAAATATGAATGGGATTGGGGACCCTGGGTGGTTCAATCATTTAAGTCTCTGACTCTACTTTAAAGTTTTTTTAAATGTTTATTATTTTGAGAGAGAGAGTGTGAGAAAGACAAAGAATCGGAAGCAGACTCCAGGCTCTGAGCTGCCAGCACAAAGCCTGATGCAGAACTCGAACTCACTGATGATGAGATCATGGGCTGAGCAGAAGTCGGACACTTAACCGATGGAGCCACCCAGGAACCCAAGTCTCTGACTCTTGATTAGGAGTCAGGTCATGAGTCTGAGCCTCGCATATGGCCCTGTGCTGAATGTGGGACCTGCTTGGGATTCCCCCCTCCCTCTCTCCCTGTCCCTCCCCTGTTGTCGGTCTCTCTCAAAACAAACTTTAATAAAAATAAATATGAATGAGTTATATGAGAAATTTGTATGATTATGTTTACATAGTGGTTTTTTTTCTTTTTTAAATTTTATTTTTAAGTAAGTAATGCCCATGTGAGGTTCAGACCCAAGATCAAGAGTTGTGTGCTCTTCCAGCAGAGACTGCTAGGCACCCCTGCATAGTGTTTTCAAATTCTATTTTGGCGCATTTCTAATATAGAATGACTTTATTTTGCTTTGACTTGAGCACTAAGGTGAACTTTAGTTTGGCTTTCCAGTCATCACCATTGCAGTTAGTTGTTTTGAATAAATTATGATGTTAGTCAACCGAAATTTGTTATCTTACCGGTTGTTAAGCACACCACTGCCAACAGTCCTGATTTATCACTGAGATTAAGGACATACCGCTTTCTAAATTCTAAAGACGCAACTGACTTCTCTCCAACCTTCTCAAGAAATTTTGAACCTAATGAAGAAAGGTTTACTATAACATTGTGCTTTCTTTTATTGCTTTACTTGTTGTTGCCTTCCTGATTGAAAATCCCTTTTCTTACCCACTATCTCAAGACTCAACTATTTAAAACCCAGTATTTCTATGATTTATTGAGAAAGACTTCCATAATTCCATCTAGTCTTCAGGCTATCATAATAATTTATGTCCACATCTGTCACTGCATATTTACAGATTCATTTTAAACATTTTAATAATTATCTTCCTTTAATATTTCTACCTTTCTGTATTCTTGACAAAAGAAACTGCATTTCATCCATCATTTGTGTCTTCTGCATTGAGCATAGTCATAGGCGCAGAGCAAATATTCAATGGCTATGTACATATATATGCAGTCAAATGCTCTACCACTGAGCTATACCCCCTGTATGTGTATATGAATGAACATATTTCATATAGCTCTATTTTCCATGTTCCCTCAGCAGACCAATCCCCTTTATGATTGTCTTGCTTTTCTGTTGGACTTGTTAATTACATTCTTCAAATCTTTCTCCGGTCTATGATTTTCGTATCTCCAATATATTGATTTACCTGCAATAAGCTATGGAAATTCATTATAATTACAAAGCCTGGTGCACTGTTATCTGATGATTATCTTACTAGTGGTTATTAAATACAAGTTATTGCTTATAATATATTTTTGATTCTTAGTGGAAACTGAAATATCATTTTAATAAAGGAGTCTATGTTAAGGGGAAAATGTATGCCCTAGTGAAAGGTACTCATTTAGTGTGCTGAGAGTACTCTACTGAAATCACAAGAAATCTTTTTAATCCCAGGCAGTGACCCTAAAGGAGTTAAGTAACCACTTCTGTTATCCAAAGCAAGGCAATTGGATTTAATGCTCCCTAGCGGTCCTTCCATTTCTAATATCACATGTGAACAAGGCTGTTCTTTTCGTATTCCTGTGGAATCATGAAAGTCCATACTAATGATTCTGTGCTACCCTTATAGTACTCAACTTATTGAATACTGTGGGAAAGCTAAGATGTCCTGTTGCTTTCAAGCTGCTTCTTATAGCTAGAAAGTTATGAAAAACATGAACTTGTCTTATAGCCTGACAAATTCAAACCTGTTTAACTTTGTCTAAGACATATAAACACTTCTGTGGGCATTCAGTTTCTTAGAACTCAATAAAGCAATAATAATGAATTAAGTTCAAAGTAGTTTTATAGAATCATTGCTTTTTCTTAGGTCTGTGATTAAGCAAGTAGTAGCCATGGCATCACATTGAATATGATTCTTAAATTTAGAACCATGTAGACTCTCATTATAGAAAAGATGACTATGAATGGAGCAGTTAGGATACATGGATCATTCCAGGATACATGGATCATACCCCTGCTCATTGATGATCGGCAAAATATGTGAATTCAGTTGTCAGATACTGTTGGGGATCTTGTATCATGTAGAAATAATGCTGCTGTCGTAGGGTGTGCACAGCATTTGAAGATGAAGAGGATATTAGAGACATAGTTTCTTTGTCATTTTTACATTTAACAAGTATCAGCCTTGTTGATACTTTATAAGAATCTATGATTTGTTGAGTTTTTGTAAAAATGTTGAGAATTTTTATAGAACATGACACTTCTTTATTTTTACATAGGTAATTTGTTAATTACATAGTTATTTGTACTTTGTTAATCATCCTTGCCAAAATGTTAGATCTTACACGAAGAGGGATCATATTTGTCTTAGTTATATTATCAATTCCAATTACTGGCACATATAACATGCTAAATACTTTAGCAAATATTAATTGAATTAATATCATAGAGACTATTGTTTCTTATTGTTCCTGAGTGTTTGATAATCTTGTTTCTCTTTTTATCTCTGAGTTCAGAGACTATATGGGGATTTGGAGAGGGATAATTTCAATTCTGTTCATTGCAGAAAAACATTTTTTTCTAGTGATTTTCCAATGATAGAATTATTAAGTGTATTCTTGAAATTATAGGTAATTTCAACAGAGTCATATACTGTGTATTTTGTATAGGGTCTAGTGTCTTTTGTTTCCTTTTTTTTTTTTTTTTTTACAAATAGTTTATTGTCAAATTAGTTTCCACATAACACCCAGTGCTCATCCCCACAAGTGCCCTCCTCCATGTCCACCCCTCCTCCCCCTCACATCCACCAGTCCTCAGTTTTTGTCAGCATTCAAGAGTCTTTCATGGTTTGCCTCTCTCCCTTTCCCCCACCATTTCCGCCCTTCTTCTCCCCCTTGGTCCTCTGTTAAGTTCCTCCTAATCCTCCTATACGTGCACACATATGATATTTGTCCTTCTCTGCCTGACTTATTTCGCTCAGCATAACACCCTCAAGGTCCATCCATGTTGCTACACATGGCCAGATTTCATTGTTTCTCATTGCCATGTAGTATTCCATGGTATAGATAAACCACATCTTCTTGATCCATTCATCTGTTGATGGACACTTAGGCTCTTTCCAGGTTTTAGCTATTGTGGAGAGTGCTGCTATGAACATTGGGGTACATGTGCTCCTATGCATCATTTCTGTATCCCTTGGGTAAATTCCTAGCAGTGCTATTGCTGGGTCATAGGGGAGTTCTATTGTTAGTTTCTTTAGGAACCTCCACACTGTTTTCCTGAGGGGCTGTACCAGTTTACATTCCCACCAACAGTGTAGGAGGGTGCCCGTTTCTCCACATCCTCGCCAGCATCTAGAGTTCTCTGATTTGCTCATTTTAGCCACTCTGACTGGCGTGAGGTGGTATCTCAGTGTGGTTTTGATTTGTATTTCCCTGATGAGGAGCGATGCTGAGCATCGTTTCATGTGTCTGTTGGCCATCTGGATGTCCTCTTTGGAGAAGTGTCTGTTCATATCTTCTGTCCATTTCTTCACTGGGTTGTTTGTTTTTCGGGCGTGTAGTTTGGTGAGTTCCTTGTAGATTCTGGATATCAACCCTTTATCTGATATGTCATTTGCAACTATCTTTTCCCATTCCGTTGGTTGCCTATTAATTTTCTGGGTTGTTTCCTTGGCTGTGCAGAAGCTTTTAATCTTGATGAGGTCCCAACAGTTTATTTTTGCTCTTGATTCCCTTGCTTTTGGGGATGTGTCAAGTAAGAAGTTGCTGCGGTGGAGGTCAAGGAGGTTGTTTCCTGCTTTCTCCTCTAGGGTGTTGATAGTTTCCTGTCTCACGTTCAGGTCCTTTATCCATTTTGAGTTTATTTTTGTGCATGGTGTGAGAAAATGATCTAGTTTCATTCTTCTGCATGTTGCTGTCCAGTTCTCCCAACACCATCTGTTAAAAAGGCTGTCTTTTTTCCATCGGATATTCTTTCCTGCTTTGTCAAAGATTAGTTGGCTGTATACTTTTGGGTCCACTTCTGAGTTCTCAATTCTGTTCCATTGGTCTATGTGTCTGTTTTTGTGCCAATACCATACTGTCTTGATGATGACAGCTTTGTAGTAGAGGCTAAAGTCTGGGATGGTGATCCCTCCCGTTTTGGTTTTATTTTTCAGGATTACTTTGGCTATTCGGGGTCTTTTGTGGTTCCATACAAATTTTTGGATAGTTTGTTCTAGTTTTGAGAAGTATGCTGGTGCAATTTTGATTGGAATTGCATTGAATGTGTAGAGTGCCTTAGGTAGTAATGACATCTTAACTATATTTATTCTTCTATCCATGAGCATGGAATGTTTTTCCATTTCTTTGTGTCTTCTTCAATTTCCTTCATAAATTTTCTATAGTTTTCATCATACAGATCTCTTGTATCCTTGGTTAGGTTTATTCCGAGGTATTTTATGGTTTTTTGTGCAATTGTGAATGGGATCAGTTTCTTGATTTCTCTTTCTGTTGCTTCATTGTTGGTGTATAAAAATGCAACCGATTTCTGTACGTTGATTTTGTACCCTGCAACTTGGCTGAATTCTTGGATCAGTTCTAGGAGGCTTCTGGTGGAGTCTGTCGGGTTTTCGATGTAGAGTATCATGTCATCTGCGAAGAGTGAAAGTTTGACTTCATCTTTGCCAATTCTGATGCCTTTGATTTCCTTTTGGTGTCTGATGGCTGATGCTAGGACTTCCAGCACTATGTTACACAGCAGTGATGTTACACAGCAGTGGTGAGAGTGGGCATCCCTGTCGTGTTCCTGATCTCAGGGGGAAAGCTCTGAGTTTTTCCCCGTTGAGGATGATGTTAGCTGAAGGCTTCTCATAGATAGCTTTGATGATGTTTAAGTAGGTTCCTTCTATCCCAACTTTCTCGAGAGTCTTTATTAAGAAGGGATGCTATATTTTGTCAAATGCTTTTTCTGCATCTATTGACAGGATCACATGGTTTTTATCTTTTCTTTTATTGATATGATGTATCACATTGATTGATTTGCGAATGTTGAACCAGCCCTGTAACCCAGGAATGAATCCCACTTGATCTTGGTGGATGATTCTTTTGATATGCTACTGGATTCGATTTGCAAGGATCTTGTTGAGAATTTTTGCATCCGTATTCATCAAGGATATTGGCCTGTAGTTCTCTTTTTTGCTGGGTCTCTGTCTGGCTTGGGAATCAGAGTGATGCTGGCTTCATAAAATGAGTCGGGGAGTTTTCCTTCGCTTTCTATTTTTTGGAATAACTTGAGAAGAATTGGGATTAATTCTGTTTTAAATGTCTGGTAGAATTCCCCAGGGAAGCCATCAGGTCCAGGGCTCTTATTTGTTGGGAGATTTTTGATCACTGATTCAATTTCTTCACTCGTTATGGGTCTGTTCAGGTTTTCTATTTCTTCCCGTGTGAATTTTGGTAGTGAGTGTGTGTGTAGGAATTTGTCCATTTCTTCTAAGTTGTCCAATTTGTTGGCATATAATTTTTCATAGTATTCCCTGATAATTGCTTGTATTTCTGAGGGTTGGTTGTAATAAGTCCATTTTCATTCATAATTTTGTCTATTTGGGTGCTCTCTCTTTTCTTTTTGATAAGTCTGGCTAGAGGTTTGTCAATTTTGTTTACCTTTTCAAAAAACCAACTCTTGGTTTCATTGATCTATTCAATTGTTTCTTTGGTCTCTATGTTGTTTATTTCTGCTCTAATTTTTACTATTTCTCTTCTTCTACTGGGTTTAGGGCATTCTTGTTGGTCTGCCTCTAGTTCCTTTAGGTGAGCTGTTAGATTTTGGACTTGTGCTTTTTCTAATCTCTTGAAATAGGCCTTGAGAGCAATGTACTTTCCTCTTAGGACTGCCTTTGCCGCATCCCATAGATTTTGAATTGTTGTGTTTCCATTTTCATTTGTTTCCATATATTTTTAAATTTCATCTCTAATTGCCTGATTGGCCCATTCATTCTTTAGAAGGGTGTTCTTTAACCTCCATGCTTTTGGAAGTTTTCCAGACTTCTTCCTGTAATTGATTTCAAGTTTCAAAGCATTGTGATCTGACAGTGTGCATGGTATGATCTCTATCCTTTTATATTTATTGAGGTCTGCTTTATGTCCCAGTATGTGATCTATCTTGGAGAATGTGCCATGCGCACTTGAGAAGAAAGTAAATTCCCTAGCCTCAGGATGTAAAGTTCTAAATATATCCGTCAGATCCATCTGGTCCAATGTGTCTTTCAAGTCCATTATTTCTTTAGTGATTTTCTGTCTGGTTGACCTATCCATTGCTGTAAGCGGAGTATTGAAGTTTCCTGCTATTAGCACATTCTTATCTATAAGCTTGTTTCTGTTTGTGATTAATTGTTGTAAATATTTAGGTGCTCCCATATTAGGTGCGTAGACATTTATGATTGTTAGTTCTTCCTGATGGATGGACCCTGTAATTATTATGTAGTGCCCTTCTTCATCTCTTGTGATTGTCTTTATTTTAAAGTCCAGTTTGTCTGATATAAGTACCGCTACTCCGGTTTCTTTTGATTTCCTGTAGCATGATATATATTTCTCCATCCCCTTACTTTTAATCTGAAGGTATCTTCCCGTCTAAAATGAGTTTCTTGTAGACAGCATATAGATGGATTTTGTTTTTTAATCCATTCTGCTATCCTATGTCTTTTGATTGGAGCATTCAGCCCATTTACATTCAGTGTTATTATTGAAATATGTGGGTTTAGAGTCTTTGTGTCTTTTGTAGGGTTCATGTTTGTGGTGGTGTCTCTGGAATCTTTGTTCCTTGCAGCCTTTCCTTCAGAGCATCCCCCTCAGGATTTCTTGTAGGGCTGGCTTCGTGGTGACAAATTCTTTCAATTTCTGTTTGCTTGGAAAGGTTTTTATCTCTCCTATTTTGAATGACAGTCTTGCTGGATAGAGGATTCTTGGCTGCATATTTTTACTGTTCATCACATTGAAGATCTCTTGCCATTCCTTTCTGGCCTGCCACGTTTCAGTAGATAGGTCCGTCACCACTCTGATGGGTTTCCCTTTGTATGTGAGGGCCCTTTTCTCCCTAGCTGCTTTCAAAATTCTCTCTTTGTCCTTGTATTTTGCCATTTTTACGATGATATATCGTGCAGAAGATCGATTCAAGTTACGTCTGAGAGGAGTCCTCTGAGCCTCTTGTATTTCCACATTGACTTCCTTCCCCAGGTCGGGAAGTTCTCTGCTATAATTTGTTCCAGGACTCCTTCAGCACCTTTCCCTCTCTCTTCCTCTTCTGGGATTCCTATGATATGGATATTGTTGCGTTTGACCGTATTGCTGAGCTCTCGAATTCTTCTTTCCTGTTCCTGGGTCACTTTGTCTCTTTTTTGTCAGCTTCTTGTTTTTCTATAATGGTGTCTTCTAAATCACTTATTCTCCTTTCTGCCTCTTCAAGCCGTGCGTTGGAGGCCTCTAATTTATTATGGATCTCATTTATAGCATTTTTTAATTCTTCATGCCTATTTTTATTTTCCATTCTGTCTGTAGCCATAGTTTCTTTGATGTCGCCTATGTTTTTTTCAAGCCCTGCTATTAATTTCACCATTATTATTCTAAAATCTTGTTCACTTATGCTGCTGATATCTGTTTTGAGCAGTTCATTAGCTGTCATTTCTTCTTGGAGTTTCTTTGGAGGAAGGCTCTTTCGTTTCGTCATTTTAGTTAGCTTTCCGGCTGGTTGGTTTTAAAGACCTGTTATGCTCTCTGTTTCTATGAGCACTGCTATATCCAAGAAACTCTTTGACTTTCCAGGGCCTATCCTTTCAGAGATTGTTTTTTTGAATGGTATCCCTCGGTCACTCTTGTTGGGACCTTAGTTATTTTATTTTCCTATTCGTAGTGATATTTGGGACTCTTCACCTTGTGTACTCTACCTTGTTTCTTGAGGTAGCCCTGGAAAAGAAAACAGACAGACAAACACACAGGGAGCAGGAGCACACAAACGCACAGGCTGATTCAACTAACATGCAAAGTGAGAGGGAAAACGAAAAAGTTAATAGAAAAGACGGAGGAGGGAGGGCGAATAGGGAGCATAAAATACATAAAAGGGTCAAAAAGGGAAAAGAAAAGGAAAAAAGAAGAAAACCGATGGACAAAGAACGGTTTAAAGCATATACCTGGATTTCCCAGCTACAGTTAAATAGCCGTGTGTATGCAGTGCTGGTTGGAGAGCATAGAGAAAAAGAGAGAAGGCAGGGTGAGACAAGGCAGATTTGGAAATAGAATGAACAGGCAGAAGGGATAAGAAACTTTTTTCAAAGAGGTAAAGGGTAGAATGTGGTTGGATAGGTGAGAGAAGGATGCTGGAATTATCCAGAGAAACTATATAGTCTAATTACTCCTGAGAGAAATAGCTGAAAAAGTCTGTAGGTGTAGAATTTTCATTTACAGAATGGACTTGTGATTGTTTAAGCAAGCTGGCGACCAGAGTTAATCAGGTCAGTGTTTTGGGGGAAAAAGCCAGAAAAGAGAAAAAAGAAGAAAAAAAGAGAAAAGAAAGGAGAAAAAAAAAGAAAGAAGAAAAAAAAAAGAAAAAAAAAAGGGAGGAGGGCACCTCTCAGGCAGGGATGGGCGTGGCATGATCTGATGCCTCAGGCGGGGGTTCTGCCTTGGCGATTGTGGGGAAGAGAGTGACGGTGCTCCAGTCCCTTCTTGAACCCCGTGCTGCAGCTCGCTTTTTTTTTTTTTTTGGCGTGTCAACTCCCCGTTCCGGGGACGCAGCCGAAGTTGGTTGCACTCTTCAACCCAGGCCAGTTCCAATCTCCAAATCCCAGTCCACGCCCCGCTGAAGTTGCCTTAGACACAGCTTCCCAGACAACCCCCTCGGGCTATTCCAGGCTCCCTGCTGAGCTCTGGGGGCGGAGTCAGGATCGCTGCTTCCTTCTCTGGTCGGCTCTGGTGCGCATGCGCGGGGGCTTGCCTGCCGGGTCCGCGTAGCCTGAGCCCGCTGGAGTGAGGAAAACCGGGTCTCTCTATGGCTCGTCACCTGAAACACGAAGTCACAGGCAAATTTCCCAGTTTTTAGCTCTTTGCCTTCCCTCTCAAGTTCCAGCCAGCCAGGAGCGCGGACGCCTGGTGTCTGCGCATCTCCTTCAGGGGTCCCAGCTGCCCTGGAGCTACAATGGCGGCAGGCGCGCCGCCGCTGGAGTGAGGAAAACCGGGTCTCTCTATGGCTCGTCACCCGAAACACGAACTCACAGGCAAATTTCCCAGTTTTTAGCTCTTTGCCTTCCCTCTCGAGTTCCAGCCAGCCAGGAGCGCGGACGCCTGGTGTCTGCGCGTCTCCTTCGGGGGTCCCAGCCGCCCTGGAGCTACAATGGCGGCAGGTGCGCCGCCGCTGGAGTGAGGAAAACCGGGTCTCTCTATGGCTCGTCAGCTGAAACACGAACTCACAGGCAAATTTCCAGTTTTTAGCTTTTTGCCTTCCCTCTCGAGTTCCAGCCAGCCAGGAGCGCGGACGCCCGGTGTCTGCGCGTCTCTTTCAGGGGTCCCAGTGCCCTAGAGCTACAATGGCGGCAGGCGCACCCGCTCCGCTTTAAAACCCAACCTCCAGGAGCGGCACAAAGAAGCAGTTTGTGTGCTCAGCCTCCCCCAGGACCAGTTGTCGCGAGGGGACCTGGTGTGCAGATATTTGGCAAGTACGGTCTTTCTATGCACCGAGCGGAGGTTTTTCTGTCTCGGACTCTCTCCTTTCCCCCTCTCACTCCCCGTAGAGGGTAGAGGGGGATCGCCTCCCACCCTGGAGGCTCCGATCCCGGCCCGATTTTACCTTCCCCGGTTCGCACTCACGTTAGAAGGCTTTCTCAGTGGATTCTGCGTCCTTTTTTCTCCCAGTCTCTCAGGTTTTGTATGGTTTCCAGTGGCTTCAGATCTTTTCTGTGTGATGTATGGGCGCGAGTGCAAGTACGGAGCTCCTTACTTCTCCGCCATCTTGCCTCAATCCCCGTGTCTTTTGTTTCCTTACTTGATTTCATTTCAATTTTGAGTTACTTAAATGTTAGAATGATCTTTATTACTTATTTTACTAAAAAACTACTTTTGGTTTTGCTATGGATGTTATAGTTTAAAATTCTGTTGTGGTTTTGTTTTAAAATTTTTTACATTTATTTATTTTTTAGAGACAGAGACAGAGTCCAAGTGGAGAAAGGGCAGAGAGAGAGGTAGACAGAATCCGAAGCAGGCTCCAGGCTCTGAGCTGTCAGCACCGAGCCCAATGTGGGGCTCGAACTCACAAACATTGATATCAGGATGTGAGCCCAAGTAGGTGCTTAAATGACTGAGCTACTTAGGTGCCCCTTTGTGGTTTTGTTTTAAATAAGCTACATAATAATACACATTATTTTATGCAGATATTAGTTGATATTACACTATTTCATTTGCAACATAATACAAGTCAGATTGCTTCTTTTTTGAAATGTAAGTATTAATAACTTCATTTATACAGAACAATTTTGGTTATTATTTTAATTGTGTATTATCACTCAGAATAGCATATATCCATGAAGTATAAGGGAATTGGAAAAGTAAATATGAATTCAAGACAAGAAGTACTTAGCAGAGAAAATTGTCTACAATGTAATCTATATTTGATAGTATCTCTTAGACAAAGTATGAATATACAGAGCTATGTCTACTAAACCACATAAATGTTTTTGTAACTATAATGGACATATGTTTAATATTTTATCATTCAAAACATAGGTATTGCATTGGCAAAGTATTTGAAATGAACAATATGATATCTAACTGATACAGATATTGTGATTTTAATTAGGTACTATACCATAATTTTTTGAAAATGGGGGGGGGCTGCGAATACTGAAAACAAACCATGTGAGAACAGTGGTTTCTTTCAAAGGGCTCATACCATGAAGAAGAGTGTCAACAAGCCATGCAAGGCATTGTCATAAACTATTGATATAATCTGTAAAGTTGTGATTAACAGAACCAATCATTGTTATGGGCAGTATGGAAGAAGGTAGGTCATTGTTGGTTCTAGGTTTATAACCTGTAATTCTAAAGGCAAACAGTGTTTCATGTTGACTTCTTTTTTTCTTTGTGTCCTGGGACAAGGATGTTCATAAGGTTCTCCAGTTTAGCCAGCTGAATGTAATCAGACACCTCACTAGAGAACACATGAATTTGAGTCAAGAATTTTGAAGAAAAACCACTGTTTAGCTAAATTGGCTCCCTACTATATATTTGTTACTTTCCAATTTAAAGGTTTATTGTTATGTAAAATATCCAAACCAAGATTTCCAATGTACAGGAGATTAGCATGGATGGGAAACTATAAATTCTTTCAGTCACGTTGGATATAAATTTATATGTAATTATATTAAGCAAAATTATGAAAAATGTAATGTAATTTAAATATTAAACAAAAAGGATATTATCCTGACAGCTAGGCTCATTTTTCTAGTTTAATGGAGAATGCCATCTTAAACTTAGGTTCATTTTATTGTTCTCAAAGTACAATGAGGCTTCATTTGTACTTTGTACTAAGTACCTAATGTTATTAAAGTACTTAGTATCATCAACTGTCACGAGACCCATATATTTACTCCAAAAAGGAAAAAAAATTAAGTTTATTTATTTTTGAGAGAGAGAGAGAGACAGAGAGAGAGAGAGAACCAGCATAGGAGGGACAGAGAGAATCCCAAGCAGGCTCCATACTGCCAGCATAAAACCTAATGTGGGGCTCAAACTCATAAATTATGGGATCATGACCTGAGCCAAAGTCAAGAGTCAGATCCTTAACCCAGTGAGCCACCCAGGTGCCCCCCAAAAAGGAAAAATTTTAATAGGACCTCAAAGAACATGATGGCTTGTTCATAAATTCTAAAACACATTCCTTATGTCTTATATTTCTATTTTTGTATTGATTAGTGCCAAAGAGGTTAGGGCACACTTGTGGAGAAAGTGACAGGGTGAGTCTTGAAAATATTTTCCAGGTGAAGAAGTGGAAAGACACTCTGAGCAAATGGAATTGCATGTATATTTTTGGAGGAATTGGTTAAGACTGGAATAACAAATGAGTATTTTTATATAATATTCTCATTTGGATAAATTGGACTGAACTTTTTAAAAGATAGCAAAGATGAAATTAAAAAGACATAGGTTCATTTCCAAGTCTGTTACTCACAGAAGGCTGGACAGTGTAAATAAATTTGATATATAAAGATGGTATTTAAAATCTTAGAAATTCAGATCAACTGGCATGAGTTCAGAATAGTAAGATTCACTTATGGAATTGCAGCTTATAGTAGCCAAGTTTTATCACTTTCATCATAACTTTTAATTTATCTATCTGCCTTCAACTTCAGGACTCTGCAGTTTGTCATGGACACCATAAATAGATTTATCTTTCCAACACACACACACACACACACACGCACACTATACAGTAATGATTATTTTAGTTCTTTGTACAAAACTTTCAACACTTTTCACTGCCCATCAAATCAAGGTAAAATGTTTTAGCCCCAATTTCAAAGATATGTTATTTCCTGAGATTCTGCTGTATTTATGAATTCACTTATCATGTGACCCTTATGATACTCCAGGGAAGGGAAAATGTCCTGTCCCAAGATTTCTCCTGAGGGTTATATCTTTCCCTGCATTCCAAATCCCAAATATATCTCTCATTCCTGGAACTTTAGGAGCATATTTGCAAACCCTAATCATATATCACCTCACCAGATAGTACGCATAGTTTTTCTGTATCTATAATTATATTTTTTATTAAAGAAAATAATATTGTGTACTTAAATTTCCTAAATAGTACTATCACTTATGTTTTTCAGTGATTTGATTTGAATTCTGTGGTACATTATTTGAAAACTGATTTGATGTATTAAAATGTTTTATATATATATATATATATATACATACATATATATGTAGGTATACACACATATACATATACATATACATATATATGTATGTATATACACACACACACTCTCCCATATTCCTCTTGGGAATAAATAATGAAAAAACTAGAGTGTCATTTATAAACTAGATGGGAAATTATGTGAGGTGTCTGTGATAATATTCAGTATGGTGTTGTGATATTTTCATCTTTCCATTTACCATTCTTGGCAACCTCCATGCTGGGAGGTGTTTCTCATCCTGCACTCTTTCCTGGGGTGAAGAAATCCATCCTGTAACTTTAAATACCATCACTCCACTGACAATTTTGCATTTAGCCCTGATCTCTACTCTTAACTGGAGCTCTGGAGAAGAAACAGCAACTTGGAAATGTTGCTGTGTTGTGTTACTTTTTCAATTTCTTCCCTTTGTCCACACATATCTTACTTTTCTCCACTTTGCCTTCTTCTCAGGGAGATTCATGTATACAGAATGTGTCACCAGGCTCTGGTGGCCTCAGCATGTGAGGGGCACTGATGAGAGGTCAGAGTAAAAAATGAGAACCAAGCCAGGGAATCCAGACCCTCACCTTGGTCCCTCGGAAGTTTCCCTGGGGCGATTGTGTCCTTCAACAGGGTCGCAGGGTCACTGGTTCCTGAGAGCTGAGCAGTTTCACACACCTGCTTCCTCCATGGTTCCAGTCATTCTTCCCACCCCGTCTCCCTTGGCCCAGGGTCGGTTATAATTCAGCCGCTCTTAGCTCTTACCTTACCATCTCCTGTCTTTCCACTAAGCTCAAATTGTTGTAAATGGCCTTTTCTTAGAAACAAACCAAATGAGCAAGCATAACATACTGTTTTATTTGGAATATTCTAGTGTGAGTCTACTTATCTGAGTAGGCTCTCAGTTTGTCATGGGACTCTGTTCAACTTTTTGTTGATTTCCATCACAGTATGATAATAACATGTAATGCTGTTTTTTGTTTATTGGTTTACTACTTACTATGTCTCTGCTTCCTGGAATAAAAACTGTGAGGGCAAGGAAATGCCCTCTTTTGTTCACCATTTTCATCAGCTTCTGGAATAGTGACAACATAAAACAGATACCAAATAAGTACTATTGTATTAATGACTGAAGAACAAAAATTAGATAAAGTAATTAGCATGTTCACATATAAAGAGTCTAAAGTAAAGAATTGAGATTAAAATTAAAGCCACTATATCCATTAAGTTTTATTTTCTGTGAGCATGTTAGTGTAAAGGGATATTCCAATGACTCTAGATTTACAGATTCATGCAGCTGCAGATAATCTGAATAATGAAGAAACCAAAACAAGATGTTTAAATGTTTATGATACCAAAGTGGAAAGTGTTTTAAAAGAAATTAAATTTTAGTAGCAAATTTCAATTATGTACGATCAGTAGCATTGTATAAGCACATAATTTCAGCATGTATGATTGCTAGCCAAGTTCTCTGTTCTCTGCTACACTAGTGAAGGTAACACCCAGTCACTCATTTTTTTAAATAAACTGACCAGGCCACTTCTAGCAGAATAATAAAAAGTTGCTCAAATACATGGTATTGACTTACTAGAAATGAGAATTGTTGCAAACAGTAAGTGACAAGAAGTGACTCTGAAAAATAGAGACAGGTTCAGTGTGAAAATATACTGAGTCATATTATTTTTAATCTTTTTCTGTGTTACTAGAGCAAAGAATTTCTGACAAGTGGTGTATTGTCTATACTCTGACTGACAGCCTAATTCCCAGGGAGAGCCTGAACTTTTCAGTATATCACACTCAGTGGCTGCTGACGCCGAGACAGAACAGGGACTGGCCCAGGGGACAGTGCAGGTAGTTGAGACTTCTGGCAGAAGGAGGGAATTAGAGGGGAATGTGGAGCCCCTGCAAGGACAGAGCTCCTGACTGTCCAGGGTCACAGGCTGACTTCTTCCTTGTTAAATGAGAACATTACATTCCACTGTTACTTCCTTGTATCTCCTCACTTAAATATGAAGAAAGTTAAATAGTGCTTTATATTGGCAAGGACTAAACAGACTTCTTTTGTTCCTGGACAGATCTATTGTTTTAGATGAATAGTTGTTGATAAAGAAAGAGTCCCATTATTTATTTCATCAAGAAAAACAAGCTATAAAATAAAAAGTGGATTTAGTTTGTACAATTATATAATCTGTAATATTATATAACTTCATTTGTTTGATATATGCAATTTGTATAGTGTATAACATATAAGTACAAAATACGAAATAATATATATATAGGGGTGCCTGGGTGGCTCTGTTGGTTAAGCGTTTAACTCCTCATTTTGGCTCAAGTCGTGAGAGCTCAAGTCCCATGTAGAGATCTGTGCTGACAGTGCAGAGCCTGCTTGGGATTCCCTCTCTCCCTCTCTTTCTGCCCCTCTCCTGCTCTCTTTCTCTCAAAATAAATAAACTTAAAAAAATAAAAAAATAATAATATATACATTATATACTTCTAGGTTATAACATATTTTTTCACTATTTTTGTTCATTTATAATGTCTAATAGTTCTATATTTTCATATGTTATATGTAATACTTATTGCATGACTTATGTAACATGTTATATAAAATTGATTTATATTATATATTATATATTATAAGGAAATGCCTAACTATAATTATAACTTTGAAAAGAGCTCACAAATGATATGGAAAAGATCTGTTGTTATCAGTAAAATAATTTCTACTTGGTAAAGTTGAACAGTAAAGACTTAAAGCAACTTTTAACATATTTTGTTAATCCCTACACGGTGCCTGATATAGAACCAGTCCTGAAAGTTTACAGCATGTCTGTTAAATAAATAAACTGAGGTAGAATTCACAAGTAAATTGTTAATTTCATGGAAGAAATTTGACAAAATTCAGATGATCTATTTGGGATTTTATGGGGAAGAAGGGGAAAAAAGGCCTAAATAACAACAAGTAGACAAACAATAACCTTTCAATACCGGTATAAATTTTTGGGGTTTTTGTGGTGCCTCTGAATCCTGAGTAGTGAATTAACTTAGCCAAAATGACACTAATAGTAATAAAGTTATACCTAAAACGACTGCTCTATGTTTCTAGTCATATCAGTCTTTTCTTTATAGCTGATATTTATGACATCCTGAGAGGTTAGTAGACAACTATCAAGATCCTTCTAGGAAAGTTAAGGCAGACACAACCGATGAGCTGTGGGATCATTTGAATGCAATGGAAATCTCAGTCAGTCGTTAGGACTCTAGTTCCAGATTCAAGATAGAGTCTGAGACCTGGAAAATCCCTTCCAAAGGTCATTTTCACAGCATCTGGATGGCAGCTGAAAATTCAGTCTTTAGCAAAATTTGATGTATAGATGAAACCGTGCAGATTCCTGATTACACATGTCAGTTTACATTCTTATGTGCTGGAAGTATTATATGGAGACTCACTATCTACTCCAAATCTAGTTTTAATACATAAATCAAAAGTGAAGTCCTTTTAGTTCAACAGAGAAAGTCTACTCTGTTTTAGACTTTAAGGTTAGGTGCTGGGAACAGAATGAAAAGGATACAGTCCTGTGGGCACCTGGGTGGCTCAGTCCTGTAAGTGCTCTAGTCTTGATCTCAGAGTCTTGGTCTCAGGGTCCTGAGTTCAAGACCCATGCTGGGGCTTAAAAACATAAAAATAAAAATAAAGAAGGATACAATCCTTGGAATCAACACCTAACTGTTCATCAAAAGAGACAGAATTTTATAAGGAATTTAGTGGTTTAATGAGACAGCAGCCCTTTCCACAGTGTTACAGACATGATGATAAGAGCACGTAACTATACTTACAGAGGTTAAAATACTTCTGAGCTAAATCTTTAGGAATGACTTTTGAGTAAGTTTTGAAGAACAGGCAGGAAATGCCTACAGTGATGGGGGAGAGACGGAGATAAGTAGATGTCAGGTATTTTCCAGCATTTACCCCCGAAGCCTAATTAGCAACATTCTCTTAGAATGATCTCTGACAGAACTCAGACTAGGGGCCCATTACAGGTTGTCTGGACGTGGCTCTGTTGACAGCATAGGTCCCTGTGAGCAGTTGTGCTGGAAGAGACACAGGCTGGCCGCTCCTTCCCTGGCTCTGTGCCTGTAACTCTCAACTCCCTCTTCAGTAGTTATTTCCGATAAACAACTGCTGGCTTAAAGCAAAAGTTAGATGGTACTTCTTTTGAACTTAAAATTTTATAGTAACTAGAATAGGTGTGTGCTTTGCAAGAAAATAAATGCACGCAATATGGTTGTTCACCTGAATTAAATTGAATTTTTTTTAACAAATGAAATGATGGAGGAAACAAGCATACAGCTTTGATGATATTATATTTATTAATTTTGGAAAACAATTTTAAAGGTAGATAGAGGTTTATAAAGGAAGATGATGAGAAATTGGTATTTCTCTTTTTTAAGTGTTTCTACATATATGTGTGTGTATGTGTGTGTGGGTGGGTATGTTTGTGTGTGTGTGTGTTAGCAGGTATGTTTTGTGTGTACATACATGTGTGTTTGTATAGGTGTATATATATTTGTTGTGTGTGTATATATGCCTGTGTGTATGTGTGTAGGTATGTTGTGTGTGTATGTGTTTGTATAGGTGTGTTTGTATATGTACATGTGTGTGTTTGCATAGGTATGTGTGTGTTTATTTTGTGTGTTTATGCATGTGTATGTGTTTGCGTGGGTGTGTTTCTGTGTATGCACATATGTGTGTACATGTTTTTTAGAATGATTTTTAAATAGCATGACCTACAACCAAGCATACTCTGTAGGAGGCAATGTTACTTAGAACTTGTGAGAAGAATTTTCAAATAGCTTAAAATTCTAGAGAGAAATTTGAGCTACTATTTCTGTTTGCTACCTGACAACATTGGCAGTGTTTGCGTAAACATTGAGATCACCACACTTTTTGAGAGTTCCTTAACGATCTTTCTTTTATTCACCTTGGATTCAAATATACTACTAATGACAATAACAGTGATATAGCCTCTTTTATACAGGTTTGTGTTCTTCAATGCCAGCTGGTGACACTGTGATGAGACATAACACTAATAATTGATTAAAGTGACTTTTCTCCTCGCCCCAGTGCTCACAGATATGTGACACTTGGCCATATATTATTAAAGCCACATTGTACTGATGATGCACAGGGACAGATTGTCACTAGCGAGTCCTCCCTTGAGTGATGTGTTTCTCCTTCGGAGGGTCCTGAAGGTCTAAGGATACACATTCAAAGCTAGTCTATGTGCCTATTTAAAGAGTAAAATAAAGTTTTTAAAAAATTTTAATGTTTCAGAGATTGCAATGGATGTATTATGGCTGGGAGCCAGGTAACCCAAGCTCATAAATAATGCATTCTGGTTGCACTGTGTATCTATGAAAAGGAGAGCCACTCCCCAAGAAAAGAAAGTTATGGTAAAAGGCAGACACACTGAAGGTTGGTTTACAAAATGAAGTGTGATTATGAGCCTGGAGATTAATGGGAAAAGTTCATACGAAGTTTAAAAGAAAAAAGTGACTCCATTAGGCTATAGAACCACCAAGGAAGTAGATACGATAAAGCCTGTGGTTTTAACCCCATACATTTCAAAGCCTGACTATGAATATCATAAAAACAATGAGGATAACTGAGTCTCAGAGTCCTGTCTGTTATCCGAAGAAAGGGTAATGGGTAGTATGTCTGCACATTATAAAGAGTGATGCTAGCCCTGCTTCAGGGGACTTGCTGAAAAGTAGACTAAACTGATGATTTAAATATCCATATTTATCAGCTCCTCTATTTCAGTGTAGGGACCCAAGTCTAAATATTCCTGTGAAACAGAGAAAAAGACTTTTAGAATGTCTCTGTTAGCTCTGTACATGACTACCTAAAACTTCCTGTCTTACCAAATGTATTACAGACCCTTGAACCATGCTAACATATAGAAGTAAGGAGTCAAAATCTATTCAAATGTATGCTATTTTGCTATCATTACTTGTTTTTAAATGATTTTGACATTATGTATAGATTAGCAATTAGATTATATATCAAAACCTGCAAATGGCAGAGAGAATTGTTGAAGTCTCTGAAACCACATTTTTGGAAATTTGTTTGTTTGTTTCAAATTTTCAAAAGAAGCCTTTATATGACCACTAACTACAGCAATGTTTTATTAAAGGAGGGACGGATGTCTTCGTAAGTCACAAGCAAGTGGAGGGAAGGGAAAGTGCATGTGTGTAATGTCGTTTAGTTTTTTATTTAAAGTAATAGTTTTTATTGTTACAATAGTACAGTCTTTTTCAAACTGTCAGTTAGAATTCCTTTTTCTCTCTCCTTACTACAGTCCTAAACCTGCACCTATTTTTTTCATATTAACAAAATATATTTTAATGTAAAATTAACTGCATTACCCAAAACAAAACAAAACAAAAGAACAGTGATAAAAGTGGAGTTGTTTTACATTTTTGCAAATTTCTTCAATGCCTGATTACATAAAAGATAGCTAATGGCAGGTACCAATTTGGAAATTAGTGTATTGCCATCCTATGTCTATGTATCCATCTTATTAGTGATCTCTTTCTCCTATCTAATCCAGCATGTTCAAATGTTTCTTTTCAACTCTTTGACTCCAGATCGCATAAATCTTTCGCCTTTTACTAAACCTGCACCTATAAACAAAGTGATAGAAACTTTGTTCAAATGTAGAGGAAAGTAATATTCCAGCAAAAAAGCCAACATTTAACAGTTTGAAGCTAGTTGTCTAGATATTTCAGGTCAATTTTTAGCTGTTGTTTTAATGAGGCAATGAGCACACTGCCAAAGTGTGCACCTTATGAAGGCAACCCAGATTGAGTAAAAACAACTTGAGCCGACTCTCATTTGTTACATCTGAAATAAGAATTCAGAATGAATAAAATCATAGCAACTCAAATATATCAAATTCTCTAAAATTTATCGTTGTGTTCACTGGCCTGTCCAGCTAAACAATTTCTGTCTAACTCATGCACATCTATTCCTGTATATACGTTCATTGAATTCAGAGATGATGAGTCATCATTTTCAGGATTTTCGAGGGAAAACAAACACATGTGTGTGTCTTTATTTTTCTTGTGAACTTCCACTTTCAAGTAATGCTTTTTAAGTATACTTCTGGATAAGATCCCTGTAATGTGTGGTCATCATTTTCAGGTAGTAAGAAGTCTGACAGCATCATTTGCTTCTAACTTTGAGAAACTAATCTTGTCTCTGTGAGTGTTGTGCCCTATGAGATTTTCGTTTTTCTTCCTTTTCTTTTTAAATATTTTTTTATTTATTTCTAGGAGAGAGAGAGAGAGACATCATGAGCAGGGGAGGGTCAGAGAGAGAGGGAGATACAGACTCTGAAATAGGCTCCAGGCTCTGAGCTGGCAGTCAGCACAGAGCCCGACGCAGGGCTCAAATCCATGAACCGCGAGATCATGACTTAAGCGAAAGTCGGACGCTTAACCGACTAAGCCACCCAGGCGCCCCTGTTGTGCCCTATGAGATTTTCAAATATCCACTGACTTCAGTCAGATTCTATATTATTTTATAAAAACATTACACACTGAAGAATATCTGAAGTATTTTACCAGATTAGTTGTCAAGATACATGTATAAACTCAAATCCATTTTAACATGATGCTTAATAGAAAACTGTAGCTTCTTCTCAAGATTTCTGAACGGCCAAATCTGCTATTGATAAGAATTTAATCCTGAGTTACATGGACCATTATCTGCAGGAAATGCTAAGATATATCCTAAAGCAGCAAACCACCTTTTAAAAAAATATTTGAATTCATTTCACTCAAGAAAATTCTATTTTCTGTCAGGGTACACTGAAGAAACAGCTGGAAAAGAGTAAGGAAGGCTAAACATGGGTCCCGGCTCCCCTGTTCCCTGGCTACGTGGGGCTGGACATGAATAAAATGTGTCTGGATTTTAGCTCTTTAGCTGTATGATGGACATTAATCTCTAATGACCATTGCAAAATATGATTTGATTTTATTAAATAGCAGACCAGTCTTATTTTTTGAATACCTTTGTAATTTAGCTATGTTACACTACATTTGAATTAGTAATATTTTTTATATCAAAAACACATAATACTTATATCCTGTAATAAGTATTTTTTTTTGTTTTTGTTTTTGTTTTTGTTTTATTTCTAGGAGAGAGAGAGACAGCGTGAGCAGGGAGGGTCAGAGAGAGGGAGTCACAGACTGAAACAGGCTCCAGGCTCTGAGCTGACAGTCAGCACAGAGCCCGATGCGGGGCTCGAACCCATGAACTGTGAGATCATGACCTAAGCGAAAGTCGGAGGCTCAACCGACTAAGCCACCCAGGCGCCCCCTGTAATAAGTATTTTTAAGTTACCTTATGCTTGCATACTATGAGCACATGTCTGTTATATATAAATGTTCAGAAATATTTATATGTGCTGAGTAAACATTTTATTTGTAATCAGTTTGCTACCATTTTCTTTTGTCTCAATGTGGTGCAATCTATAAAAGAAGTAGTAAATATTGACGGATATTGTTCTCTTTCAAAAATAAGTGGAAAAGTATCCACTTTAGTTCAGACTTCATTAGCCCTACAGCTTTAACTTATTATAAGTGAAATGTCTAGTTTTATGGTTAACGACACATCCTGTACAGGAGAATGTTAGTTGGTGGGTGGGGATTGGATAAATAAAAAGGCTTAATATTCTTAATTCCATATTGTAAAGTATAGTATACAAAGGTACATATTTTATAATGGTATAATTAAGTGGAAATTGAAAAGTGGATAAAATACATTGTTCTGTGCTAAGCTTCCAAATGCTAAACTCATACACAAAAATTGTCCTTGGAAAATATGTTTCATTGATTTACAGTACATGCACATTAACCTGTTCCCATTAGAGTTGGTATTTTTTTATTCCTAAAAGATTGTATCCTAAGGTCCTGTTCTATATTTCCTGTTACTGTTTAATAACCATTCAGGAGGAAAGGAGAAAAGCACTATTTTATACTATTCTCGCATATAGATATTTTATTTGCCTCCTCTTGGGATCAGTGTAATTGTCATATGGTGAATTAGGAGAAGACAATACTTTCAGGAGTGAATAAAAGAATGAATGCACTGATTTAAGGTGTGGGGGGGTGTTAATTGCTAGAGGCCAGGACAGATTGATCTCAGTTTAAGATGTTTCAGATGTGTAAGTAATAGTGGATTAAAAAACAAATAAAGCAAGAGAAAATTGTGCTTTTTCATATTGTTTGATATATAGTAAGGGAAAATAATTTCTTCTGTTGGGATTTTTTGTTGTTGTTGTTAAGTGTAGTGTTTATTCAGCTGAGATATATGGGTTTACGTGGGATTTTCTTGAAGTTACATAAGGAATTTGCAAGTTTTAAATATTTTGTTTTACTTTTCTGTGATATTGTTAAAAATAGTATTAGCATATGTTTATCAGTGGCTGCAACATAACCCATGCTACACACGCATGTGCCTGAATTTGTCTGTTGTGAGACACATTTGTGTAAGTGACCGTCACACTATAGCTGTATGATTAGCGAGCGTCTCTCCTGCAGCAGCCTCGACCTGCTGGGGCCTCGACTTTGCCTTGACTAGAGCTCCTGGCAGAAACACTAGCGCACCTTCCAGGTCACCTGCGAGCAGGGCCCGGCCCTCAGCCTCCCCGTGGGCTTCGTGGGAACCAGCTTCCTCTCTCCCGCTTTGGGTGAGGATATACTTCCCTGAGTCCGCCTGGCTCTATCCATGCTGCCAGGGCTCTGTCCACACCACTAGGCTCTGTCTACACAACCAAGCTCAGACTCTATCTGCCCTATTGGGCTCTGTTCACACTGTATGGTTTCGTCCACACCGCCCAACTCCATCCATACCATCAGCTTCCGTCTACACAACCAGGGTCCCTTCACACTGCTGGGCACCATCCACACTGTTAGGCTCCCTTCATACCCCCAAACTCTGTCTATACTGCTGGGCTCCATTGAACAATGCACAGCTCCATCGACACAACCTGTCCCCTCATTGCTCCTATAAAATGCCCCACTGCCCCCACTGTCTCTTCATTGGAGTTCTGTTCTCTGCTGCAATAGTTATTTCTGTGCTGAGCACTTTGACCAGTGTCCATCTCTGTTCCTCTCTGATAGTTTGCAAACGAAGTGTTTTGTAAATAACACAGAGTTGGTGGTGGGTTTTTTGTTTTTTTTTTTTTGTCACAGGGCACACTTTTGTGCAGGGAGCCAGATAGAAACTGATGTGTGTGGTGATGACACTTTTGGGAGAATGTATCTTGGCTTTGCTCACATATTTTATGTACCAAGCTGCAAATACCTACTATAAAACTGTAGTTAATATTTAGGGAATGTGCTTTGTAAAAATAATTGAAGTAGATACCGATTTTGAATAAGATTTAATTAAAACTTTAGCTTCAGTTTATATGTAAGTGAACTGGATGACTTTAAGATTATTAAAGGACACATCCCAAAAATAGCAATTACTATCTCAGGATTTGGTTAAATATGAAGCCTTAACATTATCAATTCCATATCCTACAATGTGGTTGTATTAACTTTTGAAATAGAATAATTGAAGTGAATATAGAAAAATGGATTAAATACATTACAGGCAAAGTTGATCAACTACACTCCAGAACCTGACACAGCATGACTGTGTTCTAAACCCCAAGTCACTTATGCATTTCTAACATGAAAAAGTCACCTGTCCTGCTAAAATAATGCTGTTAATTAGCATTATTTTTTAAGCTTTTTTGTTTTTATTAATGTATAAATTTGGGAACACTCAATTGTATACACCTGGAAAAAGTTTATAATTATCTATATTGTTCATAAGTAATCTGTCATCATTTGTAGAATCACAATATTATGTTTATTTTAAATTACATATATATAAAATTCAACTTAATTTTTGAGAAAAATGTAACAGAATTCTTACAAATACATTTGTAGTGTGTGTGTGTGTAAGTGTGTGTGTTCATTTGTTTCATAGAATTACTTTGTGAGGGTGTTTTTTTCTCTTCATTACTAAAATTCCTTTTGTATCCCTGAAACCAAATGACTGTATTGGTAAAATAAAACCCACATTTGCTTCCCATGTACAAAAAAATTATGGATTGAAAAGTCTTTTTAAAGTTATTTTTTAAACTTTAAAGCTAAAAAAAGCTTTAAAAAAAGCTAAAAGCAGAATACACCACAAACATTCCTCTGGAAAATGTGGAATATTAATCCTTATGCATGAGTCCATTTGACAAGCTCCATATACTTAGTGGAAAACATTATTTTCAAAAGTAGACAATGGCTTAAAAAGAGTATCTTACCTCCATCTGTAGAATGGTTATTCTTCATAGTTGTTACTTTTGTGGCTTTCCTGGATTGCTACTGTTTTTCAACAGCCTTGTGATTAGAGAAATCTGTAAGAAAGAAAAGCACGTCTTCAGAGAATTATACCACTTTCTAACGATTACACTAGTTTTAGCTCTTGACAAAAAATGCTCAGCTATTAGCCAAGACAGCTTCTGTCTTGTTGGTCATTGATGGTAATACAATTTTTCTTGCTGAGTGTTGTCTTCCAGCAGATTTCAGAATTCAAGATGAGAGCATTAGTTTATAATCTCACAAGAAAATGGTTACTGCTGATAAACTACAGAGTACTTATTTCAAGGAAAACATTTTCCAGTTGACAAATGTTCTGAAGGGCATCTTGATTTTTGGGGTCATGGATGAAATGAAGTTCACTGCTATCTGTTAACATAGTTAGCATCCATAATTTTGCCTTAGTATGTTTAGGGAGCATACAAATTCATGTCAGCAATAGTTCTCTTAGAAATATTATACTGTAAAGAATTCTGATAGGTCTAAGTTGTGAAATATAAGCAGGAATTTATACAGCCAAATAATTATGAAACATTTAGTCCTTAGTCCTGTAAAAGAAAACAAAAATGTTTTATAGCTGATGCACTAATGGCATAATAACGATTTGCATTTTCTGACGTGGTTTAATGACAAATTAATTCCTGTTTTGAAACACTTTCCCCAATTCATTAATGTCACTGACTAGTGTGATACGTGTGAGGATTTTCAGATGTATCTGAGAATTTATGGATACTCTTGAATAACATCTCTCTTAACTTTAGTGGAATCAAAATAAAGCAGATGGTATTGATGAGATGTCTTCAGGCACATGTGTTAAGAGTTAGTTTCAGAGATTAACTCTGACAAGATAAAAGGAAGAAAACATGGATCAGTAGGATAAAGAAAGCACATAAGGATGTGTAAATCATACTGAACTGAATGATTATATGTGACATGTCAAAACTTACAAGATGCAGCTAAATCACTGTTAATATGGAAATATATAACATTAATATATTAGAAAATAAATATATATTAAGGAAATCTGAAAACTATTGATTTAATATTGTATCATAAGAATCTAGAGAAAGAGAGCAACTGAGTGTTCCAGTCGGTTAGGTCTCTGATGCTTGATTTCAGCTCAGGTCCTGATCTCATTGTTCCTGGTATTGATCTCAGGGTCAGCTCCACGCTGAGCCAGGAGTCTGCTTAAGATCTTCTCTCCCTGCCCCTTTGTGACTCCCCTCCCCACCCACCCCCTTTTATGAGCATGTGTGCACACACTCACTCTCTCAGAAAAAAAATATCTAGAGAAAGAATAGCAAACCAGTCCCTCAAAATAAGAAAATAATACAAATGAATAAAAGTTAATAATAGAAGAAATAGAAAAAAAAAACATTAAATAGGTATAACCAAGTCAGGCCTAAGTTCATTATTTTACAAGATTAATAGATAAACCTCTAGTGAGATTGCTTAGCAAAAACAGGAGGAAATTCATTACTGTTACCAGAAAAGAAGGCAACTTTCTAGACCTGCGATGCTCCCATCAAGTGATGGTGCTCCCACCAGTAGGCAGGCCTGAAGCACTCACCAGCCTGTTGCTCGCAAGGGAGCTCCAGGGACAGCGACCTACCAGGGCCAGTGTTGTAGCTTCTGGTTGTGACTGCAAGACACACTTCAGCTGGTTCATGCGGGGGGACTTGGAGGAAGATATACCACCTTGAAGTCCTAGGGGGTACGTGGCCTGCCCTAGAGCCTCACAGCAGGTTTGCAGATGGAGAGAGAAGATGCAGACCTGGGGCTCTACCTCTGTTAGGATCCAGGGGCGCCATCTGGGTAGAGGCCTGCGGCCCTATCTGGCTGTTCACCTGTGGGTGTGCCATAGAGCTGGCTGATTGTGTACTTGACACAGGGGCCTCAGCAGGCGAGAGCTTAAGGTCATGTTCTTAAACGAAGGATTCCACCTGCACTAAAACAGTAATATTATGAACAATTTCCTGCCAGTTAATATGAATATTTAGATACAGCTTTGCTCTACCTTTGGGAGGAAGACTTACCAAAATTTGCACAAGGAGAGATAGAAAATCTAAATACTTCAACATCCATTAAAGAAATTTAATCTATTATTAAAATCATTCCTACGAAGAAACCTCTGGGTATTGTTTCAATGATAAAACCTACCAAAAGTGTAAGTAAAATATATGACTAATATTATATTGAATAGAAAAGTAAAAGGAAACAATACATAATATGATATCGTAAGTAGTTATAAAAAGAAAAATCACATACTAATCTCTCTCAATAATTGATGAAGAATACTCAAAAATATATTAGTAAATTGACTAGAAAGAATAAATCTGTACAGAGAAAAACACATCACAACCTAGTCGTATTTCTCCAAGAACATAATGGTGGTTACATTAAAAAGTAATCAATAATCAAACTAAAATTGTAAATGAAGCAGTCTAAATGATTCTAGAGGTAAATTATTACAATTTAAAAACGATATAATCAAGAATACTGCTACATGCTTAATACATAAGCATATGCATGTTATATTCTATAAATTATAAACCAAGAAATGGAAAATTAAAATTTAAAAACAGTTATTCAGTTTACAGTGCATCAAAATCTAGTAACAATGAATTATTACAATAAAAGATATACAGGGATTTAAATTGGAAACTACAAAATATTAAAGAAACCATAGAACCCCTAAATGTAAAAATGTGTCATATTAGTAATTTGGAAGTCACAATATTATAAAGATGTTAATTCAACCCCAGTTGATCAATATACTAAGTTAAATTGTAATTATAATCATGAATATTAATTTTATAGATATTGACCGGTTACTCCTTAAAGAAGAAAAATACAAAGAACTTATGAACATAGAATCAAAATGCATTATAAAATGATAGATGAAGGAGGCAGCTTGGTATTGATGCAAGGAAAAATAATTTGTGAATAGAACATAATAGTTAATCAGGAAACATGCACATATATAATTGCCTGATTTTTAAGAATGATGACCTTGCATTGGTTTTGGAAAAGATGATCATTGCAATGAATGATGTTCAGTCACTTGAATGTTCAGATCTAAATAAATGACTTCTGACAACTACCTCATGCTATAGCATAAAGATCAATCCAGACAGATTCTGAATTTAAATGTGATCAGTAAAACATAAAACGTCTGCAGGTTAACATAGAAAATCTTCCTGATCTTCAGGTAAGCAAAAGTTTCCCAAGGTGGCATAATCCATAGTAGCTTTTAAAAAATATGCTAAAAGGTGGGGCACCTGGGTGGCTTAGTTGATTAAGCATCCAACTTTCACTTAGGTCATGATCTCACGGTTCGTGGGTTCGAGCCCCGCGTCAGGCTCTGTGCTGACTGCCAGCTCAGAGCCTGGAGCCTGTTTCAGTCTGTGACTCCCTCTCTCTCTGACCCTCCCCTGCTCACGCTGTCTCTCTCTCTGTCTCCTAGAAATAAATAAAACATTTAAAACAATATATGCTAAAAGGTATATACTAAAATTAAGAACATCTGTTCATGAAAATGAACCAAGGACTAGGGAAAATACAAATCACAGTACATATTTGTGAGTACATTTATCTGTCAGTGGGTTAGAGAGGTGCTTACATTTTCCTATAGTTAGTAACAAAAATAGGCAAGTCAGTATAAAAGGGGGATCTAAAGAGGTACATCAAAATATGTAATATTCAAATAAGCAATAAACATATTATAAAATTCTCAAACTCATTACTTCTTAGTTCATAGGAATATGCAAATTAAAACAAAAATGAGAAAACATTAAATCTACCAGAGCCATTGAAGAAAATAGATTCGTAGTATCAGGCATTGGTGAAAATGTGGAACTTTCGTAAGTGTCATGTGCTGCTTGTGGGAGAGACAAATGTGTGTAATGTTCTGGTACGTTATTCACCACGTCTATTATATCTAAGCATATGCAAACTCCAGGAGCTGTTCACTACTAGGTGTATTTCTAACAGATGTACATATATTTGTTTAACAAAAATTGTGTACACAAATGTTCTAATCAGCCCATTTCATAATAGTACAAACACAACCACATATACAATGAGAATAAACAAGAGGATGGAATGTATGGAAATTATATAAAGTACAGGAAAATTTAAATTCCAGTTCTTTGGACTTTCCAGACTGGGAATGTGATCTATTCTGCTTGTTTAATATGGAATTTTTGATTCCTAACACTGAAGTTCTCCCTGGCACTTACCTTCTCACCAATGACCAAGTGTGATGGGCTGCCAGGGCAATCTTCGCTCCAGATCCTCCCATCAGACTGGCTGAGATTTTCTGAAAGATAGTGTTTTGCATTCTGAAACTCCTTCTGAGAGGTCAGACCTGCATCGTATCCTAAAGGCCTTACCTTCTTGTTGTTGCTCCCTCTTCATGTACTTTTCACAGATATTTCACAGTTCCTAAAAATCTCTTGTACTTCTGTGCCTTGGCCTCTGCTTCCTAAGGGACTCAAATCAATGACTAGCTTAATGGTTTTGAAAATAACTTAACTTCTCTGTTTTAATACCAGTAATGCAAGATGGGTAGAGAAATTTCATATAGTTCATGAGGTAGTCTGTCTGAGGACTAAAGTCATTCATAAGAAGTGTGTATCATCTGATAAGGGACTATTATCTAAAATAGACCAAGAATTCTTGAAGTTTAACAATAAGAAAATGAACAACGCAATTGAAAAGTAGCCATAGAACTAAACAGACATCTCAACAAGGAAGATACATAGATGGCAAATAAGCATATGAAAAGATGCTCTTCATTGAATTTAATCAGGGAAATGCATATTAACAAAAGTGAGATACCACTTCACTCCTATTATAGTAGTCAAAATCCAGAACACTGACAACCTCAAATGCTGGTGAGTTTGTGGAGCAGCAGGAACACTCATTCTTTGGCAGTGGGAATACAAAATGGTGTAGCCACTTTGGAGACAGTTAGGCAGTTCCTTACAATACTAAACAGACTCTTAAATGATTCAGCAGTCACACTCCTTGGTATTTGCTAAAAGGGGTTGAAAAGTTGGTCTACACAGAAACTTGTACTTGAATGTTTATAGAAGGTTTATTCATAATTGCCAAAACTTGGAAAAATCCAAGATGCCCTATAGTAGGTGAATAGATAAATAAGCTTTGGCACCTCCAGACAATAGAATATTATTCAGCACTAAAAGAAATTAGTGGGGTGCCTGGGTGGCTCTGTCAGTTGAGATGTGTTGCAGAGTAGGAAAGGGTAGAATAAATGGCATTTCTTTGTTTGTTTGTTTTTTTTTTTTATTAAAGAAAGATCTGTTTTCTTACTTTGGGCTTACTTTCTTACTGATCACGTTACATCTTTACTTTTAGCAATGACATTTTTAGATTATATACATAATTTTATTAAAGTTTGAATTTTAAAGTAATATGCAGGGGTGCGATGGTGGCTCTGTCAGTGGAGTGTCTGACTCTTCATTTTGGCTCAGGTAATGATCTGAGGTGGATGGGACCAAGCCCCACACTGGCCTTCACACTGACCGTGGAGCCTGCTTGAGATTTTCTTTCCCTCTCACTTGGCCCCTCTCCCCAGGTCATACTCTCTCTCTCTTAAAACAAAACAAAACAAAACAAAACAAAACAGTAAAATGCATATACTAGGTCATTTATAATAGATAATAAATCTTATAGAAAAGTTAAAAACATTATCTCTGAGAAACAACCAACATTATTACTTTATTTTTATCCCAGTTTATTTTGTATTTTATATGTGTGTATTAATGTGATAAAGCAGAGAAAATGCATATATGTGAGTGTGTGTTCAAGATGTTAGTATGAGAGAAGAAGATCTGACTGTAAAGTTGAAAAAGAGAAAATGTATTGGTGTGTGGACACTCAATTCATGACTGGAACTTGAATATTCTTGTAGTTACCTAGAACCAGACCTCATAGCTTTGGGGGATAGAGTTTTGAAAGTTGAACACAAAAGCCTGCAGTTCATAGGGTAGAGTTGCTTATAGTGTCCTGACATAGTGTTGAGAAATGGGTCATCAAACTAAGAGAACTGAGTTTTGAATGGATTAGATGACACCTAAGAATATGTGATTCTGGAGACACCCCAGAGGGTATTCCCATCACAAGGTGGTAAGGAATGCACTACTTGAGGGGCTGCAAGGTCTTCGCAACACTTGATGGAAGTTGCTCTGTATTGGCTAGGACTGACCATAGAAGAATGTCCCAAGGAATTGGGCTTTCTAGTATCAGTGGAATTTGGAATAGCTGGGGAAGAGGTATCCACATTTAATCTTCCAACATAAGACAGGCATAATTAATGAAAAGAGCAGAAACCAGAGTGTGGCAATTTGGTTATTGTGACTCACAATGAAATTCATATTATCTATTAGATCTCAGTGCTCCCAGGAGCAAGATGGGTAATCAATAAAGCTTTTGATTGCCTATTTATTTAAGAAACAAGTCCAGGTTTCTTGAGGGACGGTTGGCATATAACATTGTATAATGGTTAAGATGTACAGTGTGATGACTTCATATAGTATGTATTGAAAATGAATACTGCAATAGGTTAGGTAACACAACTGTCACCTCACATGGTTACAATCGTTTGTGTGTGGTGAAACTTTTAACATGTACTCTCTTGGCAACTCTAAAGTCAACAGTATTGTTTATTTTTGTACATGATGTGAGAAAATGATCTAGTTTCATTCTTCTGCATGTTGCTGTCCAATTCTCCCAACACCATCTGTTAAAAAGGCTGTCTTTTTTCCATTGGATATTCTTTCCTGCTTTGTCAAAGATTAGTTGGCTGTATACTTTTGGGTCCACTTCTGAGTTTTAATTCTGTTCCATTGGTCTATGTGTCTGTTTTTGTGCCAATACCATACTGTCTTGATGATGACAGCTTTGTAGTAGAGGCTAAAGTCTGGGATGGTGATACTTCCCGTTTTGGTTTTATTTTTCAGTATTGCTTTGGCTATTCGGGGTCTTTTGTGGTTCCATACAAATTTTTGGATAGTTTGTTCTAGTTTTGAGAAGTATGCTGGTGCAATTTTGATTGGAATTGCATTGAATGTGTAGAGTGCTTTAGGTAGTAATGACATCTTAACTATATTTATTCTTCCTATCCACGAGCATGGAGTGTTTTCCATTTCTTTGTGTCTTCTTCAATTTCCTTCATAATTTTTCTATAGTTTTCATCATACAGATCTCCTGTATCCTTGGTTAGGTTTATTCTGAGGTATTTTATGTTTTTTGTGCAATTGTGAATGGGATCAGTTTCTTGATTTCTCTTTCTGTTGCTTCATTGTTGGTGTATAAAAAGGCAACCAATTTCAGTACATTGATTTTGTACCCTGCAACTTGGCTGAATAAAGGACCTGAACGTGAGACAGGAAACTATCAACACCCTAGAGGAGAAAACAGGAAACAACCTCCTTGACCTCCACCGCAGCAACTTCTTACTTGATACATCCACAAAAGCAAGGGAATCAAGAGCAAAAATAAACTATTGGGACCTCATCAAGATTAAAAGCTTCTGCACAACCAAGGAAACAACCCAGGAAACTAATAGGCAACCAACGGAATGGGAAAAGATAGTTGCAAATGACATATCAGATAAAGGGTTAATATCTAGAATCTATAAGGAACTCACCAAACTCCACACCCAAAAAACAAACAACCCAGTGAAGAAATGGGCAGAAGATATGAACAGACACTTCTCCAAAGAGGACATCCAGATGGCCAACAGACACATGAAACGATGCTCAGCATCCCTCCTCATCAGGGAAATACAAATCAAAACCACACTGAGATACCACCTCACGCCAGTCAGAGTGGCTAAAATGAGCCAATCAGAGAACTCTAGATGCTGGCGAGGATGTGGAGAAACGGGCACCCTCCTACACTGTTGGTGGGAATGTAAACTGGTACAGCCCCTCTGGAAAACAGTGTGGAGGTTCCTAAGGAAACTAACAATAGAACTCCCCTATGACCCAGCAATAGCACTGCTAGGAATTTACCCAAGGGATACAGAAATGCTGATGCATAGGAGCACATGTACCCCAATGTTCATAGCAGCACTCTCCACAATAGCTAAAACATGGAAGGAGCCTAAGTGTCCATCAACAGATGAATGGATCAAGAAGATGTGGTTTATCTATACCATGGAATACTACATGGCAATGAGAAACAATGAAATCTGGCCATGTGTAGCAACATGGATGGACCTTGAGGGTGTTATGCTGAGCGAAATAAGTCAGGCAGAGAAGGACAAATATATGTTTGCACGTATAGGAGGATTAGGAGGAACTTGACGGAGGAACAAGGGGGAGAAGAAGGGAGGAAATGGTGGGGAAAAGGGAGAGAGGCAAACCATGAGAGACTCTTGAATGCTGACAAAAACTGAGGACTGATGGATGTGGGGGGAAGGGGGAGATGGGCATGGAGGAGGACACTTGTGGGGACGAGCACTGAGTGTTATGTGGAAACTAATTTGACAATCAACTATTTGTAAAATAAATAAATAAATAAATAAATACACTTAAAAAAAATAAAGTACAATATTGTATTGTTAACCATAATGACCTTGCTGTATATTAGATCCCAGTAACATTTCATCTTATAAGTAGGAGCTTGTACCCTTTGACACCTACTTCATCCATCCCCATCGCCACTTCTGTCACCCACCAACCTGCTCTCTGTCTCTATGTGTTTGATTTTGGGGGGTCAAAGTTTATCTCCCAGGTTAATGGCCCCAATAAATTCCCCTTGTGATCATTTCCCCACGTTCTGTTTCAGTGGAAACAATACTGAGAAGGTAGTGTGACAATTCACTGACTTGTCAGTTATGGCCACAAAGTGGGCAGGGCCTCAGGGGACCTCAGAAATAAGCCCAGACCCCACCAAGACTGTATATCACACAGTGGAAGATTCAGAGGACTGGCATGGTGCTGAAATATTTAGAGTACCAAGATTTTGGAGATGCCCTGACATAATTTATCTCTTTAAGATTAATGATAGATTACTATACTTTATACTTCCTTTATAAAGAACACAGTTTAAGGAGATGCTCTGTGGATTTTGCAGGAATATGTTCAGAACTTGAAAATGCTACTCAGGTCTATTTATCAGGTAACTTAGAAGACACCATTTCAAATGTGGCATAGAGACAAAGCCTTGCATCAGATGAAGTCTGTAGTGAATGAGATGCCCTCCAGCTTTACCCATGTGACCAAGAATAGTCAGTGGTGCTGGAGGCAGCTGTGGTGGAAAGGAGTGTTGTTTTCTCTTGCTGGCAGGCATCAGTAGTTCTTCTTGGGTTCTGGCCAACTTCTTAGAGGTGCAGCTAAACGTCTGGTCCCCTAACTGGGACAAACTTGTAAAATTCAGCGTTGTGAAATATGGAAGAATTTGCCCCATGTGCATCACATGGATGGTCCTGAGAAGTGCACCTATCATTAGCCCAAGGCTAAAAATTTAGCTAATCTAAGAAAGCTGAGCTGGAAAGGTTAAGGCATATGGGAAATTAATTGCCACTTTCTCTCACATAGACTGTCCTGAGGTACAATTATTGCACTTCTCAGATAACTGTACTGTGGATTTGAGCAAGCAGTAGTATTTAGCAGTAGCCAACTTGATAAATAACCCAATGGCTTCCCTACTTTCCCTGATTTATTCCTTTTATCCTTTACTCTTTAATAAAGCTGCAGCAGGTAATAGTTTTGTCTCAGACTTTGTTTGCTAGGGAGCCTGGTGTAAGACATGAATTGAATATGAAGCCTGATAAAGAATGGAAATGAGAAAACCCAGGGTTTTGTGTGTAGGTGATTGCCTGAAAGGTAGTGCCATTTTCTAATATGGGGAAGACTGGAAGGGGTCTGGGATTTGAAATGCCTCTAGACTATATTGATTATCCATTTGTCAAAGAAATAACCCCAAATTTTAGTGATAGAAACAAAACCATTTGTTTAGTTTATTCTTCTGAGTAAACAACAATTAAACTTGGCTCAGTGGGCATTTTTGTCTCAGCTGTGCTCTCTTATGCACCTGTGGTTAGCTTAGTAAAATGAGAGCTGATTGGTTTAAGATGGCTTTGAGCAGGACAACTTATATTCTGCTCCACAAAGCCTCTCCTCACCCAGCTAGCCAGAGGCTTGTTCATGTGGTACCCAGGCAAGTTTTCAAGGATATGAGGATTATGTGAAGCTCTTTGAGACCTAACCTGTAACTGGCATAAGGTCACTTTCATCACATTCTACTAGGAAAAGCAAATCACAAAGCAAACCCAGATTCAAGGAGTGAGGGTTAAACTCCAACACTTAATCAGAAGAAGAAAATGGTGTCCTAGACACCATGTGAAGACTTTCATAAGGAAACAAATGACTGACTGAGTCAATTGCTACCAAAATGTGTAATGTGATGAGAACTGGTCATTGGATTTAGTGTAAATCTATTGTCAGTTGAGTAGTTGCCAAGATCATCTGATTAGTGTCAGTTGAGGAAGGAAATGTGGTAGCTGGGTGTGATTTGAAGTCAAGCAAGATTATTTTTTCCTTGTCTACTTGTTTTCCTTTTATGATTATTAGAGTTGGAGACTGATCCAGTAAAGGAAGAGTAATCAGAAGTCCCATCTTTTGCTAAATAAAGCAAGTAAATATGAGAGATTTCTCCAGTATATTGTTTGTAATTTTCTTTTCCAGTGGAGTCTTTTACTTAAAACTCACTATCTAAATTTAATAATCGCATCTAATACTTAAACAATTTTACTAATAATTAGATTTAGCATAGTCATAGGCTTTTTTTTTTCTGGAGTGGTGGAATTAATTGTCATTTTTAAGCTTCCATGTTTTTCTTTGAAGAAAAACATCTGGTTATTTATATAAACTGAAGTATGAATTCTGTATTATATTAATAATACATTTTAGTATCCATGGAAAAGATGTTTTATATTTTATTCCATTAAGAAATTGTACTTTGCATTCTCCAAAATCTCATAACTGTGATATATTTATGTAATAAATATTAATTAGTTTCCATATACTTATCGATTGTTTCCTATTCAGTGAGCACTGTGCTAGGTACAGTGAGTAATCCAGAGAAATGCTAAAGGAGTTTTATATTTAAGAAGCTTGTGGTGTATCAAGGAGATAATAGTAAGGAAATGTAAAGAAAACTAAAATTACTAGAGAAAATATATTGTATAAAAATGTTAAAAATGAAATTTTAAAAGAAAATTATGAGAATCATATTATTTGAGCAATTCTTTAAGCACAGATGATGTTTTAAAAGTTACATAGTCCTTTCATGTGTTAACTCATTCAGTAAATTATAATTATACATTTAATATAGATAAGAAACTAGGAGAGTTCTGGTTTATGCTTTGAGCCCTCACTGGAGATTACAGTTAAATGAGAAAGGGAATACTTCATCAATAATTGCACTAGAATACACAGTGATGGAGTAGGAGGACACTAAGCTCTCCTCATCTCATGGATACAATTATATAACAGGCACATCAGCATAAATAACCCAGCAAAATGACCCAAAGACAGGCAGAAGAAACTCCACAAGGTAGAGAAGAGGCCATATCAAAGAGGGTAGGAAGTACAAGTGGGGAGATGAGATCAGGAACTAAAAGGACCCCATGTGTCCCAAGTTGGAGGAACCTGGAGACATGGGAGAAGGATGAAAAACAGACTATTGAAGTGTGCATGGGGAAGACAAAACCCCATAACATTTGGCTTTGAGGGCAAGAAAGGCCAACTTTCATGAGTTCTTAAAACCATCAAGTCTTAAAGCCTGGAATTTTAAAAACCAGTATGTTCCACTCTGGGAGAGCTTGGAGAGTGTTAGGAAGCTGAGTCCCTGCCCTTAAAGAGACAACATGACAGACAGCCCAAAGAGATCCAGCATAGAGGCAGGAGTTTGAGAAACACTGGGGTCTAAAGGAGGGAGAGTTATTTATTCATCTGAGCATGTCCTAAGAGGCAGGGATGGCAGGGAGATCCCTCCAGGAACAAAGAAGCTAGCAGCACCATTTCTTTCCCCCACCCCTCAGCATAAACACACAGGAAAATCAGTGCCTCCCCTACACCTACTACCTAACATGCTTAAACCAAGCCCTCCCCTCCCCTAACTCCATGGATCTGCTCTCTCCACTCATGCTAACTTCAGTCCCTGTTCTCCCAGTGTTCTGCCCAGAAGACCAGCATAAACCTCACTAACACTGCATCTCATGACAAGGATGTTTGGCAAGAGATCAGTCCCAGTGGCTGGTCACCTCCTAGGGAAGATGTGTACATCTTGTTAAAACTGTGCCTCCCCCCAGCAAGAGCTTTGCAGAATGTTACCAGCCACCTCCAGTCTTGGCAATGGCTGCACATCTTCTGAGGCAAAGGACAATTGCTACATTGTTAAAAGTCTGCACCCCTTCCACTACTTTCAAAGGCAGAGGACTTAGCTGACTTTCCTAACATAGAGAAGCAGACACAGAGAGTTAGAGGGGACAGAAGAATATGTCTCAAGTGAAAGAATAGGACAAAACCATAGAAAGAGGCCTAAGTGAAAGGGATATAAGCAATATGCCTGATAGAGAATTTAATGTAATGCTCAGAAATAGACTTGTTGGACTTGAGAAGAGAGTCGAGGACATCAGTGAGACCCTTAAGAAACAGATAAAAAATAAGCAATTAGAGATGAAGAACACAGTAAATGAAATTAAAAGTGCATTAGATGTGGGGCACCTGGGTGATGCAGTTGGTTAAGCATCCAACTCTTGATGTCAGCTTTGGTCATGATCTCACAGTTCATGAGTTCAAGCCCTACACTGGGTTCTGTGCTGATGGTGTGGAGCCTGCTTGTGATTCTGTCTCCTTCTCTCTGCCCCTCATCTGCTTGTGCTCTCTCACTCTCTCAAAAAGAATAAATAAACTTTAAAAAATGAAACAAATAACAGATTAAATAAAAGAAATAATGATGAAATATGTAAAATAGGATGACTAGAAAATTGAGCTCATGAAAATAAATATGACCAGCTATAATCAAGCAGGCAGAAGTGTGTTCACCTGGGCAAGAAATGTGTTGAGGCACCTGGGTGGCTCAGTCGGTTAAGCGTCTGACTTTGGCTCAGGTCATGATCTCACTATTTGTGAGTTCGAGCCTTGTATTGGGCTCTGTGCTGACAGCTCAGAGCCTGGATCCTGCTCTGGATTCTGTTTCCATCTCTCTGTGCCCCTCCCCTGCTCACACTCTGTCTCTCTCTCTCTCAGAAATAAACAAACATTAAACATTTTTTAAAAAGAGAGGTATGTTTAATTTTCACAATGTAAAGAGATATTATTTGGTGTTATACAGAGGAAATAATTTCTACATTACTCTTCAGTAAAGATTATCCAATATTTTGATATAAATTTTCTACACATGTATTTATTAAGGAGTAAGTAAAAATGATAGTAGTTCAAAAAATGATGGTTTATTTATTCCATATGCGGTAGTCATGGGAGAACAGTCTGGGCTGCTGGGCCACCTCTGCATGGTGAGGGGTCTGGAGGACCAGGTTTCTCCCATCTTATAGCCCCGTTGTCTGCAGCAGGTTTGTCCTCTGCATGGATGAAGTTATTATGCTCGTATTAGTTTCTTATTGCTGCTATACGAATCACCATTAACATAGCGACTTAAAACAAAGATGTGCATTCCTTTTAAATGAAAAGAGATAAAGATAACATCTTTAATTAGGCATGCCAATTGCTAACATGTACTTTGCCAGTTTCTTTTCAACACAGACCTTTTACATCATATTAACTTTCTGCATCCTCAGTGATCCCTTTCCCTAACAGAGTTTGAAAATTCACATGCAGAATTGAAGGAGACAGAAGTATTCATTTTTTATATTTTATTGAACAGACTTACAAGTTTATCAGTTAAACCACAATTCCCCTGTCAGCTTCTTACCATAACATTTGCAGCTCTTGACCTTGTGATGAAGAATAATATTTTATAGAATGCTATTGAAAAGTAATGTCCTTTTGCACATAAGAGAAGTGTGGGCCATTAGTAAACTGAGCACATTAGAGAGCTATGTTTGAGTCTTCAGATACTTAAATTAATAAATCTATAAATCATCTTTCCAAGACAAAGTCAAATAATTTCTTATTAATTTATAGTTATTTTATTTTATTTTTATAGAAAAACTTACTTACTTTTATTTTATTTTTTAAAATATAATTTATAGTGAAATTGGCTTCCATACAACACCCAGTGCTCATCCTAACAAGTGCCCTCTTGAGAGGTGTAAACAAAGAATGTCTTTTTTGACATGCTAAATATAGTAAAAGTCAAAATGGCCATTGTTTGCATTTGTGGCATGCTGTGACAGGAAAGTTTTCCTTTGTTTCCTCACATCCTTCCCAGGATGTGGAATGATCTTGCCTCCCATCCACCATCACCACCACCATTACCACCACCACTACCACCACACACACACACACACACACACACACACACACACACACACGTGTCCAGAGATAAACCAAGATAGAAATAAGGAAGAGAGCCTTTGGTAATGCCAGAAAAGAACACATTGTCCTGACTCTCTTCTCTTTGAGTTCTAATTTCAAGTCAACCTGTGGTGATTGTGTACTGAAGTAGAATTATCTATTTGGCAAATAGATAAATTTTAGTACAAGTTTTAGGTACCCAGAGTGTTACAAATGTTGAAATGAACTCTAGCCATTTTTACTTCAGTGGTATTAACTGGTAAATATTCTCAAAGTAAAAATATTTCTGTGTGTTAGGGCCTCCTGGGTGGCTCAATTGGTTAAGCATCCAACTCTTGATTCCAGCTCAGATTGTGACCCCAGGGTCATAGGATTGATCCCCCTGTTGGTCTCCACGATGAGCATGGAACCTGCTTGAGATTCTCCTCTACCCCTCCCCTGCTTTCTTTCTCTCTATCTCTCTGTCTATAAATAAACAAGTAAATAAAATTTTAAAATTTTAGGGGTATTTGATTTCGCCGTCACCTAGGATTTAAACCTAAGCTACATAAAAGGAATATTTATTAAACTAACTTTCTTGTTTCAAAAGGGGCCATTTGAGTATAACTGTCACACTGATTTACGTAAGCAAATTTCTAATAATACATGGATAGACCTAGAGAGTATAATTTTAAGTATAATTTTATACTTAAATAAATATTAAATTAAATACTTAAATATAAATTTAAGTATAATTAAGTATAATTTTAAGCAAAGTAAGTCAGAAAAAGACAAAAACCACATATGAGTTCATTCATATGTGGACTTTAAGAAACAAATGAACAAAGGGGAAAAGAGAGAGTTAGTGACAAACCAAGAAACAGACTTTTAACAACAGAAAACAAACGGATGGTCACCAGTGGGAGGTGGATGCGGAGATGGATGAAACAGATGATGGGGGTTAATGAGTGCACTTGCTGTGGGGAGTACAGGGTGATACATGGAAGTGCTGAAGCACAATGTTGTACACTTGAAACTAACATAATGCTGCATTAACTAACTGGAATTTAAATAAAAACTTTTAAAAATATTCAAAGAGATCTCTTCCTGTGATTTCCTACCACTATAACTATCTTTTTAAGCTAATATTTGCAAAGGACTTAATGTTTTACAATATGGCTTTATATAAGTTATCACAATGAATATTCTCTGCAAAATGGCAATACATGGAGGCCAGATACTAATACTTCTCTGTTGTAATATGATTGTAATATTACAAATGAGTGGCCTCTGTTGACATGTTGGTGTTATCTTGTGTCATTGAGCAGATAAATGATGACGAGCAGTTTTACGCAGGTTTTCTGATTTTTAATAGGATGCATTCCTTTTTTCTGTAAAATACTCCATATGTAGAAATCAGAAATTAACCTCATGAGTTAAATAAATGACAGAAACATTAGGAAGTTTATGTTTTTTAATTCAAAAGTGACTTTGAAAAGCATTGGGTCAATGGTTAGTACTATTAAAAGAAATCCACTTGAAAGAGGCAGTGACAAATGCAATTTTCAGTTTGTATATCATTTGGTAACAGGACAATTTTAAAAGATAAATAATTTTATCTCTTCAAATGCACATGCAAGTCCTGCAGGTTGAAGACAAAGAGGAAAAAGAAAATAATTACAGCAGTTATTGCAAAATATTTGGTAAAGTGTTTTGATTACATTTCTAAAATTATTATTCTCCAAAAATCCTCTGTTCTTACAGTTTTAAGATAAATATTGACATGATGTGTATCCATGGAAGATACACATGGTCTAGGAAATACATACCTCATTTGCCCAACTTTGGGTCAGAAATCAGCTTATAAACAAGGAAACTAATTTGTAATCACCAGTCACCAGTGCAGGTCTGTCTCTTATAGATAGGGATCATCTGTCTATTCCAAGAAGCTCCCTTCAGTTTTCTTGAATCATGGCTGTCTTTCACTGCTGGGTGTATCTTCTCCTTATTCATTATGTACTGCACTCTAACAAGAGTCATAGCCCTACTTCACCACTGTCCTCATATGGACCCTTCTCTGATTGTGTTGTCGCTGCAGTTTGGGAAGATAAAAGATGAAAAATATGTATCTGACTCTCATGATCCTACTCGAGTAGCCAGTGATAGTCCTCTTTGCCTGTTGGCAAGTTTGGTTCTGACCACAGGACTCACCTATATTGGCCAGTGGGTAAGACAGCATGAAGGTAGTCTTGAAAGATGTTTCATTAGAGTTTCAGTTCAAGATGAATCGTCTGGATGTCTTTAGAAAGCTTAAGTGTGCTTTCCAGGACTGGAAATAAGTGCTTGGGTTGATTTTGTGACAATGTTTATACTACTTCTTACACATAGCATATATTGTTGTTCATAATATTGTTGAAGATTTATGATATCATCAGGAGAGAACTAAACACAATAACATAGAGAATTCTACTTGGAAATTTACAGCTATTCTAAAATATTTGCTTTTGGCTCTTACTCAAAGGTTTTTTTTCTTTCTCTTGAGATCATTCTTTCTGGCAGAACTCAGCCTTCCTAGCCTTGTTATTTTTCTTTCTATTAAAAATTTTATGTAGGGTAGCTAGGGTAATTTTTCTTCTAAGAACCTGAATTATAGAGATTTTGGAATTTTGCTTCTACTTGGAAGGGATTTATTAAAGAATCACAGACTTCTCACTTCAAGAACATTTTAGTACCATATACTACCACCCAATACATATAATATTCATCATAGGTAAGTGGGACACTTAAGGAATTTTTCTGCTTTTTATTCTATAAGCTATTACAAGAATATAAATTCATTGCAAGACCCAGAAAAAAGTGTATGTGTGTGTGTGTGTATATATATATATTATATTAAATATTATATATTTATATATATATTATCTGACGTATAATTTATGTCAGATCAAAAAAAAAAGGAATAAAAAGCATCATTTTCAATTACTTCCTAATGTAATTTTTTATTTGACATGCTTCATCCATAGACCCCATCAAGAATCTGTCATAAATAAATCCTTTTTAGAGGGAAGACTACACAGTCTTCATTACTAGAGAGGGAATCATCCCCAATTCTCTCTCAATTCTGTCCCTGTTGAAGTGAAACCAGGCAGCACAGAAAGAAACCTACAGGAAATATTCTTTCTTCCCAAAGCTGAAAGCTTGAACCAGAATGTATTTCTCAGCATGTAGGTCTAATCCTAAAATTGTCCTGGGGCACCAGGGTGGCTCAGTTGGTTGAGCGTCCGACTTTGGTTCAGGTCTTGATCTTAATTGTGGGTTCGAGGTCCATGTTGGGCTCTGTGCTGACAGCTCAGAGCCTGGAGCCTGCTTCAGATTCTGGTCTTCCTCTCTCTCCCTTTCCACTGCTTACTCTCTGTCTCTCTCTCAAAATAAATAAACATTAAAAGAATTTTTAAAAAATCATCCTCTCTTTCTGTGTCACCTATAGTGTGTTTAACTTTATTGTCACCATTGCAGAAATTATCTTCTTTCTCTCTTCTCAACTTTTCTCAAGTTCTATTTAAGGCAACTCTGTCATGCTTTCTCAGCCCACTCAGTGTTGGACAGTAGATGTGATTGTAACCTTAAACCAGTAGTTTGAGTTAATTCACATTTTCTAGATCAGTGTTTGCAAACATGGTTTATGTTGTAACTTCAGTAGAAGAAGTATTTGTGGTGCTTATTAAAAAGGAAGGTTTCCAGACCCAATAAATAAGCTTCTAGTGTTGAGAACATGAGAATCTACATCTTAAGAACATGCTTCAGGTAGGACCAATACACAGAAAGTTCAAGAAGCTCTTCAGAATCATATAGAATGTGAAAGGAAAGAAGATCTGTTTAATATTTCATGCTATGTCTTGTGCATAATTAATCTTATATCATTATGGATTCTCAGCCATTGTTATGCCTTTAACATGTTTCAAAAGGATGTCCTTGGGCATTTGAAATTAATCCAAGGCTAACTCATTTCAACTCTATTGCCTAGATTTGTCGATGTCCTCTCAGGATTATTTCAACACCTTAAATATAGTAATACTGGGAAGGACTCTTGAGATTTTAATTATATCCCAGTATCGGGTATCAGTGTTCTTTGCAAAAATATATACCTGGGAGATGCTTAAAAATGTTGATTATGAACAAATATATTTAAAAAAATAACTTCCAACTCACTCTGTTTTTCTGACAATAAATATTAAGATAAAATGTTATCCTTCCTCTTTTTATTAGAAAACAGCTTTGGAAGTTCTCTCTGGGAACCACTAAGATTTGCCCCTAGACCCAAGTTATCTTTTTAGTTCTAATTCAAGATTCTGAAATAGGATGTTCTTTGACTCAGTCAAAACAATGAATCTCCAGGTTTACCACCTATCTCTTCTGATCTTATCTGGTTGGAATGTTATACTGAAGCAGACTGAGCATGGTCAAGACTGCAGGTGATTATTCTACGTTACCAAGCCTGAGAATGGAGATCAAATTTTGAATTAGCCTAAATTATTGTACTGCAGGTTAACACTTGTCAGTGACAAAATAATTCCAAACTCTGGACAGTACAAGCCAGCTGCTTTGGAAATGAATTGCTAGATAAAACCTAATTAATCATTTCTCAGCCTATATAACTGTGATTTGCATGTAGATAAAGTGATGAATGTGTGTGGTTGAAAAAATATCTGTAAATTATTTAGTGGCTTGAACGAGATGATACTGAGCTTTTCTTTTAGAATTACTGATTTTAGCTTTATTTAAGTCATTATCTCCATATATTTAAAAAATTTTAAATGTGTATTTATTTTTGAGTCAGAGACAGACAGACAGAGCACTAGCAAGGGAGGGGCAGAGAGAGAGGTAGAGACATAGAATCCAAAATAGGCTCCAGGCTCACAGCTGTCAGCACAGAGCCCAATACAGGACTTGAACCCACCAACTGTGAGATCATGACCCAAGCCAAAGTCAGACACTCAACCAACTGAGCCAACTGCATGCCTCTATCTCCATACCTTTTTAAATAACAAAACTGAAATAAGACTATTATGAGGCTCTTATCCTAAATTTTATAAAGAAACAAAAACGAACATTTCTTTTTGTTTAAGGAATGCAGTTGTGTATAGCAATGTCAAATAGCAAGGCAACTCTGTGAATTCTTTATTTACATATCTCAAGCTGGTTATTTTTTCTCACCTGTCTCACAGAATTCCACTATTGAGATAGGAAGATGTAGGAACAAAGGATAGATGGGGCTCATTTGTAATATGTGTATTTTCAATGTTATTGAAAGTGTAAATTCATTTATTTTTAAGATAAATCTTTGACATTATTTTTCTTGTTGTATGACTCTTTTATAGTACTGCACATCACAGAGGAAAATCCTGAAAAGTTAGTATTTTGCTTAATTTGGGGATAATAGGTTTGTTTTATTGTGTTATAAATCAAAATATGCTCTATTTGATTTATTGATATTTTAATTTAGTGTCTCAAAAGCCAGTATAAAACCTCCAGGTATTCCTGGTTACAGGTCCAGTAGGACTGAGGTTAGAATGGGCTAGAAAGTCTAGTAATGAATTCAACCATCCAGAAAAACAGAGAAACCATTTTGGTAGTCTTATTAAAACATATCCCTAGGAATGTTTGGATACCTTCTCTTTTTAAAAGTTTTTATTTAAATTCCAGTTAGTGAACATACAGTGTAATATTAGTTCCAGCTGGACAATATGGTGACTCAACACTTCCATACATCAGCCTGTGCTCATCACGCAAGTGCACTCCTTGATCCTTATTCCCCACCCACCTCCCCTCTGGTGACCATCAGTTTGTTCACTGTAGTTAAGAGTCTGATTTTTGGTTTGCCTCTCTCTTTTATTCCTTTGCTCATTTGTTTCTTAAATTCCACCTACCTTCTGATAACAACATTCAAAACATTGAATGTATAGGGTAGCAGTCTCTAATAAATTTTCTTTCTGACCATCAGTGTGGAAATGCTGAGTCATTTGATAAGCTATGTTAGCTAAGTGTGATGTTTTCCATAGGCCCCTTTTTAAATTTTAATACATTATAATGCTTGATAGAAAAAAATGTTTTTGTTGTTATACCATAATAGACTATTTATATAATGTAATATTTTCTATGAAAGAAAGTAAATACAATAAAATAGCTAAGTCAGCTTAACATTTACATTTTAAAATTTTACTCTCAAAAATACAAACAGAATTCTGAATTTTTATTTGTCTTTAGTGCACAACTTGATACCTGTAAAACTAAGGAAGTTTAATGGCTTTAGATAGCAGAATTTCTGTACAGATAAATCAAATAATACTTTGCTCTGCTCTAACGAAATAACAAATGGATTTTCTTCTTTTAATTTTAATCCCAACACTCTGCCCTAGAAATCTCCTTTATTTGGGGAAAAGAATTCAGTTTCAAAAGAAGAAAATCATAGTTTGTTATGGCAAATATCCAGGATAATGTAATTATGAGTCAGCTAGCTATAGCATTCCCTCTTTGAGATTTCATAGTTCACCGGCAAATAATTAATTTTTATTTTCAATCAGGTTTTATTCTTGACATGAGAAAAGAACATACAGCTTTCTTCTTGGATCAGCCTACACTCTGACCTTGCTCTTCTTACTAATATGAAATTTTTTACTAATAAATATTATAGGGACTGTAGCCTGTTTCTAAGTAGTGCTTTGTTCTATGTAAAATGTACAATTACCCTAACTTCTCTAATGACAAACAACAGCAAAAAACTTACTACTGTTAAAAAAAAGATCCAATACATCATACAGGTTGCCTCTCTCACATAAGCAGCATGCATAGTTATGTAAAAATAAAATGTGTCAACGTTTAAATCTATATGCAGCACTGTCTTTATATGAAATTAGTAAACATTTACTACAAATTGAATACTCTTCACTTAAGGTTAGTCTCAATCTGATTTATTTATTAATTTTATGCTGTACCTGCTGCTTCTGGACATTTTATTATATTAACCTATTTATATTTTCATTTTAATGAATATGTGTATATATTTTTGCTTGTGAAGAGAACATTATCCTACATGAACAACAATAGCACGTAGAATTACTTTTTGTAATGCATTGCAAATTAGCCTTTAGAAAAATTAACTCCTATAATTCTACCAGATTTATGTAATATGAGAGATACTTCATTCATATATTTCTTAATTTTATTATTCAAGCATTATTTTAGAAATTTCAATAAAATACAGATATGAAATGTTTTCTGATCTCAAGAATGGATGAGCAAGGCAAAAGACATATAAGTAATTTATTATCATGTAGTACATTAGATGTCAGAAAAGGGACCCACCTTTGAAGGGAAGGATCTATTAAGAATATTACTTCAGAGTATAGTGAAGAAAGAAAATGTTTTCTGAAAAAAAGAAGGATAAAGCATTGTAGAAAGAGGAAAGTGTACGTTATTAAGAGGTGAAACAATGTTGCATAAATAATAAATAATAGTTAACCTATATGGTCTGTACTGGTTAGCCTCATCTTTGATGCTGACTATGTTACCCTACATCTCTGTTTACACTCAGAGGCAGAAACACCACAGATAATATAGAAAACTTTAAATGTTTTTTTAGTGAAGGCAGTGGTAGGGCTGAATCATTCTAATTATCATTGATCCTCATTTCCTATATACACCAAATTAAAGTGTCAACAAGCAAATACATTGTTAACCAAATATATTAAAAGACTTGATGTATGTATATAATTGTATATATAAATTTATCACATATAATTATATATTTATTTTGCATACAAATTTGTTATAATTTGTATATATTAACTTGATATAGTGTATATTCAATTATAATATCCTCTTCCTATCTTCATTTAAAAAGGATTTAAAGAAAGGGGGACAAAGAATAGGAAAATCAGATGAAGCCAGTGATTGAATGAAAAAAAAAAAACCCACCTGAAACTAGAATTAAATTTAACACACAGGGCCCATATCAGAAAGCCATATAACTTACTAATGAGAGTCTCTTTTGCACTCTGTATTTCTCTGCAAGGAAATAGGAAAACATGCTTAACTATAGGATCCATGATGTCCATAAAATAAAAGTTGTTGCTCAGGAGAAGCAAAGCTACTCCTCTTGCTATCTAAAAGAATCCTCTCTCCTGCCTTCTCTAGGGTACCTTGTAATGTAATGAACAATGTCTGTCCTCTATGATGCTATGTATAGGAGGGTAATGTTTACCACAAACATAGAAGTCAGAGTTGAGGGTTCTTTGCCCACCACCCTTCGATGCGTGCCTTTATTCATAGGACAAAGATGGTTCCTTATAGCTGAACCAACACATGGGCTAAATAATATTTTCTGAGCACATAGTTGGCATGGCATGGTTTGATGCAAGGGTAGATTTAAAACTGCAGAGAAATCAGGAGTGCTCCCATATCAGATAATCCTTCCAGTGTTCCCTGACCTAAACTTTTTAAGCAGTACAGAGTTTGAAGTCAGAGTCTGTATCAAATAGCTGGGATTATTACCTATTTCAGTTTTCCGCATAAGTGTAGAACCATGTCTTTTATCAGTTTCCTAAACTGGAGATGGATTCGACATTTTCCTGTGAAAATAAAGGGATTTGCCAGAAGAGATGTCTTAAAAAGACATTAAAAAGAGAAAATAGTTTGAAGTAGGGATGCTAATCCCTAAAAAAAAAAAAAAAAAAAATCCTACTATCTGTCCATATATTTTAGCCATTGTTTGTTCTGTGAGAGATAGGTTCCAGTATGGTGCCTGGTGTTTCCCACCTCCTGGTATTTATGCCTTCATATAATCCCCTGATTTGTTTCAAAGGATAGAATGTAGCAAAAGTGATAGAATGTCACTTCCATATTGGAACACAGAATATTGTTATTTTCATCTTGCTAACAGAATTTCTCCCTTGCTGTCTTTGAAAAACAAGTTGCGAGGTTGGGGAAGCCAAGGTGGGAAAGGACTGAGGGCAATCTCCAACCCATAGCCAGCTATGAATGTAGTCTTCAGTCTCACACCACTAAACCAAACTAGACTAGACTAGACTAGACTAGACTAGACTAGACTAGACTAACTAAATTCTGCCCAAATCATATGATCTTGGAAGCAAATCTTTACATAGTCTAGATTGACATGTGCTGATGCCTTGAAAGAAGTTTTGTAGAAACTCAGATAAGCTGAGCCTGACTCCCTGATACTGTTAGTTATCTTCACTCTTTAAATTAATTCATTTGTCAAATAGGGGTTTTCCCCCTATATACTCCTCCTTTTGTGTATGGTGTCTCCTAGTCCTTGTTAGTAATTTGTTGTATTTTGTTTTGGATGAAGAGATGTTTTTATTGTATTCAGATCTGCCAAATTTATATTAAGGTTGCCTTAAATCTATAGTTTAATTGGGGGGGGGGCTGACATTCTCAAAATCCTGAATCTTCCCATCTATAAATATGGTATTTTTCAATTTAACTGTCTTATATTGTATTCAGTGTATAGGCCCGGCACATGCTTTATTACATTTATTCCTCAGTATTTTATGAAACTGTATATAGTACCAATATTAAATAGAAGTTTTCTGTTTGATGAAATAATAGAATTTACTTTTGTAGGTATAATTTATATGAAGTGACTGTAGTAAAGAACTGAAGTCCACATTTTTCTTATGTATTCTTAGTTTTTACCTAATGCCCCCTTTCTGTCCCAGGATTCTATCCAAGATCATGTACTGCATTTATTCATCATGTCCCCTTTGGTTCTTGGCTGTGACAGTTTCTCAGACTTCCGTTGCTTTGTATACTTTGATAATTTTGAGGAATGTTAGCCATGTATTTTATAGAATGTACCTCAGTTGGGATATGTCTGATGATTTTCTCACTAAACTGGGCCTGTGGGTTTTGGGGAGGAAGGCCACAGAGGTGAAGTACCATTTCCATCACATCATGTCAAAGGGGCCTGCTATCAACATGACTTATCACCACTACTGTCGACTAAGGTCGTGCTTGCCAGGTTTTTCAAGCGGGAACTTGTTTCTTTTTGTTCCCTGTTTCCGTTTTGTACTCTGGAATAAAGTCACTGTATTCAGCCCAAAATGAAGAATGATGCTTCATTTACTCGAGAGGCAGCATCTACATAAATATTTTGGATTCTTCTACATGGGAAAATTAGCTGTTCTCCCCATTTATTCATCAATTCAATCATTTATTTATATAACTGTAAAATCCTGGATTATGTATTTTATGCTTTGAGTTATAATCTAATGTAATAATCTAATAGTGCATATTTCTCTCTCTCTCTCTCTCTGCCCCTTCCCCATATATGCGCACGCTCGCTCGCTCTCTCTCTCTCTCAAAATAAATAAATAAACATTAAAATACAAAAACAAAAGCCACCAGCTCCAGTTTGCCAACATCTGTTTAGGATTCTTGTACTTTTATACAAAAGAATTTAGTTTGTGACTTTTTTTTCTTTAAATATCCTTATTAGGCTTTGTTTTCTAGGTCATGCTGGATCCATAAAGTAAAGTTTCTTCATTTTCTATTCTCTACTATTATTATTATTTAAAATGTTTTATTTATTTTTGAGAGAGAGGGAGCATGAGCAAGGGAGGGATACGGAGGAAGAGGAACAGAAGATCTGAAACAGGCTGTGCACTGATAGCAATGAACCTCTGCTGGCCTTGAATTCAAAAACCTTGAGGTCAACCTGACCTGAGCTGAGGTCAGATGCTCAAGTGATTGAGCCACCCAAGAGACCAATCTTCATTTTCTATGCTTAAGTAGAAGGTCTATGTTATATTCTTATTTCTGCTCCTTTAAAATAAATGTCTCTTTTTGTTTAGTTTCCGTTATTTTTATTTGGCTTTTCACTAGAAAAATGAGGATTTTAAGATTCTATTAAGTATTTCTGGAGACAAATAAAACATCTCTAAGTTCCTCATGGATGTGAACTGCACAGAACCATGTAAACCCAAATGAAGAAAAAAATCTTCCTCTAAGAAAACTCTTCCCTCTGGTTATTTCCGTCCCATAATCTCCTATTATTCCAGGAAGTATGAGCCAAATTGCATTTGGTCTATAAGCCAGAGGGCAACTTAAAGCCTGGGCCCTTGTATTCAGTAACTCTCTGGAGTTCCTGAAGACGGGTTAGTGTTTATTCTCATTAACACATATTTGTAGTCCAAAACACCTGTAATGGTTAGAAGAGAGATTTTTTAGAACATGTGTTATATATATTTTTTTCTCTCTATTTACTGGAGGAAATACAGGTAGTATTACATCGTGGTATTTTTAACTTTTACAATTTTCTGAAATAGCTAAAGATGTTAGTAGCACATTCTTATAGTTTGACTCAACACATTTGAGTGACAACATCTTAGGGCATCAAAGTAAGCCTTCTGAACACAGAGATAATCTTTCTATCTAGTTGTATAATGAATTTGCTCAAAATTGTAACAAGTAATTTCAGAACCTCTTAAAATTAGAATGTAAAAGATAAATCATCCAAGAAGAATTATTAGAGCAGGAAATTTTATAAAAGAGAAATAAATATAACTAACAAGAGAATAAAAATCTCTTCAGCTTCAGTGCCGATTAGGAAAACACAGTTCCAAACATCATGGGACAAGAAAATAAAAATATTTTTCCCATCCTGCTATCAGACTAAAGTATTGATTATATTAAGTATTAGGGGGGAAATGAGGTGAAAATGCTTTTTAGCAGCAGGGGTGGGCTGCACATGGAAGTGTCCTGGAGGAAAATCTTGTAATAACCATCAAAATGTGAAATGTACAATCCTTTGCATCTACTGGTAATGGAATTTAACTTCAAACAAAGTTCTCAGAACAATATTGAAGCAAATTAGGAATTTAGTTTTCTCTGGCAAGAGGTCTGGAGGCTGTGTTGATATGTGCAAACCCTGATTTCACTAGGGAACTCGCTTCCCTTCCATCTTCTAGCTTAGCCATTGTGCGCAGATCTGACCTACTTCTAGACCTTCTTTTGCTGGTAGGGTGCTTTACTTGAAGTCACACCCTATGTACCCTCTACGTCTATGTACACTGGTTGGAACTTCACTGCAGGGTTGTGAATGAGAGGCTGGGAAACGTTTTCAGAAGGTAAGGTTAATACTGTACTACTGAAGAGCCAGCTAGCAGCCCCTGCTGTGCTTTTCACTAGCAATTCGTCCTTATGAAAGCATGTGGGGTAGACACAGGAGGTACTGCCCAGATCTTCTAAGAAAGACCTGCTGAGCACCTGGGGAGCACATCTGTTAGGGAACCTACAGGGATCAGTTCCAGCCCCACTTGGGCAGTGACTAGGTGAACTGGAACACGGAGGCCCTGGGTCTCACAGGGGCAGGGCACACCCCATGACTCGTGTATTTCTTTCAATTTGGCTTACTTGTAGGATCACACTGAATACTTTGCAGAGGATACAATATTCATAGGGACAGCCCCTTCTGGCATCCACTAAGATGCAGTGAGCCTATGACACCTCCCTGTCAAGTGCTCCGTTTCAGTCGCAGTGCCAGCAATGGGAACACTGGCACGTAGGATCCTGTCACAAAGAATGAGACAGAATATTTCTTTACTTTTTCCCTTTGTCAAGTATAAACAATGTAAAGATGAATGAAAGTTTATCCACTTTCTGTCAAGAACAAATATTGCCTTTCTGAGAAGAAGCATTTTGATATCATAATAAAATACATAAATGTGTAAAATCGATTGGAAAGTGTAAGTATAAAATCGGATATTAGAAAAATAAGCATACCATTCCCATGTGATAATAAAACTTTAATAATGAAATTTATCACTTAAAATCTTTTTATCTTAATTGAGGTAAAATGAAAAAAATACCTACATATAAATCTTCAATAAATATGTCCCTTCAAAAAATGATAATATGTAAGTAAACAGTTTATCTTTTTATTACTCTTCTATTTATGTTATCAACTTTAGCAGAAAGCTGACACCTCACAAAAATGAAATAATTACATTCTGCATTTCAAAATGCCAGAAAATTCATTCTAAGAAATATTATTTTCTGGTTAACTGAGGGTTAGAAAGAATGCTAATTGCTACTAACACACACACACACACACACACCGGCTAGTGTCCAGTGGCCTAGACAGTCAGTCATGGACATGGAAGAACAGAAAGAAGGTCAGTGGTAGAAGTGCGTCAATAGAAGTGCGAACAAATAGAACAAAGTGCGAACAAATAGAAATAAGTATAAGGATAAGAAATAAGTATAAGGAGTGATGATTTTTGTGTTATATCTTAAGCATCCATCATGGAAGATACACTGAACTCCCAAGTAGACATTAGAACCAATGCAATATTCAGGAGGTTTTTATTTTAATAAATTGACTTCTTATTCTCAAATTTCATCTTTAAAATATTCTGTCTTAATATAAAAATATAGCACTATAAAAATAGAATGAGTGCATGTGCCAGTAGAACCAATGCACCAACACTAGGGATGATAGAAGAAAACATGATAGAGACTATTTTGCCACACCTAAATAGTGACTTGCAGACACAAAATTGTGAGAAATTGCTGAGAGACTCTAAGGAGGAGACTCTAAGAGCACGTTAAAACACAAAACATCAGACTGAGACACATCTGTCCTTGGACATTCATCATCTTGGTTTGCCATTTTTCATCAATAACTCACAATGACTATTATTTCATCCTTTCTAATGGACTTGTAGGAGAGGAAAAATAGTTTTCCTTCTATCCTACGTTTTTGGAAGCGACCCACCTTTAATAATAGATTAACAGGAGAAAAACAGGCAGAATTATAATGATATATATACCTTCTATATATATAGGAGATACCCGGGAAAATTGAGTAACTTCTCAAAATGGCCTAAGCTGCCCCCTTATATACCACCTTCAGCTAATTACAAAAGAAAGATGTGAAGGTGGGAGGGAAGGAGGTTCATTAATGGAAGGTTACCAGGAAGAGCATAGTAACAAGTAAAAAGAGAAATACTGTTAAACAGAATTAAGTTGGTGCCAGATTCCTCCTCCATTGATAAGAGTTTATAAAGATTTAGTCATCCTTCCCTTCCTGGTACAGAGAGAAAGAGCCACTCACACATGGAGATTTCCCCAATACAGGCACATCTGACAGATATTGTGGGTTTAATTCTAGACTACCAAATTAAAACAAATATTGGAATAAAGTGAGTCAAATGAATATTTTTAGTTTCACATAAAATGCTATATATATATGCTATACTGTAGTCTATTACATGTGCAATAGCAACACATATGAAAAAACAACAACCAAGTACCTGAATTTAAAAATACTTTATTGCAAAAAATGCTAACCAAGAGATACAAACCATAAGAGACTATTAGGATAGAGAACAGACTGAGGATTGATAGAGGGAAGCAGGTGGAAGATGGGCTAGATGGGTGATGGGCATTAAGGAGGGCACTTGTTGGGATGGCCACTGGGTATTGTATGTAAGTGATGAATCACTGGATTCTACTCCTGAAATCATTATACCTTATATGTTAACTAACTTGTATTTAAATATAAATTTTAAAAAAATAAATAAGATATGTCTTTAAGACTCTAAAAAATTAAATTTAAAATGCTAAGCATCATTTTAAGAGCTTCCAGTGACTTTTAATCTCTCTGCTGGTGGAGGGTCATGCCTCGATGTGGATGGCTGCTGACAGAGTGGTGGCCACTGAAGGCTGGGGTGGGGTGGCAAGTTCTCAGAATAAGACAACAGTAAAGTTTCCCACATCAATTGACTCTTCTTTCATGAACGATTTCTCTGTAGCAGGTGATGTGGTTTGATAGCATCTTACCCCCACAGAACTTCTTTCAGAATTGGAGTCCCTCCTCTCAAACTTGCCTCTGCTTTATCAATGAGTTCTTATGATATTCTCAATAATGTGTTGTCATCTCAACAGTCTTCATAGCATCTTCACTAGGAGTAGATTCCGTCTCAAGAAACTACTTCTTTGCCCATCCATAGGAGTAACTTGTCTGCAAGTTTTATCATGCGATGCAGCTGTTCAGTCCCACCTTCAGGCTCCAGCTCTGAGTCTTGTTCTCTTGCTGTTCCACCACATCTGCAGTGACTTCCTCCCCTGAGGCCCTGAGACCCTCACAGTCATCCATGAGGGTTGGAATCAACCTCTTCAAGACCCCTGGTCATGTTGATGTTTTGGCCTCTTCTCATGAATCACAAATGTTCTTATTGACATCTAAAATCTTGAGTCCTTTCCAGAAGGTTTTCTTTTCCTAGATCCTAGATCATCATAGTAAATAAATAATGAAAAAGTTTGCAAGTTTGCAAAAATTGCCAAATATGATACAGAGACACAATGAGCAAATGCTGTTAGAAATGTGGTGCCAATAGACTTGCTGACCTGGGGTTGTCCCTCCTTCAATCTGTAAAAAACTCAGTATCTACAAAGTGCAATAAAGCAAAACACAATGAAATGAGGCATGCCTGTAAATGTAAATGGTTCTTACCAAAAGGTAACTTCTACTTGGTTTTCAAAGCTTCTGTGATGTATGCTATTTCTTAAAAATAATCAGCCAAAAGCAATTCTTATGCCAAAGAGGAGTATTATCAGGTGGCAAATACTGCTCCCTTTCAGACTTCATTTCACCTTTAATATTAATGAAAACTAATATACACTCAAGTGTTAATTCCAGTTCTAAACTGACAGGTATACATCTACTATTTTCACATCACTGCTTCTTTTAATGTGACTGGAACATTTTGATAACTAGGATTTATTTTAATAAATTAATAAATATTAAAATAAGCATATGAAATTTTACTGGTAATGGTTTTCAATTTATTAGTATTTACTTCTCAATTATGATTTTAAATATCTTTCAGATTACAGGACCACTGCTTCAAACATTGTATTGAAAATGAATACATACCCTGGTATGTAATGAGTACTATTTTAATTAGTGATGTTTGGTACAGGGAGTACATTCCAGATCCACAATGCATGACATAAAACTTATAAATTCAGAAGATATAACATAAAAACTGACCATTATACATATAAAATTCTATTCCCTATAAGAGATATTATAAATAAGAAATCTTATATGACAATATTAGGTCTGGCTAAAGCATCTATCCTGTTTATTTCAGGAACATGATATTGAAATTAAAATTCATCAGGGAATATAGGTATATTTGAATTTCTATAATTTCATCTAGTCTATAATAGTGTCTAAGATGTGAATACACTTTACTATTGCACAACTTTATATCAGAGCATGGAAAGAATTATACTTTACCATGGAACTAAAGTGGTGTTTTAGTATTTCTTCTATGTGATCCATCTCATTCACTGCATGTCCCTCTCCTTTACTGTGCCAAATAGAAAACACGCTTAAAAATATCTCATCTCTGAATGACATAGTTTATGTTCATTTATGTGTAACCGTATTAATTTTTTACAACATTGGTGATATATCACATCAAAATGTAAATATCAAAATACAGAATTATTATCATGCCCATGCAAAATAAAAGTAAATCAAAAGCATATATATGAACATTCAGCTCGTGTAAGGTATTGTATGACTGAATGTTGTCCTTAAGAACCTTGTTAATAAGAACTTTCACTATTCCAGAGTTAGGCCTTAACACTTAGAATCTCCTTTTATTTATTTTTTTTTTAATATATATTTTTTAATTTATTTCTAGAGAGAGAGAGAGAGACAGCGTGAGCAGGGGAGGGTCAGAGAGAGAGGGAGTCACAGACTGAAACAGGCTCCAGGCTCTGAGCTGGCAGTCGGCACAGAGCCCGACGCGGGGCTCTAACCCACGAACCGCGAGATCATGACCTAAGCGAAAGTCGGACGCGTAACTGACTGAGCCACCCAGGCGCCCCCAGAATCTCCTTTAATCGATGAACAGATGACAAGCAATTCAGTGTGGAATGATCCTGCAAAATAAGAAAGTCTCTTATCTTTATAAGACAAAGGAAAGATGAGTCCTAAATACCAGTCTGCTCAGAGAAGATAGGTTATGACCAAGTAGCTACCACTCAGAAGTAATAGTATCTGAGTTATACTGACTATTCAAATTGGGATCGATTATCCTTTTTGTACAAAATATTTTTATGTCATCTGTCCCACTTTCTTTTAGAAAACAGATCACTCAATTAACATCTTAAATGGCAAAGTAGGTAGGTAGCAAATGTGTTTGTCTCATTTTGGAGAGTTGGGTAGAGGTGAGTTCACAGGTTGGGAAATTTCAGAGTTGAAATCATTCTGTGAGGTATTTGAAAAATAATGACCATTTGGAGGTTAAGTTCAGAAACTGACATAAAAGATGAGTTTCTCAAAGCATCAAACCCATTTTCATGACTGCTCTATCTAACTTTTCTAAGTTTACCAAACTATTCAGCCCTGAAGAAACTTGAATAGACCTTACACATTTTCCTTGTTTTCTTCTATTTGTGAATAATAAAAAAAATATCACAACAATGAATTTAGGTGAATGCAAGACAGATTTATTTTCAGATGCATTAATTTTTCAAGGATAGATTTTTTTCCCCTGCCATTCATTGGCACCTTTTGATTTCTCCTGAAAGAGACACAATTAAAATTACATTAATGATGCCCAAGAAGAAAAGTTAGGACTGTATTTGCTGCTTTATTTTGCTGATAAATGATGGCTAGGATGACCCTGTGTGGCATAGTTCTTGTTCTTCACAAAATCGCATCCAAAAACATTAATACTTATAAAGTTCACTGTTTACTGTTCAGCCTCCAAAATGATCCCTATTGAAGAGAAAAAAGAAAAAAGATAAAAATGTGTCCAATTCTACCCCCACGTAGTTACAGTGCTAAGTCTAATCTTGTCTGGTTACTCATAATTTTTCATGGATGTCACAGTCACAGAGACTTGATATTGAGTCCCATCTTGGCCACTGAGCTGCAATCTGAGCAAATCATGTCATCCCTTTACACTTTGGCTTTTGTATATGTAATATATTATAAGAAACTGATATCAGAAGAGGAAATAACTTATGCAAAATATTTAAATGTCATGTGTAGTAAATTCTCAACAAAAATAAATATGATTAAAATATAAATATTTTAATTGACATCTACAATGTGAAAACGTTTTTTGGAGACAAATACTACCTTTTATGACCATCACAGCTCATTTGCCTAAGGTACACAGAATTTGCAAAGAATACATTGTCACACTGAGCAAGCTCTGTTTCCTGTTCTGCCTCTGGATTAGTAGCTAGTCCCCCTCAGGCCTGAGAGACCTTCCTCCATAAACAGCTTGAAGAAAGCCCCTCCTTCTGCTCTGAAGCCCTGAGATTTCTCTGCCCACAAGAAGAGGGCCCAGAAGAGCCACCACTCTGACTCCCAGGAATGTCAGGGAAGTGGTCCTAATGGGTTGCTTATCAACAGGAAAAGTAATTACAGAAGGAAAACCCCTGGGAAATAATGAAAATGTGAGAATATGAGGTGGATCTTAAAATGTGGACTCCAAAAACTCCTGGGTTTAAATGGAGGTTTTTCCACCAAATACCTGTGTGTTCTGTGCAAAATTTTTGAGGCCTTTTGTGTAGTTTTAATCTACAAAATGGGGATAGTAACAATTATCATATTAGGTTGTTGTGAATATTAATTAAATAAGATAACACACTTAAGGAACTAAGTGAATTGCTTAACCTATTGTACGTGAATATGTAGCTCTTGAAGGAAGAGGAGACTTGTATTCACTGAGGGGAAAAAATGGAAAGAAATAGAATTTAAATAAAGAAAGCAAAAGTGTTGAAAATTGAGTGTGTAAAATATTAGCAGTAGACAAGTAACAAGTTTGGTGAGGATATAGAGAATTGGAGCTTTCACGCATCATTGATGAGAATAGATGAAGTCAGTTTGGAAAATAATTTGACAGTTTCTCAGTATGTTAAATATGGAGACATTATATGGCCCAGCAGTTTCATGGCTAGGTATATGTACCCAAGAGGATTAAAAACACATTCACCCACACACATGCATGTAAGTGTTCATGGTGACATTATTCATAAAGCTAGCAGCTGATGGATGGACAAACACAATGTGGCCTATGGTTGTACAGATAATGGAGTATCACTCAGCCATAATAAGGATTGAAGTCCTGACGTGAGTTAAACATGGGTGAACTGTCAAAACGTGATGCCACGTGAAAGAAGACAGAATCAAGGTCCATATGATTCCATTTATATGAAATGTCCAGAATAGGCAAATCTAGAGAGACAGACAGTAGATTAGTGGCTGCCAAGGGCTGGGGGAGGACATCACCATTGGGAGATTCAGGGGATGAAATGTTTTTGGAATTAGGTAGTAGTTGAGTAGTTGTATTCACACAACTTTGTCACTGTACTAAAAACCACTGAATTATAAACTTTAAAAGGATGGATTTTATGGTATATGAATTATATCTCAGTAAAACAATTTATACTAGGAAAATTAAGGCAGAAAAAGAGCCCAACATGGTAAAGAAATAGTGAATTCTGTACAGAGAAAGGATGTAGATGTCAAAATAAACTGTTAAATTTCTTTGTACACAGAACAGTGATTAAAAAGTGATTTTCCCCCTTGAGATCAGTAAGTCAGCTTTGTAGCAAAATATGCTTACCTAACCACAATAAACGTGAAAGAATCAAAGTAGAGTAAATAAAATAAAAACAAAGGAATGAAGTATAATTAATATATTTAAAATACACTTATTATATACTTAATCTTTGGTTGCTACAATTTTTATGTAAACACCATTTTTCATATGAACATGAACTTTCCATAAATAGAATGCACTTACATTTGAAAATACAAATTTATGTTTCAATTCCATCCTCATGAGTTGCTTTAAAAAATACAAAGAGTAATACAAATAGTAATAGTCACCTTTTTAAAAAAATTTATTTTGAGAGAGTGAGAAGGAGAGAGAGAGAGAGAGAGAATGAGTGGGAAAGGAGCAGAAAGAGAGGGAGAGAAAAATCCCTTGCAGGCTTCGCACTGTCAGCACGGAGCCCAACATGGGGCTTGAACTCATGAATCATGAGATCATGAGCTGAGCCAAAATCAAGAGTAGGACACTTAACTGACTGAGCCACCACTAATAGTTACCTTCTAAATTATATATGTTTAAGACTTCTTCATTCTAGCTGAAGAAATTAACCTGGCTCCAGTGATGAACACTGTGATCTGAGTTTTCCAAATTAACATACAGCATCATCCAGGTTTCCCTTCTTCCCTCAAATGTCAGAGATCCTCTGAGTCTGCTCTATGGCCTATCTTGTTCTGTGTCTCTCCTCATTCTTCTGCCTGGACTTGAAAACATCGCCATGATACCCATTAAATAAGTTGCATAATACCCTGGTATTTCATTTGGAATACAACTGTAATTTGTGAAGTAATGGAGACCTGTACTTTAAAAGAGGATGGCTTGAACATCTAGAAAAACAACAGAAAGAGAGTTAATAATGCATGAAGATTAAGGAGCTGAAGGTTCACTCACCTGCTTGGCACATTACCTCTCACACACACTAAATGCATTCCTTTTCTGTAGTGAACTAAACAGCATAACCACTTACAACACTTGGTGTGAAATTTGCTAACTTGAGTGTCTTAGGTATTACGCTATGATTCATATTACCCTGGGAATCTCTAGATCAGAGTAGTGACCAAAACTTTTTTAATCACCTAGACATTTGCACTGATTGCTCAGTGTAGATCCACCATTAGCTAAGATTTGGCTTTACATAACTGAGAACACCAACTTTCCAGGATACCTTACAAGTTTCTATCTAATTATGGAATAATATGCAAAACGAAGAAAGAATAGGCTTATACAGGTGCTTGTATATTGTGTGTGTGTGTGTATGTGTGTGCACACGTGCGAGATGTTGGAAACAGTATTTTCTAGTACGCAGCTTCACTGATTTCTGAATTATTTATGGAAATAGCAGTCTTATTCCACGAACTTGGATGTATCAAGTGTCTTTAATAAGGGAGTCAAAGAAACATAGGCTGGACTTAAATGAATGGCGAACCAGCCCAAACTCTCTGGCTATCTTGGTGATAATTGGATTTAATTACAATAAAAAATACACTTAAAATAAATTTAGAGTTTATTTAAATTAAGTGTTGGGATTATCCTGCCATAGCAAATGAGCAAAAATTTTCCTTCTGAAATTAGTATTTAAGGAGGATCCAGCAAGTATTAGAGACATGCTGAAAAATGTTAAAACTTCGGGGTTCTAGGAAACTTCTCTGAAGAGGATAAATTTTATAGAGCTTGACACCAGAAAAGAATTGTGCAGGCACATCTAAGGCCATACTCAATTTCACAGTGTTTGTACCCTCTCTGGTAATTTTCTCTCCTGCAGTTATTCCCTCAAACATGGGACACTAGATACCTGTCTACACTGTGAAATCAGTCATCACTGGTTTTCTTCAATGTGAATAATAGCCTTTATTGGTCTATCCCTTACTTGCATATTTAATTTATTTCATACATCTACACAATAAGAGTTATCTTTTCCTCTCTCATGTCTACCTACAGTCTTGAGAACAACTGATCTATCTTGTGATTTGATGCGACTCAACTGTATCCCAATGACATTGGAATATTAAGTTCATATTCTCTGTAACAACTCCAGGAGCATGGACTAGCACTAAATAATGGGAATGAGACAGTGAAAAAATCCATTCAATTGGATATTCAAACATCAAAATACCTTTTACATGACTTAGTTTCAATAATACCTCATTTCTATGAATTCTGTTATTTCATATGCTAATCAATTTTATGCTATACAAATCATAATGCTGAACTATAAATATCATTGACTCATTCTTTTTAAGCTTTTATGAGTCTTAATATTAATATAGATAGTTGACCAAATATCTTACATAATTAATCTTTTCAACTGGCCTTTTAGGCAGCATTGGATAAAAGAGAACTGTTTCAGAACAGACAGAATTTTTCTTTTCTTTGGGGAGGGAATACATATCAAGGGCATTCAATACTAAAATATTAAAGATATTAGATATCATTCTAAGAAGACAGTAGATAATAGGACAGTAGGAAGATAATGGTTCCAAAATCCTCTAGACATGAATAGAAAATAATTATTTTAAACACTGGTAGCTGACTCCTCCAAAAAAGTGTCCACAGCTAGGATCAGACCTGAGATTCTGTCTAATAGGCTACAAATAACTGAAAGTTTTAATATTAGTTTATTCTGCATAGGACAGAGAAGTGTTTTTAAAGAATCTTCCAGGAGTTATTCATAATGATTATAAGTAAGTGTCCCTTGCAATGAGAAAGAATGAAATCTGGCCATGTGTAGCAACATGGATGGACCTTGAGGGTGTTATGCTGAGCGAAATAAGTCAGGCAAGGACAAATACCATATGTTTGCACGTATAGGAGGATTAGGAGGAACTTAACGGAGGACCCTGGGGGAGAAGAAGGGAGGAGATAGTGGGGGGGAGGTAGAGAGGCAAACCATGAGAGACCCTTGAATGCTGAGAACAAACTGAGGACGGATAGGTGTGTGGGGGGAGGGGGGAGATGCGCATGGAGGAGGGCACTTGTGGGAATGAGCACTGGGTGTTATATGGAAACCAACTTGACAATAAACTATTTGTAAAAATAAATTTAATTAATTAAAAAAGTGGAAATATGAAAAAAAATAAGTAAGCGTGCCTTGGAAAGCCTCTCTCATCCGACCTCCTCTCTCCTTTGTTTCCACAATTTTTATGTAGTTATTCTTCAGCTGCAGTCATAATTCACAGTAATGAACAATCTCCCAATCTATTAGCCTCACTGTTGTTCTCTGTGTCTTTCTTAGACTACATTTCTCAGTCCACTGCTTAGACAGCCCTTTGTGGCCACAGTCTCCTGCCTTTCGTGGCCCTTTGACTTTTCGTGTTTTGCATCTCATCCGTCTGGCCAGTGCCCTCTGCTGGTTCCTGGGGGATGAGATTTGCTTCTCCTCACCCAGAGGTCTAACACAGGCAAGTTCAGAGTTCAGTCAACTTAGATAGAACCTTTCCTCCAATACCCACTATTGCCCAATATCTACGTTTGTCTTCACATTTTGATACTCATATTTATTTGGAGAATTTTCAGAGTGAGCCTAACATTATAAAAATAATATAATGTTGCCCATATATTTTTATCAAGGTTTATTAATTGCTGATATATCACTCCTCTCTGCACATGCATACCTTCCTAAATGTGTGTGTGCTTGCTGAAAAAATTAGTTGAAGACATCATAACATTTATCCCAACTACATCTACAGATACCTAAAAATAAGAGTATTATTCGACATAATTAAATAATTTTATACTGAATCAAAATTTATACTTGGGGAATAAAAATTTGGCTTTTATTTAAAAGCATAACTATCCTATGTTGTAAAGAAAAAGAAAGTACCAAACAATGAATGAAAATTTCTACAGCTGCCATCAGCATGCTCCTATATTGCCTGAGTCTGTTAATAATGATGAGGTTTTAGATGAATATATGTTTCTTACATTACATTATAATAGCTAGCTCTCTACCCATTTTTTGGTCATGTGAATTAAATGTTATTCTTTTTAGATTGCGAGACTAAGCGCGCCTGGGTGGCTCAGTTGGTTGTGTCTGACTTTGGCTCAGGCCATGATCTCAAGGTTCATGAGTTCAAGCCCTGCATCAGGCTCTGTGCTGACAGCTGAGAGCCTGGAAGCTGCTATGGATTCTGTGTGTCTCTCTCTGCACCCTCCACTCCTCATACTCTTTCTCTCTCTCTCAAAAATAAAAATTCAACAATTTAAAAAAAAGAATTATGAGACCTAATGGAGTTGACTACTTCCAATATTCATTACTCTATTCTTTGGTTGTTTATTTTATTCAAACATTCTTATTCCCTTGGCTTTAAATGCACACTTTAAGGGCAAGGGTTTTGTCTGTTCCGAGTCCTAGCTCCTAGAAGAATACCACTGCATAAGAGTTACTCAATAAATGTTTGCTGAGTTAGTTAGTAAATAAAATGTAAGCACTTATTCTCTCATGCCCTTGGAGAATTCTTGCCTCAGTATTCCTCTTCAGTATTCTATGTGCAAGCCTTCACTGAATTTTGCTTGGAGTTTGTCAGGTTCTCCTTTGTTTAACTACTATTTCTATTGGATCTAGGTTTTTGATCAATGTTACTACTAAATGTTGTCAGTTTAAATGTTGAGAATTTAAGGACCAGACTATGAAAACTTTTACCGAAAGTAAGCCTCTGAGATGGGCTAATTAGAAGTCAAAATTGAAATTTCACAAAAGAGATGATATTTTAGCAAAAATGCATGCATTTTGGTAGCTTTCTACATTGAATATTTTAGAAAACGACACATATTCCAATTTAATAAAAAATTAAAAATAGCATAAATAACTTTAAGAATTCTAAGTTTTATAAGAGAGACCACCTTATTGAGCTTTGTGCCAGATCGGCTCCTGGTGCTGGATGTGCACAGAGTGGGGACAGTGCCAGTGAGGAGAGGAAGAACGGGAGCTCACTGGAGCCCACAGCCTGAGCTGGAGTCCATAAGGACCAATTATATCCTCAGAGCAAGCCTCTGCTGCCTCTGGTTCTGGAACAGGGTGTGCTCTGCAGGAACTGCCTCTTTCCTTCAGGAGCTAAACCCTCACACACCTGTGCACATGCACACACATGTGCACACCCACACACCCCTTGCACACAGTCACTCCCTGCACATATGCACTCACCACACACATGCACATACACTACACACATGCACACCTGCACACACACATCTGCAGACACCCACACACACTACACACATGTAAACACACCACACACATGCACGTATGCCTCACGCATGTGCACACATACCTGCATGCACATACCACACACAGTTGCTCACACAAACCCTGCACACATGCACACACACACCCTGCACACACATGCTCACACACACCATACACATGCACACACACTCTCACATCACATCCCCATATCCTCACCTCCACACATACACACACACACACACACACACACACACACACACTCACACTCATACTCCTGACCCCGGAGTCAGAGAAGCTGAGGGAGGACCTGAAGAAGGTGTAACAGTTGTGGGCTCAGCTGCCACCTCAAGACACTCTCCTGAGCCAGCAGAGGAAATGATTTGTGGGCTACAAAATAAATGCTGCTTCATCCTGCCTCCAGAATCTCACTCGTGGCCCATCTTACCCAAAACTGTACAACAGGAAATGACTTTCGGGAAATACAAGTCAAATCATCCACGTTGACACATTGAAGCCACCACAGTAAATAAAGACCAGAAGACATATGTGGAGTCAACAGGTGGATATAATTACTTGATCAAGATCCATAAGTGGATGACAAAAATCAGCAGTTCAGAGTAGAGTGAGGAACAGGATACCTGCATATTGTCAAAAGCTCTCCAGAAGATACTTTTCAGGTACAAGAAGGAGCATGGTGCCTCCATAGTGGAGAAATCTGGTAGAAATACCCTAAGTGATCAAAGTCAGTACCACCAAAACTGGAAACACTGGCATTGTATGTTTCTTAACACAATGCTTGAGAAAGATGCCACTGTGGTCTCCCTGCCAAAACACGTACTCGATGTTCATCACAAAGAAACATTCTAGGTGCCAAAGTCAACAACCTTTTTCAAAAGAGCTGGCCTGCACCCTTCAATGTTTCAGGGTCATGACAGCCGGACTGTGGGACTGCTTCCTAGCCGAGGGCGTATGAGGGACGTGACAAACACGTGCTCCAGTGAGGTCCCCGCTGGTCTCCTGCAGCAGGACACTGGTGGGACACCTGGGAAAGTTTTAACAGGTTGTGGTATCATGTGGTTTTCCTGATTTTGATAACTCCATTATAGCTGAGTATACTTCCTGTTTTAAGGAAATAGAAGGTAATGTAGGAGGTAATACATTTACCTCTCAGATAAAGCAGCATCATGCCTGCATTTTTTTCTCAAAGGTTGCAGAAAAAATTGTGTGTGTCCGTATGTGTGTACGTAGGTTAATACAGATGCAGATGTAGCCTTTGATACAAATAAGGATTTAGATAAATATATATTTTAGGAATAGAGAAAGCAAACATTAAATAATAAAATATTAACATTAGGGAATATGGACAAAACGTAAATGTAACTTCCTTATATTTTTGTATCATCTTTGTAAATTAGAAATTAACTCAAAATCAAAAGCTAAGTAATTAAACCTATGATCGGGGCACCTGGGTGGCTTAGTCGGTTAAGCGTCTGACTTTCGCTTAGGTCATAATCTCGCGGTTTGTGGGTTTGAGCCCCGCGACGGACTCTGTGCTGACTGCCAGCTCAGAGCCTGGAGCCTATTTCAGAGTCTGTACCTCCCTCTCTCTCTGACTCTCCCCTGCTCACACTGTCTCTCTCTCTCTCTCTCTCTCCTAGAAATAAATAAAAATATTTAAAAAAAAAATAAACCTATGATCAAAAAGGAGAAATTTTCTTAATCTGTTTCTCTGAAAGGCATTCATAAAAGATGGAAAGAAACTTCATATTGGCTTAGAATATGCAGACACATTTTCAAATGTATAGGCAAAAGTAAGAGAACTTAAGCAAATTAAAAGCATTTCTTTTCACACTTAAGATGATTATACAACTTCCCCTTCAGATATTCAAATATTTTTGTTTTATTTATTTAAGTAACCTCTACACCCCATATGTGTGCCTCAAGATATTCAAATATTTATCACAAGTGCTTGAATTGTTCAGATTATTGCAGTGATATCTAACATGGCAGAATACAAGATACAGTGAGAGTTGTCTATTTTGGATTCCTTTGCTGCTCTGTAGAAAGACCATATTAGGTTGGGCTTCAGTTCATCACACATTTACTGAACACGTGCTAACAGTAATCAATAGAAAAGGGTCTAAATGCAGGTAAATGCAAGGGTCTAAGTGGTGGGTATTTCCTTCTCACTTCTCCAATCTCTGACAGAAAAGTAATATTTGGAAATTCCCCAGGAAAACTTTAAGAATGAGGGGCACATGTCCAGATTTGTGATCCAGATTTGAAACAGCAACAAAATGTTGATAAGGCCTGAGATTTAGAAAAAAAGTGAGAATAACAGTAGATAGAACTGATTTTAAGGAAATTTATATTTGGAAGAGGAGGAAGTGAGGCGAAATACAGAATCCAGGTAGAACACAGATGCCTGCCTTCCCCTTATTTGAAACCTATCAACATTCATCTTCCAAGTACTAACATAAGATTCTGTCATACCTTAAATTTCCACCTGGAATTATTATTTTGTGCCTTTTCTGGATTTGCTTATATTCTTTTTATATTAAATTTGCTTGTGTGGCATCTCTTCACTAGACTCTAACAACCATAAGTGTGGAAACAATTATCATCCCATTTTATGTACCCAGCACTTTGTACTCTGAAAATTGTTCATGTTCCAATAATATTTGCTCAATAAAAAATAAGGTCAGATGCAGAGAATAGTATAAACTATTAGAGCTCAAAATTGAAAATTCAAAAAGCCACTGAATTGAGCTTAAAAAGCATAGAATTTCAGTAGAAAAATATCGTAGATACTAGGCAGGAGGTTTAATAAACAGAGGTGATGATACTGGGACCCCAAGTAAGATCTTGGTGATAGAAAAGAAGAGTTAGGGAGCATCTGGAAATGGTGGCAGAGAACATGAAGCAGAGGGCTTACCCACGCCAGCAAAACTCCTACAATGTGGAAGGAGATGTTGCTCAAGCCATAGTTAAAAGATCTGGCTTTAGAGAAGGAGGGACACAAACGTTTCTCCTCAAACAGTAAAGCTCAGTTGCAAATATGAGGATGATGATAAACAAAAGCAATATTAACATTTCTAGCATTTTTAGATATCTTCCCATGTGTCGAGACACTGAGCTAGGTGGACGTAAATATCCCAACCACACAGTGCGGCAGATAACAGTATCCACTCCTTATGGAGAGGAAATAAGGCTTAGGGATTTTGTGTGACTCACCCAAAGTCATGCAGGCAGCTGGTGGGAGAGCCGAGGTAGCCACAGCACTCACGCTGCACCACCAGGTTTCATTTTTGCTGTGTGGCCGGTAGCATGATGAGGACTTGAGGCCCAGGTGTTGAGATGAGCATCTGTCGTCAGCACTACATGAGCCTGCAATGCTCCTGCACTGCCCACTGTGTTTGCAGAGCAAGTCTTGGGACCATGCTTCCCAGATCCTCTGCCAGATGCTTTTTGGGTTTAGATTTTCTCCATGGGAAAATGAGATCGGAAGGCTGAAGGAAAAGCCATGTTCCTGCTGCCAGAGCAAAGCATGGACACAGGTGGGAGCAAAGGAGCCCTCAGAGGTTCTCTGCAAGCTGTTCATAACAGCTGACATTAGTGGTGACTTGCTATAATCTGGAAGGCTGTCCATGACAGATCTAAGGGCTGGAGGTGACCTTCCCTGACCTTTCTCCATCAGGTTCTGACAATTTGTTAGTAGCTACTTCCTTGTCTTCCAATCTCCCCTTGTGGAATTTCTAAGGAATTTGTGTTTTCCAGTCCAAATACTCATACTGATACTATATAACCAGTGACATCTGTCTACCCCAGAAGCCTACATGTCACATTTGGTCTAAATAAATACACTAGAGAATTTCTGCCCCAGGATCAACCTCGTACCCAAGAGGTAATGGTAACTATGTAATGACATCATTATAGACTAGTAGGAATTAACTCTTGTGACTTTTTTTTAAACTTGTATTTATTGCTAAAAGACAGAGAGAGACACAGCATGAAAAGGGGGCCCGGGGGAGGGGGAAGTGCAGAAAGAGAGGGAGACACAGAATCTGAAGCAGGCGCCAGGCTCTGAGCTGTCAGCACAGAGTCCGATATGGGGCTCGAACACCAAACTGTGAGATCATGACCTGAGCTGAAGTCGAACCTTAAACCAGCTGAGCCACTCAGGCATCCCACTCATGTTATTCTTATAGTAGTTATAGAATCAGGAACTTAGAACACTCCACTATTATCTAGTTTGCCAAGTAGCTATTTTACTGTTATCTATGCATATTTTACTGTTATCCATGCAAATACATCTCTTTAAGATGATAAAGGGGATAATGTTAAAGTGATAAAGGGGATCATATCATGTGTATGTTCATTTTTCAAGCAAAAGGTAGTATTAAATTTGATAAGGAAGTGTAAATTTAATGCCTGCAAAGTTCTTTGGATGATCCCACTTTTGTTTGTTTATTTTAGCATGAAGGTGCACAATGTGAAACAGTTAAATTGTTGATGGGGAAATGCTAACACACCTAAGAAGATTATTTTCAAAGCTACATATTAAAGCTTGGGGGCCTTTTTATGATCTTTATTCTGCACATGACTGAGTAAAGCTTTAAGACTTAAATTCCCTTAGGTATCTTAATGGTTAGGGACCAATTTATCTGACAACTGGGTCACACAGTGGCAATGTGGGCAGGCTGGATCTCAGCACACATCTTAGGGGTGGAACCACAGTAAACTAGGGGACATGTGTTGCAAAGTGGAACAGCTTAACAGAACATTTAATGATTATTTGGTTGAAAATTTCTGTAAAGGGAATAAGAAATTGATAAGCCAAGACCACAGTGTTCTTATAAACTTTCAAATGAAAAAAAGTAAAGGTTCATTACTTTTTATGCTCACCATTTCACCATTTGAAGTTTTGTGCACTGATTTTTACAGTGACTGACTCCTCAGAAAACAGATGCACTTTTAAAAGTACATTTATTTATAGGATAAAAGGAGAAAGTAACATATCAAATGTAAATGTTATAGATAAGGTGATTAATATATCAACTAGAAAAACTGATTACAGACATGTAAACTGAGATATTATTTATTAGTCGAAAATAGATATTGCTTAGACAGTCCCAGAAAGACAGATACTATGATCTATGATCCTCCTTATGAGAAGGATGGTTGCCAGAGATGGGGAGCACCTAGTCAGTGTGTAGAGCTAAAGTTTCACAAGACAAGTAAGTTCTGGAGATCTGGTGTCCAGCATTCAGCCTGCAGCTAGCAATGCTGTATTGTACACTTGAAAATTTGTTAAGATAGTAGATCTCATGTTGAGTGTTTTTCCACACAAAAAATACATGTATATTTTTTTTATTTTTTAAAAAGTATTTTATGTTTACTTGTATTTGTTGGTGGGAGAGAGAGTGTATGAGCCAGGGAGGGGCAGAGAGAGAGAGAGGTAGAGAGAGACAGAGAGAGAGAGAGACTGACAGAGAGAGACAGAGACAGAATCTAAAGCAGGCTGCAGGCTCTAAGATGTCAGCACAGAGCCCGATGTGGGGCTTGAACCCACAAACCATGAGATCATGACCTGAGCCAGTCAGATGCTTAACTGAGCCACCCAGGTGCCCCAAAATATATTTAAAAATAATATATGTATTTGCTAATATAAAGGGTTATTTTTTCCTCCATAAAT